>VHKM01000761.1:0-522500 GCA_007210695.1 Neogobius melanostomus
AGAGAGGAGAGAGGGGGGGGGAGAAGAGAGAGAGACGAAGAAGGGAACGAGATAGAGAGAAGAGAGAGAGAGAGAGAGACGAGAGAGAGAGAGAGGGAGAGAGAAGAGAGAGAGAGAAGAAGAAGACGAGAGAGAGAGAGAGAGACGAGAGAGAGAGAGAGAGAGAGAGAGAGAGAGAGAGAGAGGAGAGGAGAGAGAGAGAGAGAGAGAGAGAAAAGAGAGAGAGGAGGGAGAGGAGAAGAGAGAGAGAGAGAGAGAGAGAGAGAGACGAGAGAGAGAGAGAGACGAAGAGAGAGAGAGGAGAGAGAGGGGGGGGGGAGAGAGAGAGAGAGACGAGAGAGAGGGAGACGAGGAGAGAGAGAGAGAGAGAGAGAGAGAGAGAGAGAGAGAGAGGAAGTAGGGCCATTAACCGAGTGCATTTTCTCTGGTTTGGCTTTAATCTAAAAGCTTCTTGACTGGTAGCTTGCAGCCTACAGGCCAGTGTCACCCCTCATTTGAAAGCTAAGACCTACAAAACTGATCGAAATGTATCTTTTTCCTTACATTGTTGGCGTCACTTTTTTCTCTTTTATGTCACTTTTTCATTGATTTTTTTGTCGCTTTTTGTCACTTTTTCATTGATTTTTTGTCGCTTTTTTGTCACTTTTTGTCACCCTTTCATAGCTTTTCTTGTTTCATTTTCGTCACATTTTGTTTCAAGCTTGTAGATTTGGGTAAAGCCAAACTGGAGAAAATGTGCTCGGTTTGGGTGGGGGTTGGGAGGTTAAATACGAGGGGAAAATAATAATAATAATAATAATAATAATAATAATAATAATAAATAATTCTATAATATTTGTTTTTTCAACGAATTTTGTCAAAGCTAGCCTAAAACAATATGGGTCAAACCAGGCTAAAATGTAGCTTTTACATATTTTTTTTTACTGTAAGTTACCATTTGTTCGTGGTTTTGGCTATGTTTGCAAAGACATCAGTGATTTTTTTGTCCTACTCTTTGAGAGATGGAGAGAAAGGAGTAAGGACGGCAATAGGGTTTCCCAGTCAGAAGCGATCACACACTGTTAACCCTGGAGCCGTTCTGGCAGAGACGGGTTACAACTTATGGGCAAAAAAAAGGAAGTCCCTGCTCCATCTGAATAAAGAGGGTAATGTGTCACACTGGCTTAAGGAGACATGAGGTTATGACTTCAGGCAACGGAGTCACGCAAGGGACATCTTTGTCTGCTGTCTAAATGTTTATATCTTTGTCATGTAAAAGTGATGTCAGCTTTAAATGCTGGAGCTTCAGGAGAGGAGGAGAGCGAGTGCAGCGTGTACAGTATTCGACAAGAGTGATATAGAGCAAACTAGTGATCGTTTTGATGGGTTATTGTACTTTACATTTGTTCCTGACTCTCTCCTGACTGTTTCCTTGTGACTGGAGTGGGTAATTTGAGAGTCAACTGTGTGCATTTAGTTTGACAGTGACCCAATGCTGAGAAAACACTCAGCTTCAGTCTGTGTGTTGCAGTTCTGATTCCTCCTCTTTTGCTCTGAACTGGCCCGTCCAATAAAGCCTATGAGCAAAAATAAACGCTTTACATGACGACCCGGTAACTGCTACGTAATTACCTAGTAATTACAGTAGTAACTACTAGTAATAAATATAAATAAAAGTGGTAGTTCTTGGGTAATTAAAGTAGCAGTTAATAGTAATTCATTACAATAACTGCTATAATTGTGTAACCCTAACCCTACACTTTCATTAATATTTATTACTAGTAATTACTAGGCAATTACCTAACAGTTATTGGGCAGAGTTACTATTAACTACTACTTTTATTACCCAAGAACTACCACTTTTATTGATATTAATTACTAGTAATTACTCCTGTACTTACTAGGCAATTACCTAGCAGTTATTGGAATGAGTCACTAGTAACTACTACCAAGAACTACCACTTGTATTGATATTTATTACTACTGTAATTACTACTGTAATTACTAGATAATTACCTAGCAGTTACCGGGTCGTCATGTTAAGTGTTACCATAATCCTTAGGGAATTTTGAATGGGAAATTTACTTCCTGCACCCAAAATGCATCCAGACGTGGGTCGGACTGTGACGCTCCACCTTCTGTACTAAACATGTGTCATTCAGTAGGACTGGTAAACCTTTATTTTTCGGTCTCTGTGATGTCGTTGGCGATGTCTCTGACCTGTAGGACGTAGTCCAGGGCGAGGTGTCTGAAGCACTTGCGTGTGATGCACAGGGTGCCGGTGGCCTCCTCCACTTCGTGCGGCTTGTTCCGGGGCGCCTGAGCGTTCTTCACCTGCGCGATCTCCATGTCCTCACGCACGCGGTCAAAATGCTTCTTCGTCTCCTTGAACTTACGAACGTCACTGGAAATAGAGCAGATAAGTTCAGTTGCAAACTTAACGACTACACCTACGACTAATGTTGAAATACTTTGGCAATTAAGGCGAGACGCTGCAGGTGAAAACATAGATTTTTCAGGCTGTGGTCAATGTTGAGGTTTTTAGTTTTCTCCCTTAAATCTTAGCTTTAATGTGAAAAAAAAGATTAAACTCATCCTTTGTGATGTTTGTTCTATGACGTTTTGCCTGCTTGCGAAATAACTACAACATCTTGGTGCACTGGCTGTTTTCCAATGCGTATTTATTCACAAATACTGAAATGTTATCTACTGTACGTGTAGCACACAAGGCGACTGACATGACGCTGTAATCCAAATATGGTCATTTCCTTTCTAGGAAACAGCCATGGCCCGAGTGGGGGATACAGACGGGAGACACACACACGCATGTGCTGACGTTATAAAGCTTTCGGCCTGCTTTCTCAAAATGAGGTTTTCTTTGCGCTCTTGCAACAATATCTCCACTTGATTTTCTTCTACAGATTCCAGACTTTCCACTCTTGTACTTAACTATATGTTTATTGCATGGTTGATACAGGTGGCAGCAAGTCAAACTGAATGTGTTTAATGCCATTTACTGCCTAAATACTATGTTTTTAATGCTACAAATGCAAAAATTCATTTCGTAAGATTTGCAAACAATTAAACAAACAGGGGAATGAGGGCAAATCTTGATATTCAAAACCAAATTGGACACAATAGGCAACTTTTTAGCAAAAAGGTGTGTGAAATATCAGTCACAACTGCAACTGAATTTGTTTTAGACGATAGTTATTTGTGTTTTTGACAAATGTACGCAATAAAAATGTCATTGTTGTGGGTTCTGTCTTCAAGAAAAAACATTTATATTTAATGCCGGTTTGAGTCCAATTCAATGCTTATTAATGACCTTTAAGGTCTTAATTCTGGCATAATTTATTGAATGCCTTTCAATGCTTTTAAATGCCTCGCGGAAACCCTGTATTGAGCTTTGAACTGCAAAACACAAGGAGACATTTAAATGTATTTATGTATCTATAAACACCTTACTCAAAACGAGATATCCAAATCTACAGCCAAAGTTTCAAATGTGTCTATCTCTAAATTAAATGTTCACCTATAGACACCTGCAGTGTCTCATCTTAAATATTTGAATAATATAAATGTGTTTTAAAATGACAATCTAAAGTCTAAAACGCTCTTGATTATTTCCTCTGCAGAAGAATCTCACTGCGCTAAAAGTCAAGTGCGGTCGGCCACAGCGGCTCGGATCTGTGCCACAAAGAAGCGCTTCGTTAAATATTTCAAAGCCTCAAAAAGGTCTGCAGAGGTAAAAAGGCCAAGCTGCTATTTACACGTTGTTGGCTTCCCTCTACCTGCGATAAATATATAATGTGTGCAACGTTTTAGGGGCAAATCCTCCTTCCCAAATACTCACTCTTTTATGAAGTTGTGCAGCTGCTGCTTTATGGAGCGCTGGGCCTGATCGAACAGAATCTGAGGAGACAAAGAGAGAATAAGGAACATGAATAAGTGATCGTACATGAGATAATTCAGGCTTTAGGGTCTTGTTAAATGTCAGTCTCACAAGCTAACCCCATTGTTCTTAATATTTTTGCATAATTATGAATAATTTTGCAGCGTTTTACCTCAGCATGTTATATCTGTGTATGGAGAGGACATTTGCTGCTCAAAGTCTACATCCAAGAGCTAAAACTGGCACATTTACAGTGATGTTGATTAAAGCTGGGGTACCTGATTTTCCTGTTCAAACAGTGACATTTTCTGTTTTAGCCCAAACATGTTTCTAGCTCTCACAGTCCCTCCTGTGTATTCACATTGTTCAAAGAATGTAATTACAAGCACGTTTCACACCCATATACAGCATTGAGTGGTGACAAAGTGAAGCAGGGGCGGCCAAGATAAATTCCACTAATTTAGATTAGACTTCATTCATCCATTGCTTAATAAACTTTAGGTGAAGACAATACAGCAAGGTCTGTGTTTTGCTGTGTTTACAACATACTCTGAGGTGGCAAAAATAAATGTATTCTACAACACCATAGTATCAGGAATCCCAGCTTTAATGTGCATTGTCCCTGTTCAAATAAACTAAAAAGATCACTGTCACTGAGAATTGTGAACATATTTTTAATTATTTTGACCAAAAAAATATTTTAGTTTTAGTCGAATAATTCTCTTCAATTTTAGTGTAGTTTTAGTCGACTAAAATTGCAAAAAAAAATAAAATAAAATAAAAAAACACCCTTTCACTTGCAGGTACAGACAAGGTACCTGACTTTTAGCAGCACCCCCGGCTAAAAGAATAACTCAATCAAAACTCAATCACAGCAATTGCCATAATAATCACATTACAAAATCCAAAAACTAAGACCCCTAACAGAAAAAAAACATAAAGGCGGTAGCAATAATGCTGTAATCTAAGATTGAGGGAGACAAAGGGCATGAAGCGCCTGCTTGCTTTGGGCAGGGCGGTCGGCAAGCTCCGATCATAAACTGATACCTGACGAGAAACCTGCCTAAAATCATTATTTAGACACACACCCATCACCATGTTATTTTTGTCCAAATAATAATAATAATAATAATAATAGTGGCTTACACTTGTATTGCGTTTACAAGCCTGTATTACCAAGTTTCTATATATAAATTAAATACTAAATTGCAAGCTGCAGAATTCATTTTTATATCATTAAAGGGATATTTCAGGATTTTTGACATTGGGCCTCATTTCCTAGTTATCCAGAGTGTTGTTGATGTCTGGAGATATGTTTTTCTTAAATTCATGCAGTTCTTATATTTGAAGAGTCTAGTTGCGCTAGGCTAGGGCAAGGCTAAAGCATTTCTATGGTATCAGTTAGCCTGCATTAAAAACAGTGTGACCCACTCCACAGTGCACCTGAGGTAAATCACTTATAACACCAGACTAACCATATAAATGTCTGTGTTAATAGAATAATTTTTTTAATATAACTGACCTTGTATCACATGAATTACCGCATTTTGAGGACTATTTTCTCGCAGATCACTCCGCCGCTGTGTTAGCTTACAGCCACGAAGCTGATGCTGCTCAAATATAAGTTATTTTAAATGCAAAATGGTTAAAATTATTCTATCGACACAGACATTTATATGGTTAGTCTGGTGTTATAAGTGATTTACCTCAGGTGCACTGTGGAGTGGGTCAGACTGTTTTTAATGCAGGCTAACTGATACCATAGAAATGCTTTAGCCTTGCCCTAGCCTAGCGCCACTAGACTCTTCAAATATAAGAACTGCATGAATTTAAGAAAAAATATCTCCAGACATCAACAACACTCTGGATAACTAGGAAATGAGGCCCTATGTCAAAAATCCTGAAATATCCCTTTAATGGCGAACATATTATGTGCAAAACTGACTGTTCTGAGCTTTTAACCGTAAAAAAAAAAACATCATAAAAAACAGTCCTGGAATCGTTTGCATTTTGTTTCATTCACACATAGTAATCCCATTCACTTTGGTTGTTTCTTCTTCTACAGCTGAAGCGCCCCAGTCTGTATTTTGTCGCATTATCACAGAGCCAATAAAACCGGAATCCTTCTCCCTCGACCAGCTGGTTAGGAATAGTATTATTAAGCAACATTTTCACATATTACGTCAAAAACAAACGCTGTTCAAGGCGTGGAACCTCAACCAACAGATGGCGCTAAAGCTCAGCGCTTTGACTCATTCACTCAACATCGCAAATTTCCCTTTTTTACACCGGTGTAACATGAATGAAGAAGAATTAAGCCACATTTGCTGTCGCTCTGCTGTTTCACACTGGATACACCCCTCTCCGCTCTTTGGCTTTCCGAGCACATCTCCTCGCCGCCGCTAAATAGGTCAATGGAGCGGGAAGGCGGAGGAGAGAGAAGAGGAAGAGAGAGGTGTGGAGCATTTTGGCTTTGCTACAAAATGACACCGCAGTCTGTGCAAAATGCAGCTCTTGCCCGAAGAGCGTAAAAGTCCAATCTAAAATAGGAGCGAGAGACGCACTGTTCTCTTAAAATGAAACCACAAAAATGAGGGACTTTACTTGACGGCTTTCTCGCCAGAGTTAGGGCTGAATGGCTGATCAAAATGAATGAAATTGCAATAAGAGTGGTCTCAATTATCTAATGGCAAAGGCAGTATACACGTTCAATGCAAACAACTAAATATCCTGTTTTAGTGAGGTGTAATTGTGAATAGGGAAACTTTTTAAATTTAGAGACATCAATTTGAAACGCTTGCTGTAGATTACTGCCAAAATATGAGAAAAGAATGTATTGCAAGTTTTCTGTCTTTAAAATAAGGCCTTTCATGCCTAAAAATCCCATATTTGAATCATGGATAGAGCCAGGTTTAAATGTATGGTCTTATTTTGTTGACATATTAGTTACAAAGACTTTCTCAGAGGGGATTTTGGATATCTTGTTTAGTTTTAAAATACAAAGCGTCTACGGTTCCCAGCTATTTTGCCGTCACATATGTTTGATATGGACAATATCTAACTGGTTATGGTTAGGGCCAGGACTTGGAAAACGCTTAAAGGGATATTTCAGGATTTTTGACATTGGGCCTCACTTCCTAGTTATCCAGAGTGTTGTTGATGTCTGGAGATATTTTTTTCTTGAATTCATGCAGTTCTTATATTTGAAGAGTCTAGTGACGCTAGGCTAATGCTAGGCTAAAGCATTTCTATGGTAACAGTTAGCCTGCATTAAAAACAGTCTGGCCCACTCCACAGTGCACCTGAGGTAAATCACTTATAACACCAGACTAACCATATAAATGTCTGTGTTAATAGAATAATTTTTGAAATATAACTGACCTTGTATCACATGAATTACCGCATTTTGAGGGACTATTTTCTCGCAGATCACTCCGCCGCTGCGTTAGCTCACAGCCACAAAGCTGATGCTGCTCAAATATAAGTTATTTTAAATGCAAAATGGTTAAAATTATTCTATCGACACAGACATTTATATCGTTAGTCTGGTGTTATAAGTGATTTACCTCAGACTGTTTTTAATGCAGGCTAACTGATACCATAGAAATGCGTTAGCCTAGCATTAGCCTAGCGCCACTAAGCTCTTCAAATATAAGAACTGCATGAATTTAAGAAGAAAATATCTCCAGACATCAACAACACTCTGGATAACTAACTGGATAACGAGGCCCTATGTCAAAAATCCTGAAATGTCCCTTTAATTTTAAAAACAGGAAAACAATTAAAGTTAAGTTTAGGAAATTATGTAAATTAGGTTTGGAAAAGGTTAGGGTTAGGTTCATTTAGCAATATATAATGATGTGACAGTTTTAAATCAGGTTTGTCTAATAACTAATCATTTATTTTATCTCTCAAACCAATGTTAAGTGCATAAAATGAACAAAAAAAAACACATGTTGAGCTGTTCATTGTGCCGTTGGACAGTTCTATAGACACTGCCTTTGAAATAAGCTGTTTATTAGAGGAAAACTATGTTAAAAAAAGATATTAAATACACGTCAAAATGCCTATACTATATACCTATGTCATCAATGCATCTCTTTCTTACTTGGCTAAACCACTTGTTTGTTTCCTATGGAGCTTCAACCTGCATTTTACGGCCCTATAAACTTAATGGGACTAAAACATGCGCTTGGTGTGAAAGTGGAGCCACACAGGGCGGCCGTTCTGCAGCCTGTTTACTGCAGAGCCAAACCGCCAGCTCTGTGTGATTGACTAACAAAGACGGGCCAGTTCATTCAAAGCTAATTATAGGAAATCTATGAGCGGCTTCTTGTGCGGAGCGTCGCCGCGAGCCCACAGCTGACGATAGGATCCGAGTGTGGGGTGAGCAAAAGGAAAGCGGCGTCTTTCAATGGTAAATTGTTTTAAAATCTTTCTCAAGTATCACCTAATGTAGAAAAAAAAAAACACTTCCCATCAAAAACCAGGTCTAGAATAAGAGTCTACCAGGTCTAAACTTGGGCTGAATTACTGTATGTCTAAAATGGGATCTAGCCAGGTCAAAATGGTTATGTATTTTCCTGTGAAAGTATGTTAATTAATGCTTTTTCACATCATCGTTACGGGAACACAGTTGAAAAATAGGCTAAAATCGTCTAATACTCTAATCTGAAGCTTTGTAAATTTGTAATCCCTAACTGAATTGTAATTGTAACTACCTGACCCCAAAAACTGAGAAAAGATAAGTTTAGTAAGATCTGGACTCTGTGGTGGCCAATCCATCTCACGCTCCCTGATCCACTCTTTCACACTGTGAGCCCGATGAATCCTGGCATTGTCATCTTGGATTATGCCCGTGCCATCAGGATAGAGAAAATCCATCCATCCATTTTCTTCCACTTGTCCGTTGCCGGGTCGTGGTCAAATCACATTGCACCAGCCCCTATGGCTCCTCCTGCAGGTGGTGGGTCCACAGAAGGACGACCTCATGGTTCTAACCGGACCTGTTGGTCTCTCATAAGGGGCTTCTGGACCGCTCTTTGTCTGACCCGTCACCTAGGACCTGTTTGCCATGGGAGACCCTACCAGGGGCACGAAGCCCCCGACAACAGAGCTCCCAGGATCATTCGGGTGCTCAAACCTAACGTGGTGGTTCCAAGAGGGGAAGAGAAAATCCATTGATGGAATAACCTCAGGATGTTCAGGTCGTCAGCTGATCTCATTTGGGCCATACCTGTCAATTTTTGGATTTGAAAATAAGGGATATTTTCTGGCACCCGCTGCGAGCCGTCCCATCACCACAACCATGTTCCAAGAGGGGGTAAAATACGGTAGTTTCTCGGCCAAAACGGGACACTTGACAACGACGCAACCTTGCGACAACTGCCACCCACTGCAGGCATTTCTAGCGAGTGTAGTGGCAGAATTCAGTTTGGAGAGGCAGAGGAATCCCTCTTACGGGATAATACGGGAGGAAGGCGGGAACGGGGGGTAAAACACGATCGTTTCCCAGCCAAAACGGGACACTTGGTAGCTATTCTTTGGGCACACAGTGTTGCTGAACCTAGACCTGACCCAACCGCAGCAACTCCAGATCAGAACAGTTAGTTGAATCCCGGTGGTCAGGCAGTTTTTTGAAAGTCCCACTGAGATTTCAGCATCTCAAACACAGACACATAAGGCCCTACATGGGACAGGATCAAATCTGGGACCTTCTTGCTCTGACGCCATTTGATCAACACCACATTCTCTTCGATGCGCCCTGTTTGACCAAGCCCAAGTGAGAAATGAAAACGTGTGTGAGCTAATTAAGACGTACGGCCTCTCTCTAAGCGAACAGGCTGAGCCGCTAACCCAGCGGGACAGCAGTAAACATGGGGGTGGCACCGCTTTAACTTAGGCTCTGCTCAAACCGCCACACGCCTCTTCCATAAAAACCTGCTAACCCTCCGTGTTGTTTTTCTGTTGCTGTGTGAAAATCCTGCTGACAAGTTTCCTGAGAGTGGGATCCGGTCAGAGCATTCCTGGGCTTCTTTGTGGCACATTGGCACACGCTATGCCTTTGGTTTTTCAGGGCTTGGCAAAGACATTAGGAGGAGGCGGTGAATGTGACGGACGTTTTTTATGCAAACAGGCGTTAGTACAAAACACGTGTCTAGATGGCCGCTGCTTGACAGAGTATTGTGGAGGAACAAATCCATGCACAATAGGCACATTCTCCAGATATACTGTAGGTACTCTTGACTAGAATACTGACATGAGATCTGGGTCCTTTTAGGCGCTGCACTGTGATCGCCCTGACAGGTCTACCTTAATTTATATTATATCATATTTTTCTTAAAGAGGGGGTATTATGCTTTTTTCAATCACATAGCACCAGTCTATAGCATACTACAATGATGACGTAACCTTCTGTTGGTCTGTATATGCAGTAAATTAAAATAACTGCCTTGAATAAAATTGCTCTCTCAAAATGGCTGTACTGAACGTCTTGAAATAGGCCTCTGTCTCTTTAAGAAGCTTTCCGACACGCCCCCTTCAGCACACTGCTGTGGCATCTAAACAACACTACTGTGCGGGGAGGGGGCTCTGCTGAGCTGAGGAGCAGTGGTTGGTGGCTTGGCTGGTGACGAAAGGTCCAGAGGCGTCTCCAGGAGGTGGGGGCGTTCCTAGGAGGACTGAGGCATAGCTACACCTAAAATGGCTGCCGTCTAAGTTTTTACTGATTACTCAAAAATATGTGAATGAGCCAAGGCAACACTCCAGGCATGTGTTTAATGAGGGAATGACATAATAACATGATATAAAGCTTGAAAAGTCGATTTTACATAATACGCCACCTTTAACATTTAATGGAAGTATTCATGCAAAACGTTCAAAAAAACAAACAAAAATTCCGTAGTGTCATTTATGGCTGACACTGCAATAAGGTTTTGTCATTTTTTTCTCTTGTTGTGCAGCCCTAGTGTCTGCATATGAACAGTAAATGCATCTGTATTTACAGATGCATTTACTTAGAGAGACTCATCCATTTGTCTCCAGCAGGTTAGACTACTGTAACGGCTGCTCACTGGCCTTTCTAAACGAGCTGTTAGAGCTGCAGTACATCCAGAACGCTGCTGCTCGAGTCCTGACAAGAACCAGGAATACGACCACACATTAGTCCAGTGCTCCGGTCTCTGCACTCCGGTCTCTGGTTCCCAGAGTCAATAATAAACACGGTGAGGCTGCGTTTCAGTTTCATGCAGCTAAAATCTGGAACAGTCTTCATGAGGATGTGAGACAGGCCTCAACTCTGACAATGTTCAAATCCAGGCTGAAAACAGCTCTTTTTACCTGTGTATATGAAAACTGAAAGTATTTATCTGCTCTCTTGCCTTTTACTGACTAACTGATTAACTTTATGTTGATGTTTTATTGACTGATTTTTATCTGCTTTCTTGTAATTTTCTGCAACTGTGAAGCACTTTGAATTGCCTTGTGTATGAATTGTGCTCTACAAATAAACTTGCCTTGCCAATACAGTGATACGTCTGGTCAAATCTGACAGACTTTGGACAGATTCCATCACTTTGTCAAACGTCAGCTCCTCCTTTCCGGAGCTCCTGCGTTCTCCCTTTGAAGATCTGTGATATATTTTTACTGAGGGACCAGTGAAACAGAGTGAGGCTCTGCACAAAACCACGAGCCTCCCACTGCGTTTTGTTTGTTTTCCACTTTCCATATTTAACCAACAGACACTGGCGCTGGAATCCGCGAAATACAGAAATGTCTACTTTCAAAACGGCTTGGTCCACTGTGAAATTGATTGTCAGTTTGAGTTGGTCCGGAACTTCCCCTTTAAAAACGATTATTATCAAATCAACGCCAAAACCATCCCCAAATAACGCAGTGTTTAGCCTTCGGGAAGGAGCTACAGTCGACCCATTGTGACGTCGAGAGTCCCCGCCTCATTCCTTGGGCCTGAAATCAAGATGTGCTCGATTACAGTGTCAGATATTACTTAGCGACTTCCCATGTGTTTAACAAGGTGCCTTTGTTTAACAGCATTCCTCTGCCAGAACTGTAGCCAACACAGGGACAGCTCAGCGAGGGGCGGACCTGCCGATGACAGCTGTAAACGGAGAGTATTATCCTCATAATCTCCACTCACAACATTACACACTCCTCTGCGCAGCGCCAGGGCAGAAAGGCGCCCACTGTCTTTGGTTTGCTGCAGGTATCTAGGCAATTTCTTAACAAAAGATGATTGGAGTTTGTTTTTACTTTAGATTGTCAGAGGATGAAACAGGAGCGAGTAATACATAAGTCACAAAGCGCTTATTCATCGGCTCCAAGGCAGGTAAAGTGTCTTGCACAAGGGCAGTGAAAGAGTGCACTTGTTGGACCTAGGTTTGAACCAATGGATCCATGAACGAGTGCTTTAAAGGGGGGTATTATGTAAAATTGACTTTTTCAAGCTTTATATCATGTTATTATGTCATTCCCTCATTAAACACATGCCTGGAGTGTTGCCTTGGCTCATTCACATATTTTTGAGTAATCAGTAAAAACTTAGACGGCAGCCATTTTAGGTGTAGCTATGCCTCAGTCCTCTAGGAACGCCCCCACCTCCTGGAGACGCCTCTGGACCTTTCGTCACCAGCCAAGCCACCAACCACTGCTCCTCAGCTCAGCAGAGCCCCCTCCCCGCACAGTAGTGTTGTTTAGATGCCACAGCAGTGTGCTGAAGGGGGCGTGTCGGAAAGCTTCTTAAAGAGACAGAGGCCTATTTCAAGACGTTCAGTACAGCCATTTTGAGAGAGCAATTTTATTCAAGGCAGTTATTTTAATTTACTGCATATACAGAGCAACAGAAGGTTACGTCATCATTGTAGTATGCTATAGACTGGTGCTATGTGATTGAAAAAAGCATAATACCCCCTCTTTAAACAAAAAGAACATACAGTATCACTCAAAAGTTTGGAAACACTTTTTATGTATCGGTTTTTCATTATTTTCAACACTATTTACATTGTGTGATTCTCACTGAAGACGTTCAAATGAACACATAAGATTTTGTAGGAAACAAAAAAGGGTGAAATAACTCAAAATACAACAACAATTACAATGTGTTTATATTTTAACCTCTTAACCCCACCTGAACCGAGCACATTTCTTCAGTTTTGTTTCACCCAACTCTAAAAGCTTAAAATGCATCAAAATAGCGACGAAAACGACGATAAGAGCAACAAAAACACAACAAAGAGCAACAAAAAACAATGAAAAACATGACAAAAACACGACCAAAAAGAGACAAAAACACGACAACAAAGCGATGAAAAAGCAACAAAAAATGACAAAAATGTATAAAACGAGGCGATAACATGACAAAAAAAGTCACAATCACTTTTGTAGGTCTTAGCTTTCAAATGAGAGGTTACATTCTTGCCACCCTTTATTCTTGGCATTTTCTCAGGAACCATTGTCCCTGAAATGGTTTAACAGTCTGTGAAGTCAAAACTATTTCTAGTGACGACATGAAGCTCATTGAGAAAAGACTTTTGAGGAATATATTTCACCTTTTTTTGTTCAAAACATATTTATTCATAGTCCAATGCCTTCAGTGAGAATCTACGATGTAAATAGTCTCAAAATAAAAGAAAAAACAAAACATAAAAAGTGTTTCCAAACGTTTACTGGAGCCATTTTTAGTCCTGATCCTGACAACAGGGACAGCAACAAAGTTGTATTGCCAAAACTCTGATTTATATTCTGTTACATATCAGCGCAAAACCCTGCTGAGCTCCATTCTGCTGTGTGAGTTTTTTCCTTAGGATAAAGCCTAAGGGAGAAACAGGAAACAGAAGGTTATGGGAAGAGCCGCACCGAGGTGAGGGGACAAGTCCAACACTTCCTCCGGACGTAGAAAATGGGAAATAGTGGGACCGGGGAACATGGCTACTACACACCCCTCATACCACCAGCTTGATAACTTGATGTATAAGCTGAAGTGGATTTTATAAAGGGCCATCTTGTTTATAATCTATATTAAATGTGTGGTTTACTGCAGGTGATGGAGCAGAGAAACGGGGGCATTTGACTGAGAGAGATCCCATTGGTACCGTCCTTTTATTTTGAACTTTGTGTTCTGTCTTTCTGCAGAGCAAGTACAACCATCAGCATTTATTATTCATGGGAGCACCACAGGGGTCCTTTCAGTCTGGTCCAAGGAAGGGAATGGTTAATGGATGATCGCACTTCAAATATTACGGTTAGGTTTGATTTTAACCAATACCATGTTTTATTAAAAGTGGACGTATCAGTAGTGACTTAAACCCTAGATTTGGGCACCTCAGCGTTGATATTATACTGTACGTTTCATAACTTAAAATAATATGCATCAGTAAAGGACACTATCAAGGACTGTGTTTTGTATCTTTAACCTGAGGAGCATCCTCTGTAGGCAGCAGTGGGAATAGTCTGCCTTAAATGGAAAATACAAGCTTTAATTTTTCGGTAATGGCATGGATACAAACTGATTGTGCCGTAAGAAAACGATAACAGTGAAAAAATCATGAGACAAAATGGGAGAAACGGACCGCTATCAATCTGGGACTTTATCTTATCTAAGGAATTGTTTTCCCCAATTGAATATACTGTAGTAGTGGTATGAACAAATGTGTGGACGGCGCTGTTAATAAAAAATCCCGTAGCGATGATAAGAAGATGATGAATGTAGCCGCTTTTGGGAAAAGCAAAGATACTTCTGCCTATTGTGGTGTAATCAGTCAAAAGCTTAAAGGGGGTATTATGTAAAATCGACTTTTTCAAGCTTTATATCATGTTATTATGTCATTCCCTCATTAAACACATGCCTGGAGTGTTGCCTTGGCTCATTCACATATATTTGAGTAATCAGTAAAAACTTAGACGGCAGCCATTTTAGGTGTAGCTATGCCTCAGTCCTCCTAGGAACGCCCCCACCTCCTGGAGACGCCTCTGGACCTTTCGTCACCAGCCAAGCCACCAACCACTGCTCCTCAGCTCAGCAGAGCCCCTCCCCGCACAGTAGTGTTGTTTAGATGCCACAGCAGTGTGCTGAAGGGGGCGTGTCGGAAAGCTTCTTAAAGAGACAGAGGCCTATTTCAAGACGTTCAGTACAGCCATTTTGAGAGAGCAATTTTATTCAAGGCAGTTATTTTAATTTACTGCATATACAGACCAACAGAAGGTTACGTCATCATTGTAGTATGCTATAGACTGGTGCTATGTGATTGAAAAAAGCATAATACCCCCTCTTTAATACAGTCAACCTTCTTCCCAAATTCCAATACTTATTTTCAGTACTTATCGACCTAAATTCATTTGTTGAAATACTAATACTTAATTACTAGGGCTGCAAGGTTTATCGATATCAAATCGCAATTAAGGTTTGACTACTGCAATAACCTAACTTCAAGAGGCTGACGTCTTTTTTCTTCCGTCTCTGGCATTTGAGCGATAGATGTTCACCGATCAGAACTGTCGAGCTTTTGTGATCTCAGGTTCAGCTGCGACAGATAAAAGCTCTGAGTTTGAATGAAACAGATTCTAAAGTGTTTAGACGCTCTGTGTATCCATAACCGACTTGTTTTAGTCACGTGGATGTCCCCCGGAGGTACTCTGTATGTCGGGGAAACTCCTCCAGAAGAGGGCGCTGTCCACATAAACCCACATATTTTGAAAGTAGATTATTGTGCATCGTTCTAACGTGCGGCAATTTGAGCAAGAATATGTTTAACAGTCTAAAAGTAACATGACATATAAAAATCGAAACGCAATCGCAATATCTGTCTGAAAATTGCAGTTAGTTTTTTTTTGGCAGCCTTTTAAAGGGATATTTCAGGATTTTTGACATAGGGCCTCATTTCCTAGTTATCCAGAGTGTTGTTGATGTCTGGAGATATTTTTTTCTTAAATTCATGCAGTTCTTATATTTGAAGAGTCTAGTGGCGCTAGGCTAATGCTAGGCTAAAGCATTTCTATGGTATCAGTTAGCCTGCATTAAAAACAGTCTGACCCACTCCACAGTGCACCTGAGGTAAATCACTTATAACACCAGACTAACCATATAAATGTCTGTGTTAATAGAATAATTTTTGAAATATAACTGACCTTGTATCACATGAATTACCGCATTTTGAGGGACTATTTTATCGCAGATCACTCCGCCGCTGCGTTAGCTTACAGCCACGAAGCTGATGCTGCTCAATATAAGTTATTTTAAATGCAAAATGGTTAAAATTATTCTATCGACACAGACATTTATATGGTTAGTCTGGTGTTATAAGTGATTTACCTCAGGTGCACTGTGGAGTGGGTCAGACTGTTTTTAATGCAGGCTAACTGTTACCATAGAAATGCACTAGCCTAGCCCTAGCCTAGCGCCACTAGACTCTTCAAATATAAGAACTGCATGAATATATGTCTCCAGACATCAACAACACTCTGGATAACTAGGAAATGTCAAAGGCCCAATGTCAAAATCCTGAAATATCCCTTTACAGTAATAACTTTTTTTTAATGAAACGGACTAAAAATAGACTAAAACTTGACTAAAACCTTCTTGAGTTTTCGTCGACTAAAACTTATCACATTTAGAAATGACTAAAATGTGACTAAAACTCAAAGCATTTTCATCCA
Source organism: Neogobius melanostomus (assembly GCA_007210695.1). Classification (NCBI taxonomy): domain Eukaryota; kingdom Metazoa; phylum Chordata; class Actinopteri; order Gobiiformes; family Gobiidae; genus Neogobius; species Neogobius melanostomus. The sequence continues at coordinate 16,541 of VHKM01000761.1, forward strand.
AAAGATAAAAAGTGCTGCCACAACAACACAGCCTTGTCAGAAAAAAATTGCAATTATACAGTATTTGTACCAAAATAGTGCAGCTCTTTGATCGTGTAGGCGTAGAACATGAGGGACATCCTTTTTGCACTAATGCATTTCATCGACAGCAGCAGGCGGCCGCAGTTATTGACGATCACCGAGTCACGCACGCTCTGCCCTTAAGTAACACAGCAGCCAATCGTCTGTGAGGCGTGAGGGTTACCCGGGTTACTGAAGCCAACGTCCAGCCAGTAACCGCTAATCCACGGCAAACAACCTGCTACATTAAACCTACATGGACTGGGAGCTGTCACGACGCGTCTTTGTTTTAGCTTTTACAGAAGAATGCTGCGCCACATACACACACACACACACACACACACACACACACACACACACACGGACGCACAGAATGGATTTACAGCAGGCACGCACTGGGTTCAGGCTAATGGACTTCAAAGGGCAGCCGAGGGCGAGGGCGGGTGAGGGGTCGGGACCTGAGAGGGATCCCACAGGGCACTAAAAGGAGAGGCGGGAGTGACACAAGAGGAGCAGGAATGACGAGGATGATGGAAATGTTTCAAGCTAGAATAAATAACGGTACATTATGAAGAACGGACGCCCTTAGTTTTGATAAGAAAGAAAACTAAAACCTGTGGAAAAAAAGTTATTGTAGCAACGTATAAGCTAACTGATGAATAAAGCTACACTGCCTGATTTCCCTCCACAAGTTCCTGTGGAAGTTATTGACTTGCAGATAAACCAATCAGAGAAACGCATTGCCTTTCGGTATAGATATAGCTACTTATATAGCTACGGGGAAAAAAAGACACACAAAGCCTTCGACACTTACTCACTTTTTCTCTCCTTCACAAACCCTCATTGTCCCTGAAGATCATATTAGGTGAGGGAATGACTTGACAGTGCTTGAATTAAGAGAATTTACGCCGAGTAATTCACCTAAAGGATTATTAGGAACACCATACTAATACTGTGTTTGACCCCCTTTCGCCTTCAGAACTGCCTTAATTCTACGTGGCATTGATTCAACAAGGTGCTGAAAGCATTCTTTAGAAATGTTGGCCCATATTGATAGGATAGCATCTTGCAGTTGATGGAGATTTGTGGGATGCACATCCAGGGCACGAAGCTCCCGTTCCACCACATCCCAAAGATGCTCTATTGGGTTGAGATCTGGTGACTGTGGGGGCCATTGTAGTACAGTGAACTCATTGTCATGTTCAAGAAACCAATTTGAAATGATTGGAGCTTTGTGACATGGTGCATTATCCTGCTGGAAGTAGCCATCAGAGGATGGGTACATGGTGGTCATAAAGGGATGGACATGGTCAGAAACAATGCTCAGGTAGTCCGTGGCATTTAAACGATGCCCAATTGGCACTAAGGGGCCTAATGTGTGCCAAGAAAACATCCCCACACCATTACACCACCACCACCAGCCTGCACAGTGGTAACAAGGCATGATGGATCCATGTTCTCATTCTGTTTACGCCAAATTCTGACTCCACCATCTGAATGTCTCAACAGAAATCGAGACTCATCAGACCAGGCAACATTTTTCCAGTCTTCAACTGTCCAATTTTGGTGAGCTCGTGCAAATTGTAGCCTCTTTTTCCTATTTGTAGTGGAGATGAGTGGTACCCGGTGGGGTCTTCTGCTGTTGTAGCCCATCCGCCTCAAGGTTGTGCGTGTTGTGGCTTCACAAATGCTTTGCTCCATACCTCGGTTGTAACGAGTGGTTATTTCAGTCAAAGTTGCTCTTCTATCGGCTTGAATCAGTCGGCCCATTCTCCTCTGACCTCTAGCATCAACAAGGCATTTTGGCCCACAGGACTGCCGCATACTGGATGTTTTTCCCTTTTCACACCATTCTTTGTAAACCCTAGAAATGGTTGTGCGTGAAAATCCCAGTAACTGAGCAGATTGTGAAATACTCAGACCGGCCCGTCTGGCACCAACAACCATGCCACGCTCAAAATTGCTTAAATCACCTTTTTTTCCCATTCTGACATTCAGTTTGGAGTTCAGGAGATTGTCTTGACCAGGACCACACCCCTAAATGCATTGAAGCAACTGCCATGTGATTGGTTGTTTAGATAATTGCATTAATGTGAAATTGAACAGGCGTTCCTAATAATCCTTTAGGTGAGTGTATATATTATCGCAATATCCGTATCGCAAGAAGCCACAATATATCACAACTAGGGATTGGACGATAACCGGTTTCAAGGTACACCGATACCGTGGGATTAAAATGCTACGGTATCACTACCGACTACTTTAGTAAGAAATCAAGCAGCAATTTATAATGGCAAGCCTGGCTTTGGACGTTTTTGAGCAGACATCGAACAAACAGTGATTAGAACATCAGCGAACTCCGTCTGTGAGTAAAGTGATTAAGGTAAAAATATCCATTTGTTTAAAGTGTTATTTTGCATAATAAGTCATATTAGTACACTTGATCCTTAGCAACATGTAAAGTCATAACCAATTACAAATGTACCATAAACAAACCCTGTTTGTTAAATGCAAACCCTGTTTTTACTTTTTAAATAAAAACACACAATTTCACAGTATACCGTGATATCGCGGTATTTTCTGTCAAGGTTATCATACCGTGGAAATCTCATACCGTCCCATCCCTAATCACAACATCACTAAAGTCTTCATCTTTTAGTTAAACATTTACTAACTTAGTTCAATTTGAGTCTTGTTTTGGTCCTGATGTAGTAATTTTCTTTTGACACAATTTGCTGAAAAACGGGTTAATTTGTGTTTAATTAGAATGGAGCATATCGTGTTGAAAAGGTTTAGTGAAATATCGCAACATATTGCACATCGGTATCACATATCGCAAGTTACTTCAATATCGTTCAGCCCTATCCTGGACTATTTTAACATAAGGCTGTCAATGGACCAAGCATCTTTCTTGCCTTTGGCTTTTTATTTGGGTCCAGTTCAAAGTGTTATCTTTAAACTGGACACAATTATTGAACGGGTGGGGGGGGGGCAGCCGCATCCTTTATGGATCCCTGGATAATATTATGTAACGGACAGACCATAAAAGCCAAAGCACAAAGAGCCGACAGCAGAGAATCAATCCATGCTCGTCCCATCACATCCATTTCAGCCTGACCCTATTGCACCGAAATCCACGGGACACGAGTGAGATCTCCGCACCCTGTAAATGTCAGATTTTTACGAAGCCGTGATGCCGTTACGGGCCGACGTGGAGCAAACGAGGACACTGCTTCTTACCATGTGGTAGTTGATGATTTCTTGGAGGCTTTCCCCGCACTTTTCCAGACACTCCTGCAAGCAAAACAAACCACGTTAGCTCGAGCAGCCGGGAGACTTTAACAGGATGATTGCTTTGTGTTTGTGTTCTTTCGAGTTAAGACAATAACGCATGCACAGATTTTTCGACCCTCATAGACGATATTGTTGGGGGAAAACGCCGCCGTAATTGGGAGGATTGGAAAGACTGCTCCTCTGTTTTAAACAATGGAAACACATGCGCAGCGAAAATGCTCAGAAATTAAGTCAGCGAATGAGGCCAAAACTGGCTTTTTATAGAAAGTAATGAATCTGTTCCAGACGCTACAGTCGCCAGACCAACTTTCCAGGCCTGGCAGACCCTCCTGAGTAATCCATTAGTAATCACATTTTCGCTGCTGTTTAAAGCGGTTTCATGCGCAGGACAAATGCGGATAAAAGCGCGGGTTTGATGTGAGTCCAGTCATATGGGAGTTTCAAACAAATGGCGTTGCAGAGAGGCTGGAGCGAGTCGGAGTCTCACCGAGATGATCTGGTCCTTCTTGCACTGCTGGGAAAGGTCGCGGATGCCGCTGACGAACAGTTTGTTGGCGCTCACGTAGGCCTTCCCCGCCTCGATCATCCCGCTGCAGAGCTTCACCAGCTGCGGACAGAGGCACATTTAAAAGGAGAACGAGGATTCACTAGTCTAATAAATTATATAACAACTATAAGAATACATTTTACAAAGTGCTCAGGGAGTAAAATACGCTTTCTGTGTCAAAGTTTGCCTATAGGGAGGAAAAACTTATGAAAAGAAAAGAACAAGGCACTGTCACTAATTTACGACGGCAAGTGCTCTACTCACCAGATTCCCTGCGTTTCCTTATTATTACATATAAAAAGGGAAATCAAGAGCTGGAACTCACTTTAAATGGCAACCCCTGAGACAAAAGAAAACTGCCTTCCAAAAAAAAGACAAAACAGCTGCAAATAAATAAATATTGGTGCATTCATGTGGACCGGGGAGCTCGTTTCCCCCAGATGTGACGCCATTGTCCCCAGTTGGTTTGTGTTCATGTGGTTTTTATGTGGGAAAGTGGGGATTTTGATGTCATCAAATAAAACGGTCTTTTATCGATTAGCGGTTAGCTGAGCTAATCATTTAAATGTGTTGTTAGCGTCTCAAAAGTTAAACGTTAGTTTGTCAGTTTTAAAAAAAATATCACGGAAATGTACTTTTGCTAACGTTGATGTCAGGCTTTTCACTCGCAATTTTGTTACTACGAGGATGACGACAGCCAACACTAAACTCAGAAAAGTAGCAATGTTTAACTTAAACACTGCTACACTTAACACTTTTTGTTAAACATGAACGCTTTTCTTTAGCAAAGCTGCTGTACGTAAAGTCAATGTGGACAATTGTAATGTAAAGTGTTACATTGTACGAGATGTTGTATCACTGTATCCGGAATGTAAATTCATTTTGAATATGGGGGTAGGCACTTATAAGCTTTCTTGCTTCGGCCTACTCCTTTTGAGTTTTTGTTACTTTTTTGTTACTTACTTTGTGTTACTAATCACTCAAATAAATTCCAAACTAAACTAAAGTTCCATATTAGACGATAAAAGAACAAATCAGCTGATTTCCACAGTCAGGTGCGGAAGTCGGGAAGCTCGTTTTGATCCGAGTTCCTCAGTCGTTTTCCCCAGTTGAGTGAGCGTTCATGTGAATTCCCCAACTGGGGAAGATGACTTTAAAATTCTCAATTTTAGCATAATAATCTAAATTTGAGCTGTTTTGGCAAGTGAAGATGTAGATGGGATTTTGACCTAAGTCATTGAGACTCATTGACTATTCACATGTTCTGGTTTCTGACTCGTTTCAATACATTTAGTCTTTATTTCAAGTAATTTGAACTGCCAGTGGGGAAAAAACATTGGTCTTGTCCCATTGGCAGTTCTACTTTCTTATGTCAAGTGAGATTTACTAGTCTGAAATATCATCAAACTAGCAAAGTAAACTTGGTTAGATCAGTGAGCAAAAAACTATTTAAGTCATTTAAGCCAATGCTTAAAGCCAACTACTTTTTGTAGTGTATTTTTTTTAAATCTCCTGTCAGAACATCCCACTTGGTCATATTTAATGTAATATATTGGCATTTGCAGAAAATGGTTCTTTACTGTGGGCTACAATGGTAAAGTTCGGCCCTTGGTGTTTTGGCAATGATAAAAATCGGCCCTCCACAACGCAAACTTGCCTACCCCTGATATATAGTATTTGTTCCTTCCCGTGACTTTATACTGTGAGCCTGACTGGTCCTTTTCCACTCGCCGTGTTACTTAGCCGCAGTAATCCCACATCGCTCCCTGCACTCAGCACCGTTAGCGTTAGCCTCCTCCGCATTGCCAGCAGCAGAACGACCGGCGCAATAATAACAATAACGCAGTCGCTGGGACAGTTCAGCCGAGGTTCACTCAGACGTGACAACAGCAGGAGAACAGCGCACGAAAGGATTATCATTGAAATAGCTTCAGATAGATTAGATTTACTTTTAGTTAAACTTATTAATTGTAACCGTTATTTCCACTGTTCTCTCATCAAAGTAGTGGCTAGTGTCCATTTTGACAATACATTTTATAAATAGTTTTAGTCAAGATTTAGTCAGATCGTTCTTTTCTGTTTTGGTGTGAGTCTACTAAAGTTTCATGTAGGCTATATTTAGTCGACTCAATTCATTTAGTCAACTTTTCAGTCATATTATTGCACTGCTTCAATGGAGCTTTTCCCAGTTTATGCGACGCTCTTTCTAACTGTGTGAAAGTTTAGTTGATTTAGTCCCTACATTTGTATTAGAGGTCGATTGATATGGGTTTCGCTCAGGCCAAAGCCAATTTAGGGGGATTTTTATTGACTGATGCCACAGTTTTTCCAAATGTCTTGTCCACAATCCTTTGTATGAAGCTTCTAAACTGTAAAATGTGTTGAACTGTGACAGCAGGGGGCGCTTTATTAGGAGCATAGGGCTGATTTATTACTTCAGAGGGAGCTCTTTTTTAAGGACAAAAATAAGATTCCAAAACAAAAAAAGTCTGCAACAAACATATAACAACATAACAAACTTGAAACCGATTTTCATTGCAATGTTTCTCTGTTCCCCTGAGGCCTAGGAAGTGATTTTCAAGCTCTGACTGTGCTCTTTCCAATGCAAAAAAAAACCAAAAACGGAAATATCAGCTTTTATTTAAGGTCCAATAACTCTATAATGACCTGTTCCAGCCATTTGCAAGGCTCTATTGCACTATGTGGAATGTCCACACTCATATCTGCTGCTATCACTTTATACACCTGCACGTCTGTGAATACAATACCGCTGTTGTTCAAACTGTTGTTGTCCTTTAATCTTCTTCATGTATGCCCTTATAGCCTCATAGTTTCATAGCTTATGTTTTATCTTAATTCTGTGTTGTATATTGCACGAGTGTACCGAGAAAAAATCCTAGTTTGTGAACCTGTTCTCAAACAATGGCAATAAATAAATACAATTCTACAATTCTAATTCAATTCTTATTGGCATTAGATCGGCCGATAGCCGGTTTAGAAAAATACCCAAATACCGGCCCGATATATTGGCCGTCGACCTCTAATTAGCGTTTTGATTTTATTATTTCGATTTAAGTCAACGGCTGTTTCCCAATTGCCAGGATTCTTGGCGTCTCGGCCACTTCGGACGGAATCCACGTCATCACAGCGCCGCCAAGTGGTGTTCCAATTCACTTGGACCCCTCGCCCCCTCGCAGCTCGACTCCTCTGTTTGGCTCATTTACGGAGGATGCACCTGTGGATCCTCCGTTGCCTCGGAGAGCTGAAATTACCCATGATGCATTGCAACATTGTTTTTTTTCCGTCCCTTTTCTCCCAAAACTTCATTTGTTTGTACTCATTCTAAAAGGTTTTGTTCCACCTTTGTGCAAAAAATCCTTGTAATAATAAAATCATTGGTAGAAGTGTAAGCAAAGTAAACAGCAAGTTAATCTTAAAGATGGGGTATTATGCTTTTTTCAATCACATAGCACCAGTCTATAGCATACTACAATGATGACGTAACCTTCTGTTGGTCTGTATATGCAGTAAATTAAAATAACTGCCTTGAATAAAATTGCTCTCTCAAAATGGCTGTACTGAACGTCTTGAAATAGGCCTCTGTCTCTTTAAGAAGCTTTCCGACACGCCCCCTTCAGCACACTGCTGTGGCATCTAAACAACACTACTGTGTGGGGAGGGGGCTCTGCTGAGCTGAGGAGCAGTGGTTGGTGGCTTGGCTGGTGACAAAAGGTCCAGAGGCGTCTCCAGGAGGTGGGGGCGTTCCTAGGAGGACTGAGGCATAGCTACACCTAAAATGGCTGCCGTCTAAGTTTTTACTGATTACTCAAAAATATGTGAATGAGCCAAGGCAACACTCCAGGCATGTGTTTAATGAGGGAATGACATAATAACATGATATAAAGCTTGAAAAAGTCGATTTTACATAATACCCCCCCTTTAATGAAATTTATTGAGAAATTACGCCAATGGTTGTTAATGTAAGTCTGCAATTGTAGGCGATTAGCGATAAACTGGACCTGCTAAATAATATTTTAAATAAATTATATTTTAATTGAATACCTTGCAAATCCTTGTAGAAATATTATTACTTTATTCAGGCCAAAATGTTTAAACAGTAAGACGTCCAACCAAAACCAGTTTATAAACAGCTTCCTGGCCTCTTTTATTCATAAAACAGTCACATGATCTGACACGTGAGAGGACACTCGGCTCCGTTTTGGCGGAGCCCTCCACCGAGGACGTCAACGAAGTGGACAAACGGAGGAAGGATCCTGGCAACTGAGAAACAGCCATAGTTTTAGTCATCAGTAATTACTTTTAAATTTAGTTTTAGTCCAGTTTTAGCCAGCAAAAATATGGAGTCTAGCCTTAAGACCCGGGTGTCCAAATGCTTTATTGTCAGCAAACATTATATCACAATAAGGGCAGCCTTTTCTTTTCTTTTTAAACCTGACCATTACAATTACAATTGAAGCCCTGTAGAGAAAACTTCCGAGTTAAAGTCATTTTAACTGCAGACGTTTCTTTTTGCAGAGCAGTAAAGGCAGAGACTTGAAAAGCACAACCTCAGCCGTTAATGAGGAGGCCAGATGTGCGAGTCGTAATGCTCTCGTCACATGTCAGTCTGCCAGGATTAATCGTGGCTTTTGCTAAATTCGGACACTAAAAGGTCTGTGCATTACATAATACAGTCTGCAACAATATAGAATATACCAGTGTCTTGTTGCTTGTGAGTACATTTTGTGAAGACTGACTTCTGTTTTTTTAATCTCATGTGTAATGTGTTATTGCAGGGACAGACCATTACCCTTTGCTTCTCACACAGAGGCAAAGGATCATAACTTTAAACTCTTACATCTTCTCTTCTTTTTTTAAACAGTATATGTGAGTGACTTCGACTCGAGTTTGCAGGACACAGAAGAACACAATAAAAAGCTACTTTCCACAAACTATCCCAATCTGGCTAATTGTAAACACATTCGACTTTCAAAGCAAAATATGTAAATAATAAAGTCCTGCCAACAGAACAATCCGATAGAGTTACACACTCAATCTGTCTGTGGACCATTGTGATGTTTTCAAACTTTTTACAGAGCAGATTGTTGTGGGAAAAGGAGGGCACTGGAAGTTAGCAGTTAGCTTGTAGCATGAAGCTAACGTTAGAATTATGGTTAGCATTCTTTATGGGCTGTTGAATCACTTTGCTCCATGTCTGTATTTGGTAGAAAACACATCCATAGTTCAGCATTTGTTAAAGCAGTTGCAGAGCAGTATTGAAAGACTTTTCCCCTTGACTGTGACCATTTCTGAGCGTTCCCTAAGATCTGTATCTATAGCAACAGGGGATTTGAAATAACTTCGACCGGACTGAGTTGATTGAGCTGAGGACGTTTCACCTCTTTCTTCAGAGGTTTCGTCTCGCTCTTCATTGTTTTTTTTACAAACAATGAAGGAGTAAGCCACTAAATTAATATGTTATGGTCCATTTATTTATCATTACAAATTATGTCAAAATCTTGTCTCATCTCATTCTCTTGAACTCAATCTCGTGGGATTTTGATCTCAGCCAACCACTAGTCTAAACTCATTTGTAACTTTTGTAACATATATTTGTAATATCCCGATTCTTCACAGGGATGAGTTTATCGGCATATTTCGCAACTTGCAGGGTCACTTTTCAGGGTCATTGTCACAGAAATGGCAGAAGAGTTCATGAAATGTATTTATTTTTATGCATGTAAAAAAGCCACACCGGATTGTAGCCTCGGGCTAATTTCCATCCGTCGTCCCCCATGTTCATTCTCAAACACACTCGCATTCATCCTGGCCTATTGTACATGTTTTTAGTGGTAGCGGAAACCGGAGTAAACCTACGCAGACACCATGTAAACTCCACACAGAAAGGCCCCGTCCAGGTGGGAATCGAACCCAGGACCTTCTAGCTGTGAAGCACGAGCGCTAACCGCTGCACCACCGTGCCGCCCTAAATTGATACAAATGATTTGTAATTAGATGTACAGTGTTTTCCCCACAAATATCTGAGTTTACAATATAGCCTACTAAGGTAGGACAAAACAAAATGTGATCCATATTTGGTGCATTTTTTCCAGTTCAGCTTTATCCAAATCTAAAAGGTTGCAGCCTATAGGCCAGTGTAAGGCCTCATTTGAAAGCGTTGTTGCCGCCACTTTTTCACGTTCTTTTTCACCTCATTTTTGTCACTTTTCTGTTTAGTTTTTTGTCACTTCTTTGTTGAGGTTTCACCACTTTCTTATCACATTTTTGTTGCTTTTTGTCACTTTTTTCAGTTTTTGTTGAGTTTTTATCACTTTTTAGTTGCACTTTCATGTCACTTTTTTTGTATTTTTTGTATTGCGTTTTTGTCAGTTTTTTTTTCTTTTTGTTGTTTTTTGAGGCTTTTTTTTGTCACGTTCTGTAATTTTTTGTTGCGATTTTGTCACTTTTTTGTGGCACTTTCATCACTTGTCACATTTTTGTTGCCATTTTGACACTTTTTTTTCGAGATGCTTCTAGATGTAGGTAATGTCAAACTGGAGAAAATGTGCTCGGTTCAGGTGGGGGTTAAGAAGTCAAGTGAACCAGTCCTCCTCCCCTTCCTCCCCAGTCCAATCAACGATATTTAATCACTTCTACAATGACGGAAAATTCCTGGACGACAGGAATCTGACACAAACATGCTTTATTGCGGGCACACGTTCATTGTGAATGGAACTGAGGAACGCTGGATTAGGATTAGGCCTGTCACACAGTTTATTCTATAATGGAATTACCCCTTGAATATGGAAACACGGGAAACACACACTCATTAACCCACAGAGCTGAATGTGCTCGACGAAACTATGTCAACAGACCTTACGCCACTGATGGAATTGGGCCTGAATATGTTCTATACGATGAATGAAGGATTATCAGAAATCAAGAGAAACCCGTGAAACGCTTCATCTCACATTAATCATAAAAGCCAACCAGAACAGTGTGACCTTCCTCCCTTCCTCTGACTCCAATAAAACGCTCGTCTTGATCCCCCTTCTCTTCCCTCGAACAGCAGCGTGGCAGATGGCACTCCCTCTAAAACTGGTCCCTCTTCAGTTTTTCCTCACGCAGCCGCCAACTCCAGTCCAGGGGGATTTGATGGATTTGAAGGCCCTGACCTTGCTCAATAAAAAAAATGCCTTGAGATGATTTGTTTGCGATTGGGCGAGACATAAATAAAAACTGCACTGGTCTCATTTTAATCTTCACAATGGACTTCATTTATTGAGTGTCTAGTATTAGCGGCCTGAAAATACTTTAAGAAGTGACTTTAAAGAGGGGGTATTGTGCTTTTTTCAATCACATAGCACCAGTCTATAGCATACTACAATGATGACGTAACCTTCTGTTGGTCTGTATATGCAGTAAATTAAAATAACTGCCTTGAATAAAATTGCTCTCTCAAAATGGCTGTACTGAACGTCTTGAAATAGGCCTCTGTCTCTTTAAGAAGCTTTCCGACACGCCCCCTTCAGCACACTGCTGTGGCATCTAAACAACACTACTGTGCGGGGAGGGGGCTCTGCTGAGCTGAGGAGCAGTGGTTGGTGGCTTGGCTGGTGACAAAAAGTCCAGAGGCGTCCAGGAGGTGGGGGCGTTCCTAGGAGGACTGAGGCATAGCTACACCTAAAATGGCTGCCGTCTAAGTTTTTACTGATTACTCAAAAATATGTGAATGAGCCAAGGCAACACTCCAGGCATGTGTTTAATGAGGGAATGACACGATAACATGATATAAAGCTTGAAAAAAAGTCGATTTTACATAATACCCCCCCTTTAAGATACAAATCCCGATGTGATGTATGGTTTTCTTGTATCAATCAATGTTGCGGATTATAGAAGAATGGACAATGACAATAAAATCACAGGTTTTCCTAAGTAATTTTCTCATGCACAGACCACTTTTCCATCAGATTGTTGGCTGCAGCTGTGAGGTTTTGGAAGGCTATTTTTAAAGCTGCCCACTTCAGCTGAGTCACTAGTGGCGTATTCCGCAGTGGGAGGAAACGAGCGCAGGTGAACATGCAAACTAACGCTAACCACTCGCTGTGAATTTGCTTATTCCTTGGATCATGTCAGTGTCGTTTGCTGTGGGTCACATTCGCTGCGGCAGGTTCAGGATTTGTCTTGTTTTAAACTAATGCGCAAGCTTTACTTTACACTTTCAAGCATTATTCATCGGTGACATCGGTGAGATTTTGTAACACATTTTGTTCCTACAGTATTGGACTGCTGAATGTAGGGCTGGACAAAATGAATCATGCTTTTTTATATACATATTGATCGATCATGATTTTATTTTTCATAATAACACATGTAACTGATTCACATCTTTTTTTACCAATAGTGTTTACCGTTTCATGTTTATTGTCTTTGTCTTATCTGTGTTGCATTGTTTATAATGTCTGCTTACTGTTATTGTGTGTTAATTTTCATGTCATTTCATGTCTATTGTGCTTGTTGTTCTGTGGCCTTTCCTGTCGGTGAACAGCAACCTGCACTGTGGACTTCGAGGACTCAGGTTCATTAATATGCACTGTCCCATCTTAAATAAATTAAATCTTTTATGCAAACCTCTGCTCAAACAACACAAATGCTTTCCTCAAGTTTCATTTAACACAAAAATGTCCCATTGTCTCGTCCAAACTCCAAAACAAGGTGCTGTTTATGCCAAAGAAATGGCTGTAAACCTGATTATAAAGTCCTAGCCGACATTTAGGCACTTTACAATTGTACTTTTTCTATTTATTCTATGTTTTTATTCTATTTATCCTTCTGATATCTCTTCTTTTTAATATCAGTTTTTAAATATTGTGAATATAATGCAACTAAATTCCATATACTGTGCATCTGAATGACAAATAAAGTCTATCTCTATCATTATTCATTCACTCTACATCTCACTGATGATAAGCTATTACCGTCGTCACAGCTGCCCTGTAGCCTGGCATAAAGCCAGACCGACTTTATTTATGTATTTATAAATACATATAAAGACAGTCTGGAATTGTGGTAATAGGACGCAATTTCCAAATCGAGACTGGAGGCGGGGCTAACGATCGCAGTTTGAACGAGAGCGAACCAATCAAACACAAAACGACCTACGCTTTGCGTTTACGTCCTCCGCCATGTTTGTTTGTCGTCCACACGTGCAGTGGAGTAAATGTTCCGGTGAAAGCCCTCAGAGCAGCTTCTTACTGTGGCTTTAAGGACAAGTCCAGGTCATTTAAAACAGAAGAAAGGGCTCTGGTAAAATATCATTGTGTCGCGGCCGCCATCTTGACTGTTTTGGTTACGGAGGAGCACAGGTGTTTGTTGGGAAATCCTAGCGTGGAAGATGACGCACTGTTAACTCCCGCCTCCTGTGCTATGATTGGCTCGTCTTGGTTTTGCCGGAGTCAGCGAGACTCAAATTGCACAATTCCAGACTGTATCCCCATGTATCTCTTAACATGGAGGATCAGTCTGGCTCGTGCCAGGCTAGCTGCCCTGGGGTAGACCGACGCAATTGTTGAAAGTCTGTAAGTTTGCAAAGTGAGGATATATAGACCCTTTAATTGTTTGTAAACATTCCGGGCTTAGCTGGAGGCAGGAAGCTCGATTCCTATCTATTTCCATTGTAGCTGTTGTCAAAGTAACGATAAACAAATGTCTAACTGTTGGAAATATCAGATAAACCTTATTTTATCGTCTCAAATGTCATTCCTCTTGTTCTTGCACCTCAAGCCACAACAGGACCACATTTTTTAGTTGTAGTTTTACACTTAAAATCGGTAATTTTAGTTTAATCTTATTTCTCTTGATCACTTCCTGCCTCCAACTGATGTCACTGATGATGTCAGCAGTTAAAGGGTCTATAGTGTGAAATTTTAAAGTAAACAATCAAATTCATCCCCTCTTTAACCAGAAAGCCCTTCGTTTGCAAAATGAGAAGAGCAGGATAATAATTTTCAAAAGCAACTTTACATCAAAATACAGGACCAGGTGGTTAATTTTGCACATTTTATAAAACTTGTAATACATTTAGACTTCCAGATGATCATTTTAAGGATCGACCTGTCAGTCAAGTGATTGCAAAGGTTTACAGCGAATGAGAGAGTTCGAGTGCAAATGCAGGACAACAGATGCAAATGAACACATGGCGGTTTATAAAGTTTACATGCACGCTTGCCACATGTGTTCATTAAAGACCTTTACCTCATTTTGTTTAATGTCAGCTGTGGTCCAAACTCTTTGCATCTTTCCTAACATCCCAGTTCTTCACAGGGATGAGTTTGTTAACACTTTTCACAACTTTCAGAGAGGAATACTGTCAAAACAAGGAACTAGATGCTGGCTCAGTATAGATAAAAATGCTTTACAATCAGACGCAGTGCACGGCAATCTCTTTTCACAATTGTCCGCTTTTACAATATTGTTAAAAGCAGAAGAGACTTGATTCTGTTCATGAAGAAACATCAGGCACCGTCCCCGACCGATAAACAAATAACGCAGTGAAAGTATCATGTGTGGCGTAAATACCTTATCAAGCTTGGCCTCAATCTCCACAACTTCTGTCTCCACTTCATCGATATTGGCCCTGAACGACACAAAACAGAAAACACGGTTAATGCATTTGACAGAGAGCCGTTTATGTTCTCACAAGACATCACCACATGATATAAATCACATGTAAACGCTGCCGGAGCCAAACCGAGGCGTGTTGTGAGTAGCTAGATTTTTTTTTTTTCTCTCCTCATCTTTTTCGACACAGTTCAAGTGAGTACGGCGGCGTCTTGAGGGAGCCGTTCACGTCCGTCAAAGCGCTCTGACAGACAGGCTCCCTCTCTGCGGTGTGGCGGGGCGAAGGGGGGAGAGCGTGTCTGCGTTTTGTCCCGGTGTCATCTGTTTGCAGTAACAGCGGTAACCCCACACCCAAAAGCATCTGGAGAGAGGGATTTAAGCCCAGAGGCGCAGCGGGATGACGTCGCCCCAGGAAAATACCCAGCGCCCAAAATGATGTCAGTGTGTCAGAAGAGCAAACCGTGCAGGTGATGATGATTTCACAAAGCTAAATGTTTGCGTAATGCCGGCGTTTTAATAATAACTTCTGTGACAACCAGGCTAGGCTTTATCAGGATTGTGTTAATGTGCGTTTGTGGTGAGCAAATTATCCTTTCACTTCATGCTCTGTGAAGCTATTCTACTGTAGCCACTGCTGCCTTGGGGTCGAACTCTCTCTTTTAAAGGGGGGGTATTATGTAAAATCGACTTTTTCAAGCTTTATATCATGTTATTATGTCATTCCCTCATTAAACACATGCCTGGAGTGTTGCCTTGGCTCATTCACATATTTTTGAGTAATCAGTAAAAACTTAGACGGCAGCCATTTTAGGTGTAGCTATGCCTCAGTCCTCCTAGGAACGCCCCCACCTCCTGGAGACGCCTCTGGACCTTTCGTCACCAGCCAAGCCACCAACCACTGCTCCTCAGCTCAGCAGAGCCCCCTCCCCGCACAGTAGTGTTGTTTAGATGCCACAGCAGTGTGCTGAAGGGGGCGTGTCGGAAAGCTTCTTAAAGAGACAGAGGCCTATTTCAAGACGTTCAGTACAGCCATTTTGAGAGAGCAATTTTATTCAAGGCAGTTATTTTAATTTACTGCATATACAGACCAACAGAAGGTTACGTCATCATTGTAGTATGCTATAGACTGGTGCTATGTGATTGAAAAAAGCATAGTACCCCCTCTTTAATGTGTGTTTGTGGTGAGCAAATTATCCTTTCACTTCATGCTCTGTGATGGTAAGCTATTTTACTGTAGCCACTGCTGCCTTGGGGTCGAACTCTCTCTTTAAAAAAAATCCTATATAAATAAACTTGAACTTGACCTTGTACCATCAGCCCTCCGACCACCAACCACTCACTCACTCACCACATTCATGCTTAGGCGATGTGGGCGAAGTGTCTTGCCCGGGTGCACCCGTGGGAGCCGAGATTTGACTTCCACAAGACCCACTCTATAAGAGCCACTGTCGGCTAGTTTGCATCCATTGCCCCGCAGCTAAGAAGGGTCTGGATTAGGGCTGAAGGATATGGACAAAATTTCATATCTCGATATTCATGCCAGATATTTCGATATCGATACGACACGATATAACTATGGGTTAGGTGAAAACCAAGCATTTTTCAGAAAAATAAAAACATAATAATAAAGAGTGCAGTTTTATTGATGAAAATCTATATCGTTTATACTGTATCTTGCTTTCTGGATTTTAATGTTTTGAATGTTCATATCTCGATATCGATACAATAACGATACATCTTTCAGCCCTAGTCTGGATGCAACCAAAGGAGGGGCACGTGATGATTAGTGGAGCTCCACACCGCCGCAGGACAACGCTATCTTAAACTAATCCAAACTAACCTTAATCCTGACTTTAAGGATAGTGACGTTTGCTAAAGGCGACTTACTGAGATTAATGGAAATAAATGTCACAGAAGAAAAGTGACATCATTTCCTGTGGTGGTGTGGAGCTCCACTTCCCACATGACTCTCCAAGGGCTGCATTCAGACCCTCCTGTCGCAGCTGCACTTGCTCATATTCATGCACCACTGTACACACTACACAGTGTAGTGACCATGAACCCACGTCACTAACCACTAGGCTGCAAAGTGGTGATGTTTCTTCTGACGGGCACAAAACAACCGAAAATTGCACAAAATGCTTTTTTGTCATTTATTTCCAATATTTGCCATTTTGCTAAAGTAGAGTGCCTTCACACCTGGCAGCACCTGAGGCGACTTCTAGGCCATTTTTATAGGGGTAAAACAAACACAAATCTATAGCGCCACATGGTGGTAAGCGGTGCAAATTATAAGGTCAAAATGGCTCCTACACACTGTGACCTCAAGTCAGAGGTGGATCTAACCACTGCCCCTTTGGATCTGTGGTGGGACGCTCAAACCACTGAGCCACTTCTGTCACAAGCTCTTACCACACGGTCCTGGTGCCAACGAGGCCTAACCTTACATAGGGTTCTGGGATAAGATGATGGACAAACACGTGCACATCCACAAGCTCTTTCACACAACTGATATGACTATGTCTGATGAAGGGATGAAGAGCCGAAGCCCGAAACGTTATACTGCCAGTGAGAGCAATTAAAAAAGGTGAGCATATCAATTGTGCGGGTCACTTCTTCTTCTTGTCTTTTTCACAGTACGGCTGACCGTCACCTGCCATTTTACAAACAAATTTAAACATTTAAATACATTGTAAATGCAGCAACATTGTGTGACTGTAAGTGGTCATTTTCTTTTTTCACATTGTGGTTGTTAAAGATGATTTATTCCATTTTTAATCCGTGAAAGTTGAAGATAGTTGTGTCAAACCTCTGAGCTACAGTTACCAATTGTGTATACAAATTATTTAGAGGTGCATTTCGGTCAGAGTTCAGACTGACACAGTGCTGGGAAGTGAACTAGGCAGATTGCCAAACGAAAAGAACTGTCATCTCCACATTACTGATAAAAATGAGCTGTATTAGACTCACATTACACGTGTCTGTTTTTCTTTCATAAAAGCTGCGTTTACAATGTAGATCTACTGTGACAAAAGAATGTTACTCTACTGCAAGAAAATAAACTGATGATAACTGGTTTAATTGAGGAGCACAACAACAAATCTGCAACTACAACGCGAGACCCTGACTTAAATATCACATGAAAAAGACAACAGGCTTCCCTCTTTCTCCTGTATTGCTCTATATGGTTTGACTGGAGCATATTCGATCTCGCATCCTCCACGTTGTTGCCCCACGCTCGACTCGCGGCGTGTTTTCTGTTCGGTTTCAGGGGGATGACGCTTAGCTGCGCCGCACATACGTTAGCTCTGTGATGGAAAGTGTTGGTGGCACGGATGAGGCGTAGCTGGCGGGTCATAAAACATGCATCGGTCTTTTCCCGGTCGCTGCGGAGGATTATCTCGGCCCGAGCCAGAGAGAGAGAGATGCTGAGGGGAAGTAGGAGGAGGATGGCACGTGCACACGCTACTACGCCCCCCACACCCCCCTTCACAGACGATGCCAACTGCATTATGGAAACTGAGGGGACATGTGAGTACAGTGCGACGTCAAAGCAGAAATGCCACAGCCCAATGTGCAATCAAGGAAAAACATTGTCTGAAATGATACTAAGTGCAAAAAGGGCAATTTCTTCTACTTTCTATGAAGTAGTAAAAAAAAACTGGCTGTGAGTCTCGCCCGGATACCTCCTCGTTTGTCCCTTTTCTGTTGCCTGTAGCTCCTCTTGTGACGCCTGTGCTGCAGGTGTAGGGGCCTTTTCAGTGTCTCTGAAGAAGAAATTTGTAGGCCTCAAATGGGTTTAGACTGAAGAGACTTAACTCTTAACTGCCTCTAATAAAGCGCCCCCTGCTGTCACAGTTCAACACGGACACATTTTACAATTTAATAATAATAATAATAATAATAATAATAATAATAATAATAATAATAATAATGCATTAGTCTTATATAGCGCTTTTCCAGATGCTCAAAGTCACTTTTACTATTTGGTGCATTATTCATTCACTCCATACTCGGTGATGATAATCGAGGCAACCAGTCTGCGCACATCAGCCACCACCAACCACTCACACACTCACTACATTTGCCAGGCTTCCTGCTGTTCCCAAACGGTCTCCCATCCAAGTCCTGCCAGGCCCTTCCCTGCTTAGCTTCCGAGGTCTGACGGGATCGGGCAGAGCAAAGGCGGTATGGCCAAATTAGAAGCATCATCCATCCATCCATCCATTTTCTTTCCCCTTGTCCGTTGCCGGGTCGTGGGGGCAGCTGTTGGAGCTGCCCAAATCACATTGCTCCAGCCCCTATGGCTCCTCCTGCAGGTGGTGGGTCCACAGAAGGACGGCCTCACGATTCTAACTGGGCCTGTTGGTCTCTCATAAGGGGCTTCTGAACCGCTCTTTGTCTGACACGTCACCTAGGACCTGTTTGCCATGGGAGACCCTACCAGGGGCACGATGCCCCCGACAACAGAGCCCCCAGGATCATTCGGGTGCTCAAACCCCTCCACCACGATAAGGTGGCGGTTACAGGAGGGGTAGAAGCATCATACACAAGATTATAGACAAGACATTTGAAAAAATCAGCCAAAATATTGGCCGTGCATTTCAGTATCACCCAACCCAAAAATCGGCATTGGCCTTAAAAAATAACAACATATTGGTCGACCTCTTTATATTGCACATTAATCTAGTCATAGGGAAACCCAGAGGAAACCTATGTAGGCAAAAAAGAGAAGTTAGTTTTGTAAGTTAGTGATCATATCGATATACACACACAGCCTGGTTTGTTCGTTGGCGCAGTCACACAAGTCTGGGTGAATGAGTAATAAAGCCACAGTAACGTCAGCAGAGTTGGACAGTGCGGTCACAGCTCATCAGGGCAGGAGAAGAGAGACCCAGAACTCGCAAGAAAACTTCACCCTGTCCCTGTGTGACCGGACTTACCATCTGATCTGTTTAGTCTCGCTTTAACGGCTGCATCATTGACGTAGGAGAAGGGCAGAGCACATTTAAAGGGACAAATGAATCACAATAAAAAAGAGGTTTATCCAGTATGTGCTTTCCTGGAATGATCCTCAAAGCTCCCATGGGCTGTTTTAAAGCCCATGGGAGCCCACAAAGCCCACGAATGCTTTGTGAAAAATGTTAGGTTATAAACTGTTGCGTTTAATGCAACTGTGAAGTTGGTTCATTTTAACCAACTTAATAAAGACAGTTAAAGCAGTACTAAGTAACGTGTTTACCTTCATAAATCCTTTCCGTAGTCCCTCTGGGGTTAATACAAGCGTTAATGGGATGATTGGGGGGTCTTTCATCTCCCTCTGGTGTCTCTGGCCAGAAAACCATGCTTGCAACTTGACTGCCGGGGCGGAGCAAGCAATACACACTAATAGAATCACGAAGAAGAAGCTAACAGGCTAACGGGCAAAGCTAACTGCGGGCTAGCGCCACTTTAAACAGTATTTACAGCCAAGTTTGAGTGAAAAAAATATTCCCATTGTATAACTGGATGTACAACACCCCTCTCTCCCTTCACCTTTCCTGTCAGCGTAGTATTTACTCTCCAAGACATTTAATAAGTTAAAAAATCGTAACTTGCTAAGACACCTGCAGTTGCGCTTATGGCCTCTAGGGGCAAGAGTTACTTAGTACTGCTTTAATTAGCCATTTATAATGTCAGATCTATAGCTGTTATATCAATAGGTCGGTTTATTTCCCTGTCGATGTATCGTCCAAATCTCCAGCAATGAGTTAATGATGCAGCTGTATTCTCCAGATGTAACCCCATGGCAGGCTCTATAGCTCTATGCTCCTCTATCGGCACATGCCCCGGTAATGGACGGACACATGGCCCTGGGGTGGTTGTCACAGCAATGCGATATTAGAAGCGGCCCGCAGATACAGCAGTAAACAGGGCCCCATTTAGGTGCAAGTTCCAAACACCTATAGTATTGAATAAAAGAGTGCTGTTCCTCACGTGCAGCAGAAACAACAAAGTCTCAAACATGTCTGGGCACTTCGACATTAGCGCTCCGGATCAAGCCTGGAATCATTTATCTGATAGGGCGCTCGTGTTGTTAGGCAGCGTGTGAAAACATAACAGTGGATCGCAGTGAGAACATTTCCGCTTTCTGACGACGTGCTGCTGATGACTGGGCATCGCAGGAGCGGAGTGGAGTTTATTAGCTCAAAGCGGCACAACATCCACTGTGTATGTTTCTTAAGATTTTCCACATTACAGCTCGTTTCACACTGGATCTGACCACCAAAGTCGAACGTTGATCTTGTATCTTTCCTTTTTTTCAGTCAGCGAGGCAGATCAGCAGTTTCACAGGGAATAACAACGACTAGAGTGAAGTTTTAAACAATTTTGGATTACTTTGAATTACTATTTTGGTGGTAGAGCTTAGTAATGTGCAGAAAACAACCCAAAGAACTTAAATTGTATATGAAATGTAGCGATACAAAGCACCAGGAAACGACGTAAATCAGTCCCTACTGCCGTGGTGTTGATGAAACCATTAAAATAAACCTAAAAACAATGGCAGGCAGAAAAAATACTTGATAAAGAACACAGGGGCTCATGAAACAAGCACGAATGAAACAAAACACTCCATGTCTGTCGTTTTGGATATACAGTATAGAGGGAGTTGTGTTGTCATCCGGATTTTTGGCCTGGTGGCCCTTCAAGGCTGAGGAACAGGCAGGTGGCGCGCTGAGGTGGAGCCAACACGAGGTCCAAGGAAATGACCCGAAAAAGAGTGGAGTGTGAGACAGCTGGGGCACACCGGCTGCACAGCGGCCCCGGGAGACAAGGGAGATCCGGGGAGAGGCGGCAGTGCTAATGTGTCTGCGTGTAAAAGAGGACAACTATGGGAAACCCTTCTTTCAACTTTGATTTTAAGACGACCGTTTGCATATTACATATATATATATTAAAAAGAAGCACCAGTCAATCTATACGTTTGTTAAGTGTGACGTCACGACTTCCGCTTCCGGGTTCTAGCAGACGGGCAAATATGCGAGAAAAAAAACATTAAAAAACTCTTAAAAACAACCATCAATATTTCTGAAACTCAACAGCGAGTTACTGAAGCTACTTATTTCTCAGACTCATTAGCCAAAAATGCCGCACCTACTGCTAAAAAAGTAATATTTACTAAAGTCGCTACTTCCGGGTTTAGCGGAGCTGCTGCGCCGTTAGCATTTTTCTCCGCTAACCCGGATGTAGCGATTTTGGTAAGTATTACTTTTATAGCAGTAGCATTTTTGGCTAATGGGCCTGATAAATAAGTATGTTCAGTAACTCTCTGTTGAGTTTCAGAAATATTGATTGTGGTATTAAAGAGTTTTTTGTAGTTTCTCGCACATCTGCGGACCCGGAAGTAGAGCTGTGACGTCACCACTTAACAAACGTATTGACTGGTGCTTCTTTTTAAGAATTGAAATCCCTTAAGATGCTACAGGGGTTGGTTGACTTGCAAGAATCAAGTAACTGCAAGTAATGCCTGGATAGAGACAACAGCAACCAGTCTGTAATGCTTAATGTATAAACCGAAGAACTACTATTGCCTTTTTTCCCATCAATAGGTTGAGAGAAACTACATTTTGTTTATCTGCATGCGCATTACGTTTAGAATTGACAATAAAGCTGGATCGCTTGGATACCATGTTTTCAGATGTCTAATAGTTCTAGTGTCCTCCTTATTGTGACGGTTTGGAGGCTGAGCGGTTGAGAGGTTGGGGGTTGTATCCCAGAGGCCCCTCAGTACAGCAGGGTTATTCTTAGCTCCTCTCCCCCCCGCTGGTCCCGCTCTTCCACATCACTACGGGCTAATGCAGGGTGAAGGGGCACTCCTGACTCTGCAATGCCAAGCACTTAAGGAACGGACGAACCGAGTGGGGTTTTAAAGCAGCGACGGAGAGTTAAAAATACCCCCTATCCACAGCGAATGTAAACAGTGCCCCCCAAAGATGAGAGTATCACAACAGAATGTTAATATTACTGATTAAAACTATTTGAGTGCAGGACAATTTGTGCAGATCGGAATACACTTACATAGCTGAACAGGAAAAAAAGATTATTTCATGCAAGCATTGAAGGAAACATATCATACAGGCTACAAAGTCTCCATTTCAAGCTTCTATCTATGTTATAACATTGTTCCCCAATCAAAACATCATCAATATTGCTTTACGTGCACCTTAAAGCTCCTGACCAGCCAGAATACACTCTTTTCCATCTTTATAAAAGGCGTGTATCTGGGATCAGGGGTGATTTCTTCAAATTCCTGATGGGTGCAATTGTATATTAACCAATCAGAGAAAAGCCGGATATGACGCGTGTTTTGTAAACAAGGAAGTTGGTGGTTTCATGATGCATCGGCGAAAAGAGCGTAGACAAATGTGAACGATCTATGTCGATGTCGAAGGAAACAAGGAGTTATTTGCAATTCGAGTTCCGATTTCAAACGTTGGAGAATTCAACACGAATGCGCAGCGGCTTTTCGATGTACGTTTGGAACGGGACAGACGGCAACAAGAAGAAAATACACCTAGAGAAGATCTACGCAGGTACATTTAAGATAATATTTTACTAGTTGTTAGTTTGGCTCCTGTCGTGACAACGTGCTCTGTGATTGGATCGATATAAAGAGGGTCTGGAACTTCACAATTGAGCTTGTTGGCTATTTCTATATATGTTTTTGTTATAATAGGCTTTAATGATTATATGAAACTGTGTTGATTGTAATCTGTGCTTTTGGGGTGATTTGAATTGAAGTGCTGTATTGTTGTCCTTACTCTTGGAATCCACCCCGGGGGCAGTGTGTTATAATGTGGAGTCAGATCGCGCAGTAGAAGAAGCATTCCAAGGGCATTGATTGGTTCTTCAACAAGTAGCCGCCTACTTCCTATGTTCATAGAAGGTCAATCCAGGGGCTCCTCCCTCTCTTGCCCTGCTGCGTCCCTCGCTGTCCACTGAAGAGCATCATGTAGCCTTTAGCATAGCTTTTGTTTTAGATTGTAAATTCAGGGAATAAAACAATGATTTTGATTTTAATAGAACAAGCATCCGTATTCTTTTTCATCCTTATTTTTGAACACTTCATTAAGCTCCGTTTTCAGGTGGGAGCGATGAACTCCTTTGAAACGATTGGATCTGTTTTCAAACTGCAACCAGCAAATCCGGTGCAAAAGCGTAACGTCACCTACAACACCCGCCTCCCCCGCTCGCTGAATGGTAGGTTGGAATTCTTACCGATGAAACGCAGCCACTGAGATCAGACCCAGACGTACATGTAAGGAAAAGATAATTGACCGGAGTTTACAGATGGCAAAGGCCAGGCTAGCAAAGTTCCACACAGTCCTGCTTTTGAAGAGATACAACAAGCAAGAGTGGGTGGCTTCCCAAACAGCAACAGAAGTTGAATTGAAGTTGAAGCTGATAGTCACAGCCCTAATACTTCTATCTCACTTTCTTCTCTTTCCACACATACTGATTCTACATGAGTTCATATGGGCGTTTCACAACCGTCTGCACAGTGGATTCAAGGAACCCCATTCATCAGGAACTGGGAAGGTCTGGGAAGAAGGGTCACAAATTGGAGCTTTTACAACACTTTAGGAGAACGACATTAATGTTACTCTACAATAACAATCATATAAAATTGCCTCGTACAATTTTGCTATTAGCAACAACCACAATATTGCTATGATAATAATTTGCTGTCCTGCTTTGCACATAGTTGGCCTGATAATCTTTTGAAAGCTAATCCTAATGTCTGTGCGGAGGTGCTGAGGGGTTCAGATGTCTCCAGTAAAACCCATTTTCCAACATGTGTTCGGAGCGCGGCCTATTGTTCCTTAAGCCCCGGTTTTATTTCCACTTGAGAGCTCAAATGTGCTCCTCGCTCTAAAGCTCCAACGATTTCAGTTCAGAGAGAGGCTGTAAACACGCGCTCGCATTTCAGCTCCACCGGCTAATGCTGAAAAGCTATTAACGTCAAAACTCCCCAGGAAACAAGTGGCATTACAGGAATGCGAATAACAGTAGTTGTTGTAGTAGAAGTAGTAGGTTAGTAGTAGTATGGTTCGGAAACATGGACCATTATGAAAGACACCGAGGTGAAGTGATCATTTGAAAATTAGATTCTCAAAAGGATAAAGGTGTCCCAGTAAAGGCTCATGTGACATATGGTCAGATGGAGGACTTGAGGATTCGGAAGGTTATATTGGAGAGGAAACCAAAAATCCTTAAGCCCATCACAAAAGGCCCCATTACGTTTTATTTTTTAGCAGGTGAGGCCATTACAACATCCTTTGGCCAAGTCCTGCAGTACCCAATTATTGTCCCTCGATCAGGTCCCTCCCCTCATTCTGGGCGATCAGCCTGAAAACACCTGCGGCCCACCATGTGAACAGGTGAGACAGGATCCTCTAGCACAGTGTTTCCCAACCGGGTACTTCTACTACTACTACGGAAGAATTTCAGTTTAAAAAAGAATTTCAATATTCATTTAAAAGGAAAGTTAGTTTTAATGATGTGTTTCAGCTATTAAATACTGAATACTCTTTGTTTAGTTGGTCACTGTGTAATATTATTAGCAAGATCCTCGATGTAGGGGGTGCTCGGAGTATAAATACGTAAGACAAAAAAGGTTGGGAGCCACTGCTGTAGCAAACAACATCCAAGCAGGAGTAACCCAGGAGCCACAACTTTCCTTCTCTCTCGAATACTCTGGGCTAGGATCCAAAAAAGTAGTAGTAGTATTATTGTTACTCCTGCATGAGTTAGTCGCTTGGTTGTTATCAGGGCTGTGCTGAGCTGGCCTGCAGTGCAGTCTGTAAATGCCACCATGATGTACAACCCCTTCTCTTATTTGAATTCAGTGCACATCACGATACATTTGTGAGAGAAAGGGCACCACTTTTTTTGGTAATTGACAGTAACCGTGACAATCGCGGATACACTGACTTGCCCTTCTTGCTTTCTCTTCTGGCTTTATTGAAATTACTGCCTCGAATACGCTGTGCGTCATATCCAATGGTGATATTTGATTTATGTCAGTCCCCACCCTCCCCCAGCAACACGACTACTGCCACAACAGATCACCCACTGAGCCACATACTTCAGTCAGGCCAAACAACTGAGTGGCAACCCATTTACTGAGGGTGTCTGGATAAATAGACTTTTACAAATAACCACAAACACAGATGTCAATAGGTCATAGAAAGATATTATGGGATTTTACAAAACCTGCTTTAGTTTAGACCACCAAAAGACATGTCATATTTCAGTTTTCACAAACACAAAAAAATATGTCCATCCATCCATTTTCTTCCACTTGTCCGTTGCCGGGTCGTGGGGGCAGCCGCCGGAGCTGCCCATATCACATTGCACCAGCCCCCCATGGCTCCTTCTGCAGGTGGTGGGTCCACGGAAGGACGGCCTCACGGTTCAAACCGGGCCTGTTGGTCTCTCCTAGGGGGCTACCAGTGTAGGCAGACACTGGAGGCAATGTGGGTGAAGTGCCTTGCCCAAGGACACAACGACAATGTGCACAGTCAGGAGGCGGGATTCGAACCCACGACCTTCCGATCATGAGACGACCCGCTCTACCATCTGCGCCACTGTCGCCCCCAAAAAAATATGTGCTTATTTAATTGCTCATGATTTCCAAACAAAGGACTGAGGGGGAATTTTGATATCTTCAAGCAATTTAACTGACCTGTACCTTTATGGAGGGCATTTTAACACGTGGTTCCATGTAATTCAACCACTTACAAGTACTTCACAATCCAAAAGTGCACATAATGCAGTGCAAATTTGAACACGTTTTACCCCGAAGGAAAAGGCAGATTGGGACTCGTGTTACACCCAGACTTGCTCACTAAGAACCACTTTGCAAAAAACGTGAATGAATGACTGACAAAATGTTGAAGTAAAATTATTTAAATAAGTTGCATCTTGGAGTGAAATCTAATTAAAAAAACAACACAAAGTCACCCACATCTCCTAAGCTAAAGAAAGGCAGTGCACATAATGTCTGAATGGTGCCAATTAGCAATTTAGCAGCAATAATTTGGGTAAAATAATCTCTTCTGTATCTGTAAAATACTGGGTTGTTAAATAAACCAGCTAAAACTGAAGCTTTTAAACCTCTTCAACCTCTTCGGAAATGCATGTGAGTCTTGTATAGTTATGCTCTCAAATGTTAAAGGGATATTTCAGGATTTTTGACATAGGGCCTCGTTTCCTAGTTATCCAGGGTGTTGTTGATGTCTGGAGATATTTATTTTTTATTCATGCAGTCTTTGTAGTTGAAGAGTCTATTGGTGCTAGGCTAGTGCTACGCTAACGCATTTCTAACAGTTTCATAACAGTTAGCCTGCATTAAAAAACAGTCTGACCCACTCCACAGTGCACCTGAGGCAAATCACTTATAACGCCAGACTAACCATATAAATGTCTGTGTTAATAGAATAATTTTAACCATTTTGCATTTAAAATAACTTATATTTGAGCAGCATCAGCTTCGTGGCTGTAAGCTAACACAGCGGCGGAGTGATCTGCGAGAAAATAGTCTCTCAAAATGCGGTAATTCATGTGATACAAGGTCAGTTATATTTTTATTCTATCGACACAGACATTTATATCGTCAGTCTGGCGTTATAAGTGATTTACCTCAGGTGCACTGTGGAGTGGGTCAGACTGTTTTTAATGCAGGCTAGCTGTTACCATAGAAATGCGCTAGCCTAGCCCTAGCCTAGCGCCACTAGACTCTTCAAATATAAGAACTGCATGAATTAAAAAATATATATCTCCAGACATCAACAACACTCTGGATAACTAGGAAATATGTCAAAAATCCTGAAATATCCCTTTAAGGCTCCTGGAAGTGAACTTGAAACTCAACCTTGGTTTTCAAACCTAAATCGCGAATCTAATCGTATGTTTATACCAAAGATTTATGTCAAAACTGTTCAGGAGAAGCTCAAAAATCCACCAGTAACCGTTATAAAACTGTTATAAATACAAATGGGTGTGACCTTGCCGAGGGGGAAAAAAACCTCTCATTGGAATCACAATTTTTCACTCTTTTTACCCATTTTCTTAACATATTTCTCACACATCATTAAAGTCAAGCCAAAATCGGGTCCATATGGATGTTTTTTCACAGCAAATTGTTCAGTAGAAGCGAAAAAGGGCACTCGTTAGCATCGCTTTACTAATGTTAGCATGCATAGCACGCAGCTTGCATAACTTCCTGATTAGCATTGTCCGTTTTTTAAGTATTTATGGGCTGTTGAATCACTTTGTTCCTCTACATGTGTCTGTATCTTTATTTAGTAGATAATTAAGCATTAGTAAAGTAATGATTTGCAAAGATGCCGTCTGTATCCATAGCAGTGAATGTACAGGAGTTCAAGCGACCTCTCTTGACCTTGTCTGTTTTTGCAGTAAAACATAAGTCAAGCCCATCTGTCATCGGGCCGGAGTTATCTGTAAGCGTTGGTGGTCCCGCGCTCGAGTTTTGTGAATGGGCGGGTGAGTCGAGGAGATCTGTCCGTCGCCGTGGAAACAGGGCACTCAGCTGTCGGGCTTCAGTCATGTGGCACAGTAGGACATTAGTATAGTTACGACGGGGGAGGGTTGAAAGGACGTAAATCCAATACACTGGCTGTTCACCAGTAAAGGCAGTGGTTTCACGCTACCATTACTGTGATATCAACGCGGGCTGGGCATTTTTGGGGGGACAAATTGGTCCACAGGGGTTTCCGCGGAGCATTGTAAACCATTATAAGTCGTAAAAATGAATTGTGCCAAAAATCAAGGCATTAAATGTCACTAAAACGCATTAAATTGGTTTCAAACTGGCATTAAATGTAATTTGTTGAGAAAATAGTGACATTGCACAACTATTTTTTACTGCATAATGTTGTCTAAAGCAGTGGTTCTCAACCTTTTGGAGCCGCGACCCCCATTATACTGTACCAGTTAAAGGAGTTTGTGACCCCCGCCTGGGTCACACCATGGAATAGGAACATTCGCCTACATAATTCTTAAAAAAACAAGAAAACACAAGTGGCTAAAATAAAATTCATCAAATTAAGAACAAATAATGGCACTCTGGTCAAATAGCACACACATGCTACACTAAAATATTATATTATAAGCTAATAAAAATATGTATATTTATCTACATGATCTGGCGACCCCCTAAATTTGTCTGGCGACCCCCTTGGGGGTCCCGACCCCCAGGTTGAAAACCACTGGTCTAAAGTACAAAAAAAGTTGCCAGAAAATGGATAAAAAGAGGGAAAACATTAATAACCTGTAAAATATTAAAATTAAACTCGGCACATTTTTGCCACATTTTGTCACTTTTTCGTTGAGTTTTCATCACTTTTTTCGTCACATTTTTGTCGCTCTTTGTTGCATTTTCATCCTTGTTTTTGTCTCTCTTTTTTGTACTTTATTTTGTACACTTTTTTAAAGAAGCTTTTAGATTTGGATAAAGCCAAACTGGAGAACATGTGCTTGAAGTATTTTCTTCTCCAAAGCCTGTATCCCTCTAGCAGGACTGTTGATTTTGAAAGGCAGAATTGCAGCCAGGTTAAACATAAACATTGTCAGACAAACCAGACTTCCTCCTTTTACTCCCTTCTTTTCCCCACAACATTTTAACATGTCTTCTAGGTGCACATTTATATGCTCAGCTGGACTGCACCTGCACGAGCCTCCATGAGCCGATGACATCCCAGATTTAAAACCTCTGAAAACACATGGTAATGGCATGTTTTCGGGCCGTTGGAGCCACGCTGTTGCGTTAGGTCAAATGAAATACAAATACTACAGGGGGAAAATGTGATTCAAATTCCTGGACGAGGTGGGATGCCACTCATGGCCGCACTTGCATTGTGGTGATGTCATTCCTTCCATGCTCCACTGTGATGTTTATTGAATCAGGGAACATCGACAGTGCACTCCCCTAATGTTGGCATCACTACTGAAATCTACATAAGCAGAGTCCAATATTTTCTGACTCCTGTACAGGCCTTTATCACACCCAAAGAGAAGAATACATTTATAGACGGTGAAAACACTCCTTTACTCACTTGTTTAAAAACTGCACATTTAGCCTAATAGACTCCCATTGAAACAGTTACAGCGGCTCATTAAGGGGCCTGCAGAATGTCTTTGCAGTCAGTTGGCCCCTCTGACTGGGACCTTCCCGGTGATTTACGGCGCTCCCTTTGTGGAGAGGCTGTGCGTACTGTGTGTCCTCCTGCCAAAATAGATCTGGTTTCTTTTCGGCCTCTTCATAAACAAAGTGTGTCAGGAGTCGGGGAGGTCACTGAACTGTCAGTTTAGGATTTTACGCGGGGCCCCTGAAGTAGTCGTGTTACCAAATGCTTTCTCTGTTTAAAAATGCTTGTGAAATAACTACTGGTCATTGAATATATGTGTTTACTTGTAACGGTTTGGAAAGGAAGGCTATTAACAATGCAAGAATACAGGCACTGCTAAAGTTGCAAGAGCAAAACCTAGGCTATTTGATATTAAAACGTACACTTTGAGATCAAAAGGAATTGATAATTGCATTTAGGATATTGACAAAAAACTTAACTGCGATGTTTCAAACAAATACTGCAACAGCGATTCAATTTGGGATTTTTATATTTGATACATTTAAATGCAAAAACTGCTAAAATGATAAGTGAAGGAAGTCATGTTACTTTTAGACTGTCAAACAACATATTCTTGGCCCTCATTAGAACAAGTAAGGATTAAAGGAGGAGCCGTGCATTATAGAGTTCGGGAGATAAACAAAAGACAGTAGCATCGTGGGATTAGCAGCAATTATAAACTAATAGAGACAAGGCCGTGGGAACCCAGGGTGCTGAGGGCGCTGCAGCACCCCTTAGTGGATAGTTTGCGAACTATGGAAGTCTATGGAAAATGTATGCTAACAGCAGCAAAGATGGCGGATCTCCATGGTAACTGTGGACTCTACACAGTTTTAAAGCACGACGTTTTAAGTCGTTTTACTTGAAGCGTAGCCTGGTTTTACCATACCCTCGTACTCATTTCGTTTCGTACAAGGGTCTGTATCTTCACAATCGAGCTCCGTTATCAGGTGGGAGGGGTGAACTCCTTTGAAACGATTGGATCTGATTTTCGCTTTTGGTCCTGACATATGTAATGCGCCCGAGTGAGTGAAGCAGCTATCATAACTCTTGGGAGCATTCCTTGCGCATTCGAAGGCTTCAATTATCATTTCTGGATATTTGGGAGCCGAGCCAGAACGGATTGAAGAGCTTCCATTACTTTCGTATCCGCTGCCATTGCCGAACTACAACCAGCAAATGCGGCACAAATGCTTGACGTCACCTACAACACCCGCCTCCCCCCAGTTGAAATTCAACCGATGAAACGCGGCCACTGAGATCAGGCCCAGACGTACATGTAGGGAAATTATAATTGACCGGAGTTTACGGATGGCTAAGGCCAGGCTACTTGAAGCTAGTTCCAGCTCAATTGTTTGTCGTTACTATGCAAACGGCTGCAGTGGAGTGATATATAATCCACAATAATCTACTTTCAGAAATATCTGGTTTTATGTGGACAGTGCCCTCTTCTGGAGGAGGTTCCCCGATATTCAGAGAGTACCTCTGGGGATAGCCACGTGACTAAAACAAGTCCGGGATGGACTCACAGAGTGTCTATCTAAACACTTAAAGGAGCTATATCATTGACTTTTTGGAGCTTTTAACCATGTTGTTAGCGTTAGCGGTTTTTGGCTTCATTCACGCAGTTCTAAGTAATCCTCCTGAATCCTGCTCTCTGAGCAGCTGCTCCGCCCTCTCCTGGTAAACGACTGAGCTGTTCTGTTGTGTCGTCACAAAGGAACGGAAGTGCTCTACGTCTGTAATGTAATGCCTTACGGCCTGATTTTAATTTATAAAACAGCTTTTTCATTATTTTTGTTGTAAGAGAGAAATTAATTTAAAAAAAAAAAAAAAAAAAGTAAGTCTCCGACACGTCTGTGCTGTCCCAGGAGGGTAAACAAACGCAGCCCCGGAGGATCCGAGCAGAAGTCTTGTTTGTGAAGACTGAGCTCTTTCTAACCTACTCTGGACACGCCTGTTCTTTTTTCTTACCCAACGATAATGTCACGGATGCGCGTTTGGCTACGAGAGGAACAGGACTATTCAACCTTCTTAAAGAAGAGTGCACTCGCCACAAGTTGGAATTTCTTTCCGGGATTCAGCGACTTTATCAACCAACCTGATGGATGCTTGGTGAACCTTGGCCAGAATCAAAGTGGATCAACTTTTTTAACCAATGCGATTCCATAACCCGATGGGGAGGCCAGACTGAGCGGTGAGTCAATCAAAACGCGAGTTAGCGTGTGTGTTAGCGTGTGTGTTAGCGTGTGAGTTAGCGTGTGTGTTAGTGTGTGTGTTAGCGTGTGAGTTAGCGTGTGTGTTAGCGTGTGTGTTAGCGTGTGTGTTAGCCATTTATGAAACTGTGTTGCACATGTCAACTCCTTATAACTGCATTATGTGAAGTAACTTCACTTTTTTGCAGCGATATTTATATTTATAATACTGCAAATGTGGAATGAGCGGAGAGAGGGGCGGAGTTAACTGAATCGAAGCGTCTTGTCTTCCGGGTAGGGAAAATACCCCCCAAAAATACTTATATGTCTCTCAAAAATGAGTACTCCATAGTGATAGAGGTACAATATATCATATAAATGCCTATACTTTACTTTGGAATGGCTAAAATAGCATGATACATTGCATTTCTGATCCTGCCTTCTTTGTGATGGTATTAATGTAACGTGTCTTTTGTGTGTCTTCTTAAAGTGGGTGAAGTGTCTTGCCCAAGGACACAATGACAGTATGCACCTGTCTGAGGCGCGATTCAAACCACTGACCTTTGGATCCACTGAGCCGCTGTCGTCTCTAAAATGATATATTGTACTTGTAATACTATGAAAATATTGCGGATACTGTTCAAATGTGGGAGAAAGAGGGGAGGTGAGCGGGCGAACGTCTGACAATTCTCTCTATTGAAAGCTTTCCCAAGTCCACACTGCTGGTATGTTGATGGAGAAAGGTTTTCTGACCGCTGTGGATGCTGTGGCTGAACTTTTGTCTGTCTGCTGCCTCTGTCCCTGCACCACAGCGCTGCCAAAACCCAGCTTCCTTCAGGCACTTTCGCGCTACGCAAACACCGCAGCGTATAAATCACGAGACGGAATAACCGGTAATGGTAGTCCGTGATATAATATTGTGCATGGAGGATGTCCAGGAGGGCTGTCAGTCTCAACTTGCTCAAACGCTTCAACTATTCGCCTTTCTTTCATTCATTTTTTATTCCTCATTGTGATATTGGCCGGAATTAGGTTGAAAATGGCAATTTCCTTTTTTTTAAATCACGATTGATCTCTCACAGTGCACATTTCTGACACGTTCAGGAGCACTGACATGAGGGCGCTGCTAAACTGCTTCCCTCAATTCAATCGCTTATCTGCTGTAGTAATCCAAGAATCCCATGCATTTCAGGGGAGTACTGCAGAGGGATATGCATGACATCAGGTCTGGATAGGCGATTATAATAGAAAACTTTATGAATGGGAGTCACCTGGGGCTTGCGCTGAAACATCTGCTTTTCCCAGCCCCGTTATCTTGACTGTGAACGTCTCGCTGGACCTTGAAAAACATGTGTGCATAGTTTCTGACCCTCCCTCCGCATAAAGATATTAGTTCCGCCCGTGTCCAAATCGGTTCCCATGGCGGAGAGGCAGGCGGTGATTCATGAAGATCGATGTTATTTAAAGTCATACAGCGTAGTACTTAAAATACAGTACAGGCATTTATTTTATTTCCTAGTGTTTTCATCTGTGAGCAATATACGTCACGTGGCGTTGGTTGTTCTTTGACATATCAACCCATAAATGTGATTGATACATTTCGAATTGGGACATGAAAGAGTGAAATGCAATTCATACTTTGAGGTCAGTGATTTGTGGAGTGAATGTACAATTGTCTCATGTAAAGCGCTTTGTGACCATGTCTGTGAAAGGCGCTATATACAGTAAATAAAGATCTTCTTCTTCTTCAAAGTCCATGCAAGTTTGGAACAGGACAAAAATACTTTCAGTAGACGGCATCAACAACAACAAAATACTCTTAGGGGGTCATTTACCAAGTGTTTACTTACGTGCAAAATGAGTAGCACGTGCAAAGGTGGATCAGCAGGAAAGTTATTTTCCCATTTCAACATCTACATCTACTTCTTCGGAGGGTAATAGAAGAGAGAGAGAGTCAAAAACTGTGAGAACAGTGAAAAAGATTTGTCCTCACCCCACATTCCCTGACAACATGGTCTGTAATTGGATAAATAAAAACATTTCGATATGATTGACTGTTCGCCGAGTTCCAGACAGTCCTGCTTTTGAACAGAATAAAAAGGTAGGCTGCTGATAGTGGCACATAGCAGGGAAGTGAGAGGTTGTTTGGCATAAACGTCTCGAGAGGTGACAAGAGCCAGATCAGGCAGGAGGTAAGAACAGAGAGGAAACTCGACCTTTCTGTTTTGACTTTACGCTTCTGCTTCATTTCTCACATACAGTAGACGGCAGCAGCCTGAACTCTGACCACGCAGTGACCCCCTGAACCCCCCCCCCCCCCCAGACCCTGCAGCTGCTGTGGACAGTCGTCTGATCTGAGGCCTGGCTCCAGACTCTGACAGAGAGAGTCTGCTGCCAACAGTGAGACACTCAGCACGACTCCTGTGTTTTCAATACGCCGCCAAAACGGACAGTGTAACCAACGGCAACAACTGCAAAGAGGTTTCCCGCTCTTTTTACCGCACAACGCTTTTTAAACTTCATGGAAATCAGCAGGGACGGCTGGTATCACTGGGCTAGGTGGGCTAATCTGTAGGCTGTCATCTTTTTGACGAGAGAAAGAGGAAAGAATAAGTTGTATTTTTCATTAATTATACGTACATGGACGTAAGGAGGACGCGATGCTCCTCAACGCGGGTGAGTCCATGTTTACAGCACGGTTCACATCTGTCCGAGTTCAGCTGCTATTAACTTTAGCAGGACATGAACGACTCCTTTATGCTCTCATATCATTGTGCTGAGGGTAAATGCATTGTTAGGTAATCTGCTGTTTCGTAATCTGCTGTTTAAATTATGTTTGACTGCCGTCTGTAGATTAAACTGTTGCCTTAGTGTTGGTCTGATGCTCTGGTCTGTAATGCTTGTTCCGTGGGTATTTGCTGATATGTGGTTACATGCTTCTTTTTAGTCTGACAAGTGGTGGTAAATGCGTTTAGTAGATACGATAGTAAAAAATAAAAAAGCACAAACACCTTGTGCAACAGCCCCACGTAGAGTTTACATCACCAGCCGCCACTGGAAATCAGGATCCACTTGGAGGTTGAATTTGAACAGTTTACAAATCGGAGAATTCACTTTTATTAGTATGAATGCACTCCTATTGCGTTTGGGTGAATGGAACAACTAACTACATGACTAATATATACTCAGTTTATGCATAAGAGACTCTGATTAGACTTGAATTGACAGGCCTGGCAGTACTTGGAAGGTCAAATATTGTCTGTAGTGTTATATTGGTGTGGAACGTTTGTCAACCACTGATTTAATAGGAAATATGATTAAGGCTGTGCTCAATATATCGTATCAGAAATATATCGTTACAGAGTACGTGACAATACACATATCGTATCGAGGCACCTGTATCGTGATACGCAAATATGTTTGTCTTTATTCAGAAAGTATAACATGCACTCTAGCTACTGCAATAAAAGGCTTAAATTTCACACTGAGCTTATTCAGTAAAATAAAAACCTCCATTTTGTACACCTACTGTATAAGATCCTTTTTTCTTAAAATTCTGAATATATCTTGTATTATGGACACTATCACGATACACTTGAATCGTGATACGTATCGTATCGTGAAGTTGTTGGCAGTACTCAGCCCTGAATATGATGTCCTCTGAAAACAACAAAAAAGCGGTTCCTTTAAGGGATAAAAAACATGTATAAAACCTGCTTTTATTTAGACCTTGACAAACATGTTACATTTTAGTTTGGCTTCTCTCAAATGTTAATGCTATGGATTTCAAATGGATTCATTTGAAATGTGCAATGATAACTGTAATAACTCTAAACTGCATCTTTATTCCATATATAACTATGATAATTGCAAAAGTGGGAAGAAAGGGAAAGAAATATAATGCCCTTTACCTAAATAAAGCATCATTATTTCCCATAGCCTTGCAACCTGACGAAGGTCATAGGCCGAAACGCATTGGTGCATTTTAATTATTTGGAGCAGTGATGTATCAAAGGCCTTTTCATTCTTTCTATTCAGTGTGCCTTGGATTTTTTTTGTTGCAGTATCATTATTTCCCATGTTGTAAGTCATTATTAACAAAGATTTGATCAGAAATAATTGCTCCAATAATGTTATGTTTTATCCTTCTAAAATTCAGATAATTGTACTCTATGACTTGTAAGATCAATTAATCCTAATATTCCTGCTGACGGCAGATCCAACGGAGCCAATGATAATAAATACAGACGTCGAGACAGAGTTCATTCAGTCTTAACAGTTATCTTCAAAGCGAGTGAGATGTGAGGGTCTTTCAAGTCAAAATATGCAAATGATCGACGCAGGCCGCTTTGTTCTCGCGCTCTGTGCTTCGCAATTTCTTTGATGTGAACAATAATGGGACGCTGTTGTAATTTTTAACTCTGGTCTGATCTGAAAATATCTGCAGATGTACAAAAGAAGATCTGGATCATTTGTAGTGCGGTTTCGATGCAGACTCCCGGGGCTACGACCTTCAGACAAGTCGGAAGAAGCCAAGAAGAAAAGAAAGTGAAAACGAAAGATTTGCTTGATGTTTTTGATGAGCACTTCTTCACAGGTTCTTTATTGACATATTTACATTAGGCGTCAGCTAAAGGGTGAAATCCAAAGAAACTAAAACCAGTATCTTTTTATTTCACTGTTGAGTCAAATTCATTGCACCCAAACTTGAAATTTATCCAAAATGGTGGAGCCTTGATCTTGTTTTTGTGCATTAATGTTTGCATAAGATTGTTCTTGGAGGATGTAAGCTTAAATTGACTCCGTATTGGTAGAAATGGCAAGAGCTGCAGCTTCTTAGCATAACGGACCAAGCTCAATGAGTGGCTTTAGATCACAGGACAGTAAAAAAAAAACAAATTAAAGGGATATTTCGGGATTTTTGACATAGGGCCTCATTTCCTAGTTATCCAGAGTGTTGTTTATGTCTGGAGATATTGTTTTCTTAAATTCATGCAGTTCTTATATTTGAAGAGTCTAGTGGCGCTAGGCTAGGGCAAGGCTAAAGCATTTCTATGGTATCAGTTAGCCTGCATTAAAAACAGTCTGACCCACTTCACAGTGCACCTGAGGTAAATCACTTATAACACCAGACTAACCATATAAATGTCTGTGTTAATAGAATCATTTTTGAAATATAACTGACCTTGTATCACATGAATTACCGCATTTTGAGGGACTATTTTCTCGCAGATCACTCCGCCGCTGTGTTAGCTTACAGCCACGAAGATGATGCTGCTCAAATATAAGTTATTTTAAATGTAAAATGGTTAAAATTATTCTATCGACACAGACATTTATATCGTTAGTCTGGCGTTATAAGTGATTTACCTCAGGTGCACTGTGGAGTGGGTCAGACTGTTTTTAATGCAGGCTAGCTGTTACCATAGAAATGCTTTAGCCTAGCATTAGCCTAGCGCCACTAGACTCTTCAAATATATGAACTGCATGAAATTAAGAAAAAAATATCTCCAGACATCAACAACACTCTGGATAACTAGGAAATGAGGCCCTATGTCAAAAATCCTGAAATATCCGTTTAATAGTTATATCTCACATAATTGTTTAAGAGCCAAAATTGTGCAGCTAAGTTTATCCTAACATTTCTCAGTCGTACAGGAGTTTTCTATCGAAAGGCTCTCAAGCCATCATGGTATAGCTACTTGTAGACATCAGTACTGTGTCCTCAATGATTCTAACAAGACAATGATTCTTTGAACTTCACATGGATCCGTGTTGTTTTTGGCAGCCCTCTTAGTTTTAGTCTCAGTCTTTTGGATGAAAATAATTTCAGTTTTTCTAAATGTGATAGTTTTAGTCTAGTTTTAGTCGACAAAAACTCAAAAGCAATTAAGTATGTAGGTCGATAAGTAGGCTATTGAAAACAAGTATTGGAATTTGGGATGAAGGTTGACAGGCTGTACTAAGCTTTTGACAGATTACACCACAATAGGCAGAAATGTCCTCACTGTGAACATGGTGTTTCCCAAAAGCGGCTGCTCCTCATCCTCTGATCATCAGCTTCGAGATTTTTATTAACAGCGCCGTCTGCACATTCGTTCATCAATATGCTTTCTGCGTTCATACCGCTACGGTATTTAACTGGAGAAAAAAAACTGCCCAGAGAAAAGATAAAGTCTCAGTTTGATCGCTGTCAGTCGCACGATCAGGCCGTGAAGCTATAGACAGACTGGAGCGCGGGGGAGAGAGGGACTGGGGCGCAGCCTGCCACATGTGAGGCCATGTGCTTCAGACGCCGCTGCTCTGTGTCACTTGTAGCGAGTGTGTTATGTGGCTCTGGTTGCGGATGGTCTGACGAACCACTTTCTCCCATTCTCCTCTCATCAAGTCTCATCAATGAAAACTCATAATCATGTTTTAGTACCCAAAGAGCTATTTTCAGGTTGTCACGTCATGTTATTTAAAAAAAACGTAATTATATTATAGTGTTTGTTGACGAAAACAACACTGACATGGATCAATCAGGAGTCAAGTTAGTTTTCTGCATCGTCTGTTGGAGAATCCTTAAAGATCCTTTTGAGCATCTGCTAAAGCCTCCGTCCGTCCAAGTGTCAATCACTACTGAAGGACTAAACATTTAAACCACTGGGGCCAAAACTGAACGCTTATCCTTATCCAAGAATCAGACGGGCAATTAGCAACAGTACAGCTGGAGGGCAGATGTTGCTTTAGGCCCAAGAAAGAGACAGATATAAGACTTCAGAGATTTTGCGATATTGTGGATTCTTGTGATATTGCGTCACCAGAAATTGCGATTACTACTTTTGCGATTGTCCATCCCTAGAATTTCGACTTGCCCTCCTCCTCAAATTTAAACAACGTTGAATAAAAGAATGATTTGATGTCACATGAGCTGACCCAGATGTGAAGGATGCAAATGCAGCCACTGTCAGCATTTGCATTGCTGGCGTTTTGGGAGCAGTCATGTGGCGAGCTTCCTGTTGACCGAAGTTGCTCTTGGAAGATCGTCTGTGCGCGCAGCTGAATAGACACAATGAACGGGAAAGTGGCCTGTGAGTCTTATTCTGCGTGACCTCGACTTTGGGGTTTGGAGAAGAGAAAATAGTCCTGGAAATTCCACCGAGAAACAACTCCCATCTTTGATAAGAAACAGTGGAACACTTTGAAATTCAGAAAGGCTCCTTTTAGAGGAGATCCAAGATATGGTTATGATGCAACAGAGCGCTATTTATTCAGACTGCTATCAAGAACTTCTTGGCAAACTCAGGTTTTCACTTATACGGTCTTGTTTTTAGTATAAAGTCCAAAGAAAGGTGGCAATTCAAGACATGTTCGCAGTAATCTACATGTTTTTTCTTACTTTATATCCAAATGTTCAATGTGTTCAATGTGCTTAAAGGGGGGTATTATGTAAAATCGACTTTTTCAAGCTTTATATCATGTTGTTATGTCATTCCCTCATTAAACACATGCCTGGAGTGTTGCCTTGGCTCATTCACATATTTTTGAGTAATCAGTAAAAACTTAGACAGCAGCCATTTAGGTGTAGCTATGCCTCAGTCCTCCTAGGAACGCCCCCACCTCCTGGAGACGCCTCTGGACCTTTCGTCACCAGCCAAGCCACCAACCACTGCTCCTCAGCTCAGCAGAGCCCCCTCCCCGCACAGTAGTGTTGTTTAGATGCCACAGCAGTGTGCTGAAGGGGGCGTGTCGGAAAGCTTCTTAAAGAGACAGAGGCCTATTTCAAGACGTTCAGTACAGCCATTTTGAGAGAGCAATTTTATTCAAGGCAGTTATTTTAATTTACTGCATATACAGACCAACAGAAGGTTACGTCATCATTGTAGTATGCTATAGACTGGTGCTATGTGATTGAAAAAAGCATAATACCCACTCTTTAAACAAAGCAGTGTGGCAGCTATACTTTTTCATATTACAAGTATCGCCTCGGCTAACACAAAACAGTATACTCAAAGAGCTTTCATACAGACAATATATGCACTCACACATATGCAGACAATGGGGCAAGGCTGGTAAAGTGTCTTGCCTAAGGACACAAAAGTAGTATGCATTGCCGGGATCGATACTTTGGGTTAATGGTTTCCATCGTCAGAGACTACCACGTACTAAAAGAAAACATCAGCGGCACTGTATAGGACAAGAAAACCAACCAATCAAGCTGTAGCTGTGAAGAACAGGTGAGGTGAGTAAGATATTGTCCATAAAAGGATATCCCAACCTTTTGTTTTACACCGTGAGCTACTTTTACTTGACAAAAATGGCAGAGAACTATTTAAGCTTTGAAGAAACTTGTGCAACTCCGTGGTTTAGGACACACGTGTATGCTTTCTCCTTTAAATGTACATTCTCAGTCATGCAGGAAGTGAAGTCATTATTTTACTTAGAACAAAACTAGACCTGCGTTTAAACAAGAAGCCGGCGCTTTTCTCCCCATCCAGGGAGCTTTCTCATGGCATGGGTCCCACTAATTTGAGAAACCAATCATAAAGTTGTGTGACGAAGACGCATGAAGCCAATAAGAGGACGATAAAACTCTTTTTGACCAGTTTGTCCCAAGAGACAGATAGATAAGATAAATTCTATTCAATGCACACCCCTGATGCTCCAAACACATATTTCTTTTTGTTTTTGTTTGTTAGTTAAGATCCAGTGCATCGATATTATGGAATATTTTGACAGGCCTACTTCCAATTGACTATTTGACAAACCAGCTGGGTGTAGTGGCCATGCATAATGCAGAGCTCCATCCCCCATAAGCAGCAGAGGTCGTACAATTAGGCCACAGCGCCCAAAGGGAAATGGCACTTCAGACTGGGGTCAACAAGCAGCGTCACATGCAGGAAATGTGTCATGGTACGAGCCTCGCAGTCAGGACCACAATGGACTTTTACACCCTTCGCTACACAAGAGCATTACAGCGCCTTGAGGAGGTCTGCTGGGGCTTCCTGAGAGGGTCGTCTATGGAGGCTGAAGTTTGCATTTGGGGGGTAAAAATCAATGGCCGATGGTTGCACTGGTTTAAAGGAATAGGCCACCGTTTTTACATACTCAGATATGTTCTTACCTTAGCTTAGACGAGTTCATTTGTACCGGTCTGGTCTCCACGTGTGCCTTCCATAATGTAAACACAGCACAGACGGCGTTAGCATTTAGCCTCTCTCTTCTCCTCTATAGCTCCAAACGAGGTGAAGATAGAAGCTACCAAACTCTTCCACGTTTTCCCTATTTAAATGGTTACATGAAGTAACCATAAAGTATAATTACACAAAATTAAACAATGTGGATTTTCTAAGCGGATAAAAAGGGGAACTATATTGTAAGGCGTAATAATACCAGGAGTAATTCGGCATCCGCGCAGTGATATCTTCACTTTACTGTGCGGATGCCGAATTACTCCTGGTATTATTACGCCTTACAATATAGTTCCCCTTTTTATCCGCTTAGAAAATCCACATTGTTTAATTTTGTGTAGTTATACTTTATGGTGTAACACTTCACGTAACCATATTTAAATAGGGAAAACGTGGAAGAGTTTGGTAGCTTCTATCTTCACCTCGTTTGGAGCTATAGAGGAGAAGAGAGAAGCTAAATGCTAACGCCGTCTGTGCTGTGTTTACATTATGGAAGATACACGTGAAGACCAGACAGGTACAAATGAACTCGTCTAAGGTAAGAACATATCTCAGTATTTAAAAACGGTGGCCTATTCCTTTAAGAGCGTGACGCTAGGCTGCTGCATTGCTGCAGTACCTCCATATGTGGGCGGCAAAACAAGCTAGTTTTCCATTAGGTAGCATTGCACTTTACACACGATTTAAGCAACTGTAAAGACTGGTTTCTCATTTTTTGGAACTTGCTGTGATAACGCTGGGTTACAATGAAAGAAACCAGGCTTGTTTTTGTAAGGTACATTTTAGAAATCTGTGAAAAAGCTCTAATCTGCAATGGGTCTGAATTTGAGGATAAACATATGGATGCAGATTAGTTACCACTGTCACCCTATAACAGTAAGAAGGTCCCAAAGGTCTCAAGGTTCAAGTCCTAGCACTGCAGTAAGGTCACTCACTGGTCCCGTTCAGCTTTCTTAACACCCAAAGCAGACTTTAAAGGGCTTCATTTGACATTTTTGAAGGTAGGGAAAGCCAGAGCACCAGAAGGAAGCCTGTGCTGTCGTTAAGAGCTCCTGCGAGTGGGGCGACATAACATCCTTATGCGCTGAGCCGACCAAGTGGACCGGTTTCCCCTTCCAGTCCTGGTGGTCTGGCAGCTCAGCATCCTCCACGGCGACTCCCTGCTGTCTGAGGGCAACAAGGAGTCAGGCCATCGAGGGCGAGGTTTGCTGGAGAATGGCTTTTGTTGGATGTTCAGGAGGTAAACGGAGAACATGACCAAACTAGTGGGTGCGACGGCGCACCGCCAGACAGGATGCTCTGGGCTGGCGCGTCCAGGCTCCTAGTTTTTGGTTGGAGATCCACTGGGGCCACCTGATGTTTTCCATGGTTTTTAAGTGGTTTATGGTTTTATTGTTATCAAAGCCATGTTCGGAGATCGGACGGCTAAATACTCACTCATGCAGACACTTGCAAAAGATTCAGCCTCTGGGCAACCATGTCAAGCCCAGTAAATATATGGGATATTCTTGGTACCTTAGACCTTTAGCATTATAAGTTAAACGTCTATAACTATATTTGTGAACTCAAATAAGTCCTTGAGCCACAATTTGAGAACCACTTTTCTTTCTTTCTTTTCGTAAACATTTTCAGTTTTTGTAGGATAATAAGTAGAAACGTTCTCTAGTTTTTGCCCAAACTCGTGTCTGAATATGTTTATTATGGAGGAAGTGACGATGCTGCTGATAATGGGTGGGTGAATAGAGAGTGGAGAAAAGGCCACAGACAGTTCAGAATATGAGAGTTCCCGACTGGAGCAGCAGGTTTACATTAGCTCAGGGTGGTCCACCGTGAGTCCAACGAACAAATATGTCACTGAGATATTAGAGACAAGAGGACGCAGCCGGAAAGAGACCCGGGTCTGGACAGCGTCGTACTGAAAGAAGACAATACAGCCAGGACGGAAAGTCACAGTGTGTATCTACAGCGCATTATTCTTTACTTTGGACTGAAGCTGATCTGTTAGCTTAGCTCTCACAATAAGAGTCAGTCAATTTACTAATTTAACATCAATTTACAACAAGAAAAAAACAGTTTCATTGTGTTTATTATGCAAGTTAATTCAATTGCGCCTAGCTTTATTCATGTACCACTCAATCCACATCTCTGCGACTGAGACGGAGGTATGGGCAGCTTTAATCTGATGGCAATATGTAGGATAGAGGTGGGCAAAATATCGTCTACAAGATAATATCGAAATGAGGAAAAAGTTGGGGGAAATTGTGGGGGGGGAAATGGGTTGAAAAAGGATGGAATGGGGGAAAAATGAGAAAAAGAAAAGAAAAAGAAATGGGTACTAGGGCTGAAAGATATATCGTTATTGTATCGATATCGAACATTCAAAACATTAAAATCGAAAAAAATATATAAACGATATAGATTTTCATGAATAAAACTGCACTCTTTTGTATTATGTTTTTATTTTTCTGAATAATGCTTGGTTTTCACCTAACCCATAGTTATATCGTATCGTATCGATATCGAGATAACTGGCATGAATATCGAGATATGAAATTTTGTCCATATCGTTCAGCCCTAATGGGTACAAAAAATTGGCACACAATGGAGGAATACATTGGTGGGAAAAAAATGGGCATAAATGAGGTAAAAATTTTATAAAAATGAAAAAGAAAATAATAAATGGGGGGAAAAATAGGGAAAAGATTTTTTTTAAATGGGGAAAATATTGGGAATAAATGAGGGGGGAAAATGAAGAAAAAAATTAGGGAAAAAATTGGAAAAATTCCCTCAAAAATTTGGGCGAAAAAAATGAAATTATTAGTAATACATGGGGAATAAATGTGGAAAGTGTTTTTTCGGACAATTGTCTTTTTGGGCGACAAAGCAATGTAAAATTGTTTGCCAGCACATTTTTGCATTTTTCTGATGTTTTTTTTAATTAGTTTATTCTGAGCAAATTTACATTCATTTTTTCTTTCAAAATTCATACATTCATCATATTGCAAAAATATCAAGATATGCATTTTTGCCCTGCTTGCTAGTTTTTGGATTATAGGCAAACTCT
This sequence comes from Neogobius melanostomus, assembly GCA_007210695.1. Lineage (NCBI taxonomy): Eukaryota > Metazoa > Chordata > Actinopteri > Gobiiformes > Gobiidae > Neogobius > Neogobius melanostomus. The sequence goes on from VHKM01000761.1 coordinate 60,685, forward strand.
TAGTCAGTGAGCCACGATCAACCCCAAAGGAAAACGGCCAATACAGCCAAGGTCTGAAAATAATAATGTCGTTCACACCCGGCCAAAGACAACTGGACGATCTCAACCTGCGTTTGAAAGCAATTACAGAGCCTCGTCACACACGTCCACCACACAGCAGGCAAACTCGGCTCTTTTCTCCACCGTAACACTCTGACATTTGACAAACGGCTTTATTCCCAGAACTCAAATATCCCACATTCAGAGGCGCGATGCGTCCGGTTCCGAAGGACAGAGCTGGGAGTTCTTTTGTTGCATTTTTGTGGGTTAAACATGCAGCTTGGCCTCTGCTGAAAGACATACCAGACGTGTGAAGCATTCGGGTCTTTCCTGACTAAAAGCCCGAGATGGGAACCAATAACACTTGTAACAACAACTGCTTCACGTATAAATGAATCACAGAAACTCACATCTTTTGTACTGGAACACGTTACTGAGAAAGTATTAGCAGTTTAATGAGAGGGGAAAACAGAGGTTGAGCTGTGCAATGACTAAAAGTGCAAAGTAATAGCTTGGAATTTACATTTTTGTTGCCAAGTTATAACTTAAACCAACCATAGAGAGGTAATACTCAAGTTTGATGAGGGGAAATCTAAAGAGTGGGTCACACCCTTTAGAAGCCTATAGCACGAAAAACGCCAAACTCGGCCGATTCTTTTTGCTGTTATCTAATTTCCAAGAACTACAATCCCGTCCATCTATCATCATGTGAGCGCTGACATGACACAGGAAGTGGACTCTCTCACTTCCTGTTATATTTCCGCAGGTGTTTCTTTGTTTAAAAGTCATGGCTCGGATCCTGACGACAGGATCCGGCCGTTCTCCACGCTCTTTGACCCGCTCCTGTTAATGTGAACGTGGCGTCAAAAAGCAGAGGACACGACACTGACAGGATGACGACGAGGGGACGGAAGTTAGTTTCCCTTGAACTGTGCGGGTCAGGTTGGAACAAGATGGAGTATTACTGGGTTGCAGGTTCTAGAATGTGATGATGTCACCGGACCCAGCAGGGGGGCAGGAGCCAGTTTTCCTATTAACAGCATTACACTTTCTCAAGTCGTAGCTCAAAAGAAATGTATGAATGACAAAAATGATCATTAATATCAGTCACTGGGTCCATGATCTCTCTGTACAAGACCAACAATTTCCTCAGAAACAAAATAATTTTTCCTCGATATAGTATTGGCCTTTAGAACGCTGTGATGTCACCTGCAACCCAGCAATTAAAGAACTTTGGAAATGTCGTGACTGGGGTAGAAGCATGGATGTATTAGTGCATCCAAACTCTGTATCTTTTTGGTCTTCAAAACTAAATGCCAACTGCAACACATACTTCTAATAGTCATATTTGCAGGTATTTGTTAATAATCTCAAACACATCTTTATCACTATCTTACACTTTGTTGGTTAAGAAATGCCATATTGATCTAAAACAACTGAGGCAAAATGTCCAGTTTCACTTCATAATTTTCATGCAATCTCACTGTAAGCCCCTCTCCCATCCCCTCTCTTCTTGCTCCCCTTTGCTGTCCAGCTGTTTCAATAAAGAGGGCGGCAGTGTTCTTCCTGACAGTATTATACTAATATAGGTATTAAAGTGTATAATACCTATACACTTTAGTATAGGTATTATACTATAACACGTATACTAAAGTGTTTGTCATATAGAACCAGAAAAGAGAAAAAATAATGTTGATTTATTCCATAAAAAACTGTCCCTGGATCAGGCTTCAAAACTTGCTCTCTAAAGATATAAAAAATGTTTTTTGATACCAGTAGTACCTAAACTTTTTTCTATACCATACTGGTATCATATAAAGATACCCAGCCCTACTCAAGAGGAGCTTTTTGGGAGCTATTGGAAAATAAATAAATATTCAGATTCACCTCCATTTGCAGTGTAAAACCTACCTAGTGTAAGACTGCTCAAAGATGCACGAGTGGCTCTAAACCAATGGGTGCTGGCTGCTCTGCAACGACGACACTGGAGGCCGCCATTGCTCCGCCATTGTTGTAGTACCTTCATATAGCCGCTAGGCCCCCACTGGAATGCATTGCACTTTAGACACGTTAAAAACAACTTTAATGCCTCTGTGCCTAATTTTTGGAACTGTCTAGAGCTAGATATTCCTCCCGTGATTATGCTGGGTTAGACACAACTAGAGGCACCGGGCTGGTTATCGTAGGATAAATTTTAGAAATCTCCTACTTAACGAGGGTCTGACTGTTAGCATTGGAGCTGCGCGAGCTACACGTCACACAAGGGCCGAGTCTACAGTGAAGATCCCGCCCTTATGCCCTTATTAGGAACATGCTTCGTCAGAGCTGGGGAGGAGGAGCCTGTAAATCCGCCATGATTTCCCCTCGAACGTGGTCATTATGGTAAACGGGGAGGAGTGAGTATTGATGGTCTATTAATAATATGTCTATGCTCTAAACACAGCTCCATGTAAGGTTTTGCTAAGAGAACAACATTGTAACAAAAAGTTGATTTGGCATAACACAATGATATCCAGGATACAAACCACTGACTTTTGGATCAGTGGACAAATGCTTTAACCACTGAGCCACATTCACCTAACAAAAGAGAGTAATACTTCACTTATTTTTTATTTTACTCCTAGTTATTTTTTATAATAGTTCTGTTTATTGGGTGCATGCTTCAAGAGATTCATTTCTGGACTTGTATCTCACCTAAAAACACTGTCAGGAAGAACAGAACAAACAAAGTTATTCCAAAATCACCACAGATTGTAGTTTGTAGCTCGGATTTATATCTTGACTCAGGCCTGGATGTCGTAACGGGGCAGTCAGCTTCCTCCTCACGCAACATCTACCCATTAACGTTTCCCTCAACCTGCTTCTAATACTGCAAACCTTCTACTTTTTTTTTTTTTTTTTTACTGACGCATTTCCTGAGGCGTCCCTCGACTCAGTCCTGGCCCGAACAGAACCAGAACAGCAAACACCGCCTGCCCCCGCACACGCTGACAGCTCATACAGGACGGAAAGGGAGAAACGAAATAGATGGAACAAATGGAAAACACATGGTTGGACACGTGTGACTCCGCATTTCGAAATCACGGCCATTTGAGGAGAGGACGTGGGACTGGGCGAGTTATGTCTCACGTTTTAGAATTTTTGAGTGAAGAAAAAGCTCTTCGTCTTGCAAGGGCCGGTTCCACAGTGGCCAAGGTTTTAAAAAGGAAGTCGCCTTGTTTCGAGTTGGTTAATCGATGAAGCTATTTTAATTTTTTTGGACAGTGAAACATCCTCAACTTAAAGAGTCCAAGTTGAGTCACTGTCCCTACATTATTTTAAGTAAGGAGTAAGATCCAAACACTCATATATAAACAAAATTTGAAGTTCGATATAATGAGGCAGGAAAATGTAGCGATAATGCCACAGAATCTAACTCTAAAGCTCAAAAATGATGGTATAGCTTTATTTGAAAAGTACTTAAATCTTAAAGAGGGGGTATTATGCTTTTTTCAATCACATAGCACCAGTCTATAGCATACTACAATGATGACGTAACCTTCTGTTGGTCTGTATATGCAGTAAATTAAAATAACTGCCTTGAATAAAATTGCTCTCTGAAAATGGCTGTACTGAACGTCTTGAAATAGGCCTCTGTCTCTTTAAGAAGCTTTCCGACACGCCCCCTTCAGCACACTGCTGTGGCATCTAAACAACACTACTGTGCGGGGAGGGGGCTCTGCTGAGCTGAGGAGCAGTGGTTGGTGGCTTGGCTGGTGACGAAAGGTCCAGAGGCGTCTCCAGGAGGTGGGGGCGTTCCTAGGAGGACTGAGGCATAGCTACACCTAAAATGGCTGCCGTCTAAGTTTTTACTGATTACTCAAAAATATGTGAATGAGCCAAGGCAACACTCCAGGCATGTGTGTAATGAGGGAATGACATAATAACATGATATAAAGCTTGAAAAAGTCGATTTTACATAATACCCCCCCCTTTAAATCTTAAAATATCCCCTCAATAAACATGAAGTACAATATAACTTACTTTGGGTCAAAACTTTAGAAAAATGGTGAAAAAATGTACAAGCGATAAATACTGAGCCCAAAAATGTATTGTTTATTGGTGAATTATTATTGAACGATAAGTCAATATCGTAGCCTAATTATCCTGACAGTCCTAGTGATATAGCCTGGGAATACCCATGCTGCTGTGTGCGCTCGAATCATTTCGAACTTCACAACAGTCTGGGGACCATGGCCGAAATCTTCGCATGGATTTGGGGACCAATCACAGAACGAGGAGGGACGGCAAGACGGTGATGCGCTATTCGACATACGGAAGCTTGTAGTTTGTTTACGGATAAAAAAAATATATATATTTACGGGTCCAACATGACAGCAGCAGACGTGACGCCATCTTTCGATCAAGCTTTAGACCGTGTTCTAAATAGTTTAGCTCGAAAGTTTACAGCGGGTACGTCACACGTCATCGGATACAATTGATACGATTGGCTATATTCGTAGCGCCCAATAAACGACTATGGACAATCGTAAACCACACCTCTGCTACGAGAAAATGAATTGACTAAAATCACCCATTGGCAATAGGCAGGCTAAGTGACATCCACGCATTCGCCATGGCATTGTTTCAATAAGCTTCTGCAAAGTCAAAAGATCCAGTGTTGCATTGCATTGTATTGATGATGGGAAAGTGTGACCATTGCGCAAAGCCTTCTGCAACACATCCCAAAGATTCTCAAAGGGGTTAAGATCTGGACTCTGTGGTGGCCAATCCATGTGTGGAAATTATGTCTCATGCTGGTATCCTTGGAATATGTCTATACCATCAGGGAAGAAGAAATCCATTGATCCAAACTGACTGCTCTCATTCTTTGTGTTGCTGAATCTCAACCAGACCAACTGCAGCGACCCCAGATCAGATCATATCAGTTGAAAAGATTCATTCTAACTCCCTAATATCCTGGTCTCCACGCCTTTTTATATTCCCACTTAGAGTGACCATCCGCCCCAGCTGCGTGGACCAAAGTTCCTATCGTTCGCAGAGATAGAGGAGATTAGCACATGGGCTGATGTTGACGCACCTGGTAAGTGCCCCTCCGCATCATCTCCCACCGGCCCATGATTTCAGGGAGACGTGATGTTAGGAATCTGTTAGTCATAAAACACTTAAAGACCTTTTTGCCAGACAAGTTATAGTGAAAAAACTCAAATATAAGACGATCACAGTCTGCTTCCTCTGCCTTTTCATTATACTTTTCGTTATTCATCACCTCTCAAGCCATTCACATAAACGCACCCTCTTTTCTCCTTCATTCCTTCATTTTGTCTTTCAGCTAGAACCCTATAGGGCTGTCACGATAATTACTATATCAACTTCTAATGTTTACCCAAAGTAAGTTGTGTTTCATTGTATTTCATGTGTACTGTATGATATTTTAAAGAGGGGTATTATGCTTTTTTCAATCACATAGCACCAGTCTATAGCATACTACAATGATGACGTAACCTTCTGTTGGTCTGTATATGCAGTAAATTAAAATAACTGCCTTGAATAAAATTGCTCTCTCAAAATGGCTGTACTGAACGTCTTGAAATAGGCCTCTGTCTCTTTAAGAAGCTTTCCGACACGCCCCCTTCAGCACACTGCTGTGGCATCTAAACAACACTACTGTGCGGGGAGGGGGCTCTGCTGAGCTGAGGAGCAGTGGTTGGTGGCTTGGCTGGTGACGAAAGGTCCAGAGGCGTCTCCAGGAGGTGGGGGCGTTCCTAGGAGGACTGAGGCATAGCTACACCTAAAATGGCTGCCGTCTAAGTTTTTACTGATTACTCAAAAATATGTGAATGAGCCAAGGCAACACTCCAGGCATGTGTTTAATGAGGGAATGACATAATAACATGATATAAAGCTTGAAAAAGTCGATTTTACATAATACCCCCCTTTAAGAGAAAGTACTTTTTAGAGTTAGTTTCTGAGGCATAATCATCTTCAATAATATCGTTTATCGTGATATTTTTCCATCTTTGATATATCAGACTTTAGATTTCGTTATCGCGACACCATCTAGCTTCTCTCCCCTACTCCTTCACAAAACAAGTTACAAAAAAATGCAAACAACATGGTCTAATCTCACAAAATCATGATAGAGGACACTGTAGTACTGGTGCCAGATCTTGTCAGTAGCAAAACTGCAGAAGACAGGGACAGTGAAGTCTTTTTTGTGGCGCAGAAAAACAGAAAGTGTAACTAAAGCCCATTATGTATTCATCTCATGACACATGACAGATCCGAGGGAGGACAGTTCGTCATGGGACGTCTTTGGCTGAAGGGCCTCGAGGAACGACTAAAGAATCTCGTCCGGGTGCAATGTCAAAGCGCAACGGAAAGATAACACACGAAATAAGACGAGCGGACGCCATTACGAGATGAAAAAGACAGTGGCAGGATGAATTATTGTTACTATTTTCCAGTTGTTTGTAATACAATTTAAACAGTTCAATAGGCAACCAAGCCTTTAAGAAGCTCTCATTGATTAGTCTCATTGGTTTTAGTTTTCTTACTTAACATTGTTGCATTTAGCTTTGTGAAGGATCAATATTAAAAGATCATCAAATTTCGTAGAACTGCATGCACCAACCGGATTAATAGTGACTTCTCAGTAATTACAGAACTCAAGAGCTCATTTCTTAAAGAGGGGGTATTATGCTTTTTTCAATCACATAGCACCAGTCTATAGCATACTACAATGATGACGTAACCTTCTGTTGGTCTGGATATGCAGTAAATTAAAATAACTGCCTTGAATAAATTTGCTCTCTCAAAATGGCTGTACTGAACGTCTTGAAATAGGCCTCTGTCTCTTTAAGAAGCTTTCCGACACGCCCCCTTCAGCACACTGCTGTGGCATCTAAACAACACTACTGTGCGGGGAGGGGCTCTGCTGAGCTGAGGAGCAGTGGTTGGTGGCTTGGCTGGTGACGAAAGGTCCAGAGGCGTCTCCAGGAGGTGGGGGCGTTCCTAGGAGGACTGAGGCATAGCTACACCTAAAATGGCTGCCGTCTAAGTTTTTACTGATTACTCAAAAATATGTGAATGAGCCAAGGCAACACTCCAGGCATGTGTTTAATGAGGGAATGACATTATAACATGATATAATGCTTGAAAAGTCGATTTTACATAATACCCCCCCTTTAAGGAATAATGTCCTCTCAAAAAACTACAAAAAAAATATGTCTCCATGCATGAAGACCCGTATAAAACCTGCTCATTTTAGTTTAATGCTCCTGGGCATGTTCAAAATGAGCATTGTGAAATGAATCTCGCTGCAAAATCAAAGTCCTTGTACGATGTCTCAGAGGAACGCCACATGGATCAGAGAAACAGCAGGGGATGCCACTTTGATGCTGCTCTCTGCATCTTTTTAGACCCTTGTGTCCTCGCCGGAGCGTGTGCCGTATGTGTTTGTGTTCACGCTTGACCTAAAACGCTTCATAAAGATTGCATGTTGTTTGCGTTGCGCTTTATGACCTTTCTGCAATGGCGCAGATTAAAGCCATGCTCCAGTGGCACCTCTCTGGCACTTGTGTGAATGACCCGGTGAGTGCGTAGTAACCGCTGCAGGTGAGAGTGAGAGGATGAGCCGCTCTGAGCTGGGATTAGCCCACATTTCCCTTTCCCCTGATGAAAAGGTGTCACTTCGTCCTCACGTGTGACTCCGGTGGACGCTCTGAACTGATCTAATAGCAAATGATATCACATATGGCGGCGTGATGTCTTTGTCGTATCCGCGATGACCTCCCATGGAGAGCGGCGACGCCATTAGCGCAATTGCTTTCATCCCTTTAAAACCAGATCAGATCAAGAGCCGTACGAGGCTTCAAAGCTCCCCAGGACTCGGCGCAAGTGGGGCACGTGAGAGCATATGACAGTCTTTGAAATGTATGTCTTCAGGTGCAACAGAAACTGTACATATAGGACACAAGTTCACAAAAAGGACTGGGGGAACAAAAGTTTAGGAACCACTGGTATCGAAAAAGGGAAAGTATCGAAAGCAGGCACCAAATCTTTATTTTTATATATATCTTTAGATCCCAGTTTTGATGCTGTTGGTCCAGGGACAGCGTCAAAGGAAGTGACTTGGTTGTTTCAGCTTAAAAAAAAAAAAAAAATATTAAAAAATTTTGTCCCCAATTTCCCCCCTTTTTTGGCCCAATGTTTGACCCATTTTTACAATTTTTTCCCCTTATTATTTTACATTGTTTTCTTGTTTTCCCCTCATTTTTGCTCATTTTTTATGACTAATATTTTCCCCCAATGTTTCCCCATTTTTGCCACAGTTTTTCCTTATTTTTGCCACAATTTCTGCCAATTTCCTCCCACTTTACCCCATTTTTCACACATTTCCTGACATTGGGAGATGAACCCGATATTATACATTTGCATTTCTTCCACACATTACTGTTCTGTTTTCTGGTTCTAGATGACAAATATTTTAGTAATGGTATCGGAAAATACTGTATATCGATCATGCATATCGGAAACCAAGTATCGTTAAAGTACTGGTATCGAAAAAATTAAAAAGGTACCCAGCCCTACGAAAGCGTACTGTATTCTGTGAATGCTTTATGGGGAGGCACTGCAGGCAAAGCTCAATAATAAACAATTTCAGATTTTGGTCCAGGTTGCTCTCTTAAAGCTGCGCTACCTGAATCAAGCCCAAGCTAATTGTGCTAATTTAGTTTTAGCCTTAGCCTCTGACTTCCTGGTCCGCGCACATGGTCTGATTTTCTTTCACAAATGTCGCATTTACAATGTAGCTCTGTGGTGCCAAATGAAGTTTGCTCAACGACAAGAAAATAATTTGATTACCACTAATAAAATTGCCTAATCCTAACAATACATAAGCTGATTTAATATTTCACTGATCCAATATTTCTGAATGGATTTTCAGTCTCAGAAAAACTCCACTTTTTTTCATATTGTGAGAATCCTCTTTCTATTGGAACACCATCAGTGACAGGAAAGTGTTTCGAGTTAATGAAAATCTACCAAAAGCAGATAACTTCATGAAAAATGTTTGAGTTCTTATCCATGACGTCAGCTGCCAAATGCTTTTACCCGGCCCTCCCTCGCTCCCCTGCCCATCGGGCTAATGGACCGTCCCCGTGTGAGCGGGATTGATCTCTCTCAGACGCAGAGATGATGTCATGCTACAGTCCCTTGTGTCCAGGGAGGGGAGGGGTGGGGTTAGGGCGAGGAGGGTCCCCCTGTTTGGGTGTTTTGTAGTAGAGAGCAAAGCCGTTTCACACACTGCACACAGACAGAGAGGCCTCCTGTATTCACAGGACGTCCCGACAGGAGACAAAGACCGTGAAACTCGCGGCAGAATGTCCGTACAGGATTGATAATTTATGCAAAGTACATATAGATGTCAAAATGTTATTTATGAAGTTTAGAAGCAACAATTTCTTCAGTCCTGCCTCATGGAGACGACTGCGGAGTCTCGTTCAGGGACAGATCCGACTGACTGAAGGACAGCTTCATGCACCAGGCTGTAGGAAGCTGAACGCTCCCCTTCCCTCCTTCTGCTGCCTCCCTATTGGGTACATGAGTTTGATATTGCTCTGTTAAGTACTGCCTTTCTGCATCAATAGATTGAGAGAAACACAATGTTTGTTCATGTTTAAAAGCGGACTGAATCTCAATTTACAACCTAAATATAATCATTATAATAATGTTGATTATTATATTGATTAACATACTGTAGGTCAGGGGTAATTTTCCAAGCGTTTGCTCATGTGCAAAACAAGTAGCACACGCAAAAGTGGATCAGCAGCAAAGTCATTTGCGCATTTTTTACTCACACAGCTGTCATTTACACATCAGGTTTGGGACCCAACAGTAATATTAAAACAGATGCAATTTTAAATGGCAAATTAGGAGCGACATGCCTCCAATAACTATATACATTTAATAATAATAATAATAATGGCTTACACTTATGGTGCATTCATGTGGACCGGGGTGCTTGTTTTCCCGAGATGTGACATCATTGTCCCCAGTTGGTTTGTGTTCATGTGGTTTTTATGTGGGAAAGTGGGGATTTCATCAAACACAAAACGGTCTTTTATCGATTAGCGGTTAGCTGAGCTAATCATTTAAATGTGTTTTAGCGTCTCAAAAGCTAAACGTTAGTTTGTGACTTTTTAAAAAAATATCACGGAAATTTACTTTTTCCTAGCATTGATGTCAGACATTTCACTCGCAATTTTGTTATGACGACAGCTAACACTAAACTCAAAAAGTAGCAGTGTGTAACTAAAAAGCTCCATATTAGACGATAAAAGAACAAATCAGCTGATTTACGCCGTCAGGTGCGGAAGTCGGGAAGCTCGTTTTGACCCGGGTTCCCCAGTCGTTTTCCCGAGCTGAGCGAACGTTCACGTGAATTCCCCAACTGGGGAAGTCGTTCGCCCGAGTTCCCGAGGACCACATGAACGCACCATTCATAATGCGCTTTACAAGCCTGTATTACCAAGTTTCTCAAAGCGCTACACTGTCGTCATTATTCATTCACTCCATACTTGGTGGTGGTAAGCTACTATTGTAGCCACAGCTGCCCTAGACTGACGGAAGCGAGGCAACCAGTCTGCGCCATCAGCCCCTCCGACCACCACCAACCACTCACTCACTCACTACATTCACAAACGGTCTCCCATCCAAGTACTGACCAGGCCCTTCCCTGCTTAGCTTTCGAGATCTGACGGGATCGGGCAGAGCAAAGGCGGTATGGTCATTTTCCAGTTTGCAGTCGCTATTTATTTTGCTCCTGTCTTGATCAATAACCTCCAAAGAGCTTGATTTACTCAGATGTAGGAAAATGTGTTCCAATTAATGTAGAGCAGTGGTTCTCAAATTGTGGTGCGTGCACTTCTGTTAGTCTCAGGGCCATCTGCAATTCTTTATTCATTTAAACTTGAGATAATCTAATTTAAGCTTTAGTAATGCTTTTAAGTTTTGGACATGGTTTGTATCGAGACATAATGAAGTAAAATGTGTGTAAGTCTATTTCAAACCCTTTTTTTAGACCCAGTTTAGTCCTGATTTGATCTTGGTGGTACTTGGGAAGTCAGATACAGTATGTCTTGAGGTGACGGTTTGTGTAAAAAGTTTGAGAACCAATGTAGACAAATGGCGCACCCAGATAAACACAGGAGAACATACTGTATACACTTGGGACCTTCTTGCTGTGACGTAAGAGTGCCAACCCCTGTGCCACCGTAAATGCAATTCATAGATACATTGTGATAGTAACACTCCCCTAAATGCAAGAGTGTTCACAGTTTATCAAGTGCAGTCCAGCTCTAAAGGTGGGATCTTAAGCCTGTATTCCCCATATCCGGCCTCGGTCTCTTGCACAGCGGCGGTCCGGTGTTGCCACAGGTTGCACGCGGCGAGTTGCAGACGTTGAATCAGCGCTATGGCAACATCCTGACCCTTAATGATGGATTAGATGAGGGGGAAACGGCATTAGTATTCCCATCACAAACTGCGGTGAAAAGGCAATGCAATTCAAGCGCGTTTGGTAAACAAGAGCCTGGCTAGATTTTGAACGCTTCCGTCTCACAGCAAGAGGGCGACCGATCAACATTCTTACTTTACAATATTTTCTCTCTCGAAGCAACACCGGGATAACTAAAGGACTAAACCAGGTCCAACACAAGGCTACAGCGGGACTTATCAAGGTCTATGAGAGGACTGCTAAACTTATACAGTATAAGAAGATGCATTTTAGTACAGGATTAGCAATGTCTACGCTGCAGCCTTTATTTGGACCATTATTGGGCATCATAACAGAAGGCATTGCAGTTTATTTATTTATATATATTTATTTACCATACATTTGTAATTCTGAATTTAACTTGTTGCTCTAATGTAAAGATTTAACCAGATCTTAAAGACTTAAACGGCAGGAACTTGTTCCAAATAGAGGTCGACCTATATGGGTTTTGCAAAGGCCGATTCCGATTTTTATTGGCCAATGCCGATATGCCTGGCCGGTAATTTTAACCCATATTTTGGCCGATTTTTCCAAATGTGTGGTCTGTAATCCTGTCAAAACACAAATATTTGGTCCCTCCAGCAGTGGACACTTTATTTTATCACTTTAGGTGATCATAGTTTTTGTCCCAGCCTTGATTAGCTGCCGTTAGCATTAGCATACTGTTGTTAGCTGCGGAATTTTGCGAGGCAATCAAAAATAGTGGCGATTGAATTCTCCAGGTTCTGTGCTTCAAAATGCAGCATGTCCATATTGACTGAAGTTTAGTTGGTGAAACTTGTGTTACTGTTTAACAAACTTGTGGCTAATGAAGTTTCATCGTGATATTTCTCTGTTCCCCTGAGGTCTAGGAAGTTGTTTTAAAGCCCCGACTTAGCTCTTTCCAATGCAAAAAATGGGAAGTCTATCATTTTCGGTCCCAGAGATATCGGCTTTTATCGGCGTTAGATCGGTCAATGGCCGATATTGTAAAATACCCAAATATCGGCCCGATATATCAGCCTGACGATATATAGGTCTACCTCTAGTTCTAAACCAAGTCTAAATTGGTGGTGAGTGGTGGTCAGTACTTGGCTTTATTACTTGAGTACTGGTCGAATACTACTCCGATACAAGTAAACATCTGTAATTCAAAGTCTTTGCTTCAGAAAACACACATTCAAAGTAGAAAACACAAATTGGTTTGAATAAGAGTAGTGTGAATAATAACTGTCGCTTCAAAAACGTGAAGATTGCATCCAAATTCACCACCTGTACGGCAACACGACGGGGACAAACCTTCATTTGCGTCATGAATCAGTGGCATAGACAGCACTTCTGCACAGCGCCTCCATCTGTTCAGGAGTGTGCGTTACAAGGCTTTTAAATGGGACAAAACATGCTGCCCACTTAACTTTGGCACCTTTTCTGAAGTTTTGTGAAATGGAGTAATGAGTTTTCAACAAATTGCTACTCGAAAACAGCTGTGAGTAAATTCACTTAGTTACTGACCACCTCTGAGTTTAAACAGCTACATTTGAGAAGCAGATTGAGTTGGTGCAACACATACCGCGCAAACATCTGATTCAAATTCTGTAGAGTGGAAAAAAATCGGATGTTCCAAGAATTGCAGAACGATAAAATCCACTTTTCTACTTGATAAACTGTCGGATGTATGCTCTGGTCATGTGTTAGGCCTCGGGATGACATACCATACCACAGTACATCCGAGCTCTCAACTAATACTAAACAGTAACATAGGGTTTTCTTGGAATCTGGATTGAAACACTTTCGAACCCAAAGACCCAACTAATGTGCCGTTTTCCAGCAGTGATTCTCGGTGTTAGGATTTTGGGGCCAAAATCTTTCTGACAGTTTGGATGAGGATGTCGGATGTCTTTCTCCAGGCTGCTCCAGTACGCATCCAGTTCACTTAAACATTGTATTTCCCTTGATATTGAACTGCCCCGGTTGGAATATTTGCCGTTCCTCACCTCAAGATTTTTTCCTCACCACACATGCAACATTTTTCAGCATTTCTTTATCTACTTTGTTCTTAATCTACGGTAAAAAGTGGCCTCTGTGCACAAAGTTATGGGCCTGCGTAAAGCACATAGCGAATAGTTGAAATCATATTTGGATTAACGTCATCTGTGCGTCGACCGATAAGCCCCATGCAACGTGACTCCCGGCCTGAGAAACGCTCTAATTCTGAGTAAGCATACAGATGTATAAATGGTGACTAATGCATTACAGTGGAGCAGAGCCGTCGGATCAGATGTGGCGCGTTCAGGGGCAGCGAGGCGCCACCGAGGTTAGTCTCATCTGATTTAGCGGTTTCACTTTCGGCTCGGACAATTTGGATTATGTGAAATGTTCTCATCGAACAAGTGCATGACCTATAAAAGCAGATTACGCTGCAGTATCATGTCATCTCTCCTATTTTTGGCTCTGTGGTATTGACCAATTGGATTTTAAACCAATGTCCACTTGCTTCTGTTTGCAAATACAAGGGCTACACAATGTTAGCGATCTCAAAATACTTTATTATGCCTTTGAGGTGTTTCTGTTTTAACTTTTGATCAATTGAGCATCCCCGTTTCTGAATTGGAGCGTTAACCCGCCGCACTGTTAGCAGTCAAATGTTAGCAGCAGGTGTCCGAAGGCTCCAGATCGCACTGCGGAAAATTCATAACTGGGCAAGAGTTATATCGCTTCCATTCATGATGCAAACAAAACCAAGAGGAGCTCCACACATCGAATTTTAAAGATGGTGAGTCTGGCTTGAAAATAGCAGCTGGACTGTGTGTTTTTATTCATATAACTGCCAAATGCAGCAATTCACATATACTTGCCTTACATGTGTATCTTGCTATGTAAAAAAAGAGTTCCTCGTCTGACTAGTACTGGAAGCAGCCCAGTCCCCGTTCTCCCCTGTCAGCAAGCGATCAAAAGGACCTGGCACTTAAAAAGCACCAAGAACTGCAAAAAGCTCCAGTGATGGAAAAAAACGCCTATTGTGAACAGGTTTGATTCTTCAGTGACTGAACAGTAAACCAGTAGTTCTTAAAATGTTCCACAGAAAGTACTACTGCTTAAAAAAAAGAATCAGAGCTTCCAAACACGACCAGACATCATCTAAACCAGTGGTTCTCGACTTGTATGGCATCGGGACCCACCACCATCTTGCCTGGCCTGCCAAACGACATGCCTTTTTCATAGGTATTTCAAAGACATATAGTCTGGGAGCAAGCATGATCTCAACCATTTCTCGGTGGGCGTGATTGACAGAGGGCATCAACCAATTAGAGCAACGCAAGATACGTTGCAGTAACAAGCGGCAGAAAGCCTTTCCAAAACTGTCATTTTTTACGTGGGACGCTTCGAACGCTGTTTCTTGGTGCGGTTTTAGGAATTTCATATTTTCCAAATGATTTAAAACAGACGAAAGAGCCGAAGAAAACAGTGTATCGGCCACCATCTTTAATGTTTTGGAAGAGTACATGGTGGTGACAGGTGACGGCTTCCGTCTCTTGGTGCGTGATTGGACCGATGTGGGTCAAATCGTGAAATGATTGGCTGCGAGCAGCTGCCCAGACGGTTCTTCTTTTGAACAAAAAGGAGAAGTGTCTGGCAGGCCAGGCAAACCACCATCATGTTTAGATGACAAGCCACGACCCAAAAACAGAATTGAATTTGTTTCAAATAGTGAGTTTTACAACTAATTAATGTGGAATGAGCGTTAAATAATCCACGTGACACTGAAATCGTCATCAAAACTTAGCAACAGGCTCAAGAAGTGTTTTTAGTCTTTTCCAATAGATTATTATGAAAGAAATGTTTCTGGAGAAAAGCTTGTGACCCACTGAAAATGGTTTCATGACCCACCAGTTGAGAACCACTGATCTAAACCACAGAAAACACCTAAAGCATCACTGAAGCATAAATGAATAATCCATAATAGGTCATGGAGATAGGTCACAACATCCTAAAGAGTCTGTAGCAGAGGTTACATCAACCGATATAATAACCTTTGAAGTAGAGCGTCTCTAAGGTCTCTAAAGGTTATTTACCCACAGGTGAGAGTAGCTGTGATTAGAGGGGAGGAACCGGGCCAACCCCAACTCCTCCTCCTGGTCTTTATCTAGCTGCGGGCTGAGCGGGACTTTAGTCCGCTGACGAAGCCTTTGGATGAGAGGCGAAACGTTCAAGACTTCAACTACTGAGTACAGAAGATGACTCAAGCACCTTCATTGAAGATGGACAACTCCTGTACGACTGAGAGCTTACACAGACATCCGTCATTTACGGAATATTTTTAGCTTTGACGAAAAATTTTGAAGGCCGTCCTTCATTTTGACGGATTGAAAATCAGGCCGTGATGAAAGTCCATTGTCCCGTTCGCCCAATGTTTCTTAAGCATTAGGTTCAAATTGAGAAAATGCAAATAATAAGCTCCAATTTACATTTGTATTAGTGTAACATGAGCCTTGATATTGATGAGCTGATGACGCTATAATTAATCGTTCTCCTCTGAGACTTTTACGCACGAGTCTCGCAACATTTCTGTTACAAAATTCGTGTTCCATTAATTCTGTTCAGATCATGTTTAGTTTAGCTGAATTTATCCTGCAATCTCACATTTTTCTAACATAAACAATATGCAGCCTATATATAGGAAAAAAATAGGGAATATAGAGAGCAAGACATGACGGATAAAAACAGCTCATGACGGATTTTTTACAACCCTGTCGTCAAAACGAAGGAGAAAAATCATCCCTAGCGAAACCACTGGTCTCTAGTTTAAAAGTGAGTTGGTGCGAATGATTCTAGGGTGGTAACTATGGTAACTATCAAAGTGCTGATGTTTTTTTGTCTTGGTTTATGTCCAATACAATATATCTGTCGTTACTTGTACGATCCACATGAAACAAGAACGGTTGCGAAGTTCAACGTCTTCTCTGTCAGAAAATATCAACTAAGATTACATTATTTTATCATAATAGTCTCCAAGAGTGGTGACAACGTTCACAATATGTGCTTGTTGGTAGAAAGGATTATTATGACTGGTTTGTGGATCCAATCAGTACCAAAAAGCATGACCAGGTTCAACATTTGTCTTTATGGAGATTTCTTTTTTTTTTTAACTGTCTCACCCATAGAGTCCCATTGGCCCCTGCTCCAAGTGAGATTATGACATTGCAGCCAAGAGCAGCTGACCCTGATGTGCCACTGAGACAAAACCCAAGTACTACATCACGCAGTTTGAGAACCGCTGCCCTGAACTCTACTGACGGAGGCTGAAGATGCAGAGGGCCGATCTGAAATAGAGCAGAAGCAACCAGAGCCTGACACAGAGGCCCCTCCAGCTCCACACAGCTGGACGGGCAGATGATCCACAGACACTGGAGACTGTCGCACTAGAACTGACTCGCACAGCAAATCCTCCCCACAGAGAAGAAACAGCTGAGTTTAAACATTCAAATATGCAAGTTTTATGGGGGGGGGGGGAAACAACTCCGGTACTTTCCACTCCAACAAACGACATGCAGAAATGAACAGAGGCCCCAGAGCATCCACAATAACGGGCAAAGGGGTTGTTACAGCAGGGTGCTTTTTCAAGGTATTTGTCTTCATCACTATCCTACATTTTGTTAGTTGGAGAAAGCTACATTGAACTTCATTGAGGCACTATGCAACTGCAACTATAAATAAACCTGTTATAAAGTGGATTTGCTGAGCTCCAGCCAATTTTGGTGGATCAGTTTCAATCCCAAAACAAGATGAGAAGACTCGGCCTTAGCCATACTTTGTGAAAAGACACTTTGTTTTGCGATCTTTCCCAGAGTGACTCATCAGAGCACATGCCTTAAATTCCTCAATCTAACCCCCGTCATCGCATCACGTGACCAAGTAGCAGACTGATCCACTCTCCCATATATCAAGAGACTCCAATAGACTTCTAAAAAGGCCAAGGTCACTGGCTCTAGACTCCCAGACCAGTCATACACTTCATTATTCAAATTCTCAAGGTTTCTGCCTCTATAAACCCTGTCAATGTTCTGGGGGTCAATGTTTTAGTTTTGCACCAACTGTTATCATGTAAATAAAAAATAAAAGACAGCTGCACACAATAGAGGCCAATGATGGTAAAAGAGTCCATCATATCCTTGTTAATAAATGGTAATAATGTAGGGCTGTGCAATCGCCACAGCCAATGTCGTCTGTGCTCCACTGTGAGTCAATGACCAGCTCAAAAGCTCTCAGTCCAGCCCCCCGCGTCCCCGCCCCGGTCTGCTCAGTGACGATGCCGGGCTTTCAGACGGAGTGAAAGGAGTCGTCTCGTGGCGGAAGCGACGGTCTCAGCGGACAATGGTCATATTCTGCAGACGCCGGTGAGGACATGGGAACCAGCGCTCGAGGATGTGGAGAATGCGGCGCCAAATGACAAATATCATTAGTGAGTTTCAATGGGTTAAGGGGCTCATCGCTAAAGGAAGGTTTGTCTCTTCTTTCCCAGCTCCTTTTCTCTCATTTCCAATTTCATTCAAATGAGTTAGATGCTTGGTAATTGGGCCGGTGATATGTTTCTATGCTGACGAGGCACTTCCTGTCACAACCAGCCACATTACTGTGAGAAAGGTTGAGAAGTGTCTTAAGACGACAGTAAGCGCGAGAGGTCGACTGATACAGATTTTGGGGGATTTTGATTGACATTTAGAATGTCTCGTCTATAATGATGTTTGAACTGCGTTGAACTGTGATACCAGGGGGCGCTTGATCAGGAGCAGAGGGATGTTTTATTCAGGACATTCATGTTCAGCAGGTTCTTCATTTTAAAGACAAAAATCAGCAGATTCCAAAACCATCTCTATCTCTAATGGTTTCGAAGTTATAAGCAAAAGTCTGCAACATAAAATATATCAAATACAATCAGAGCCTTGTGACCGATATTCACCGCAAATGTTTCTCAGCTCCCCTGAGACCTAGGAAGTTATGGGAGCTCCTTTTTAGGATCTGAAGGGGAAGTCTCGATCACGATCAGTTTTGGGGATATCTGCCTTTTATCAGCATTATATTGGCCAATAGCCGATATTTTAAGATACCCATATATCGGCCCAATATATCGGCCCAATATATCGGCCGGCCTCTTGCAAACGCCTCAAACGAAGATTGAACTGGCCTTGTGCACTCAAGGCAAAAGCTCAGCAGCATCACTGCAGGGCTTCAGACTAACATTTTAAGTTGGTTGGTACGATAGGAGAACAAAACGTCTTAGAAACAGGGTTCAATTTTAAAATCATTAGCTTTATCTTATTTTCTAAAGCCTACATTTTACATAATAAAAACCTTTATTTACTAAGAAGAACTTGAAAAATAAAGATGACACAGCCCTACATATTTATGCAAAAAGAAATTCTTCTTCTTCCATAGATTCAAAAAGAATCTAGACTGCACTATATACATTACAATGCAGTTAATCTCATGTTTCAACAGCGCGAGGCAGAGTGTGACCACAAATTAGCGTCAGTCTTAGCACATCAGTGAGGAGAGCAGCCAATGTTGTGCTGGAGCAAACACAAACACACATGTGGCTCTCAAAACACATGTGGGATACGCACAGTCATCAGCCTACCCACAGCAAGCACCGCCTCACAGAATGTTTGGCCAAGGACTAAAGCAGGACTCAACCAGATCTGAGACAGAACTGAAGTATGACTACTAACTAAACCATGACTAATCAGGTTCTAAAGTCCTGGACTAAAGATAGGACTATGCTGTCTAGACTAAAACAAGACTTAACAAGTACAATAATAGCACCATAAGGTTAGGGCAAAAACTGTCATTTTGCATATTTTTTAAGTTACTGGAAGCTAACATATATTTTTGTTTTAGTTTGATCAAAAATGTGTGTGATCACCTGATATTGCAAAAAAGGTTGGTCAGAACTAAAGCAATGTCTAAGGGTCTTAAGACTAAACCCAAGTGTAGGACCTACTTTACTGGAGGTCTGATCCAGCACAAAACCAGAACTTGCTTTAAAAAAAAAAAAAAGTGAATTCAAGCAAATACAATAGAACTGTGAAGAATCTTGAGTAGCAGCCACAGCTTGAGAACCGAACCAGTGCAAGTGAAATCACAGATCATAAATCACACCTACCGCAAAATTGAAAGGAACATGACGGGAGAAGATGAAGAATATCTTGGCCCTGAAGACTGCATTCATCATTTTTGTACTCAATGTTTTGCGCAGATGCAAGATATGAGGTGTAGTTCCCGTGTGATTAGAAATGTGGGAAGCAATTTGTCATGCAGTGAAGAAACTCCTGAACAGAGGCTGATTATTGTGTTTGCGACTAACGGCTAAAAGCTACGACGCAGTGCTAGCACATTGAGTTGCCTTGGGTATGAAATGCGCGGTATGAATAAAGTTGCCTTGCCTTGCCTAGGCTACGACTCTTTGATGAGAAGTGTGTACGAATTTTAAACTACACAACTCAACTTATTTCTCGTTTTCAGGTAGCTATGTAGGGTGAGTCTAGGTTTACTATAGAGTTTGGGATGGAATGTTATAATTACACTGTTACCATGGAAATCCACCATGCTTGTGGGTACTAGCAAACATTTTCCATAGACTAATGTTGGCTAAAACGGTATAAAAGTGGAGGAAAATGCTGTGGACTTTAGCTGCTGTGTTACTACTGGTAACAGAGTAGTAGGGCTGGGCGATATGGCCAAAAAATAAAATCTCGATTTTTTTACTCAGGTTGGATTATTACGATTTTAATCGATTTTATTGGAAATAAACTTAAAAAGGTCTCCTGATCTTTCATATGAAGAAAAGTCCTGCTCATTAATATTTAGAATCATATTATAGCCTACAATTAGGCCCATTCAAAATTGTTATTTCTATTTTAAATATTCTTTGTCTACTCTCAAAAGTAAAACTTCTCAATAGTTTTATCATCCTCGAGCTCTGCTGTGATTGACAACCGTCTCCATGGAAACTCAAGGGGAAAGGGGGCGGAGTTAAATGCTTGCAGCAGCTCAGAGAGGCTCAGCGTGAGAGAAGGGGAGAGAAGCAGACCGGGGGAAACTTTGTTTTAGCAAAGAAAACTCCATCGGGCACAACGAAAACACAACGCACAGCCTTTGTAAAGCAGCAGAGATCGCTAGAAAGTCGCTGGCTGGTTCCGCTGGTGTCATTTTCGACAAAAGTCACTACGGAGCGTCTGAAACGCCGCTAAATCGGCAGCGCGGCGCTCATCAGGCGGACATGGAGCGGCGGGTACGATTTTACGATTTAGCCATTTTCCACATCGTCTGTTTTTAAAAGCATGAATTCACTGAATTAATTCGATTTATCGCCCAGCCCTACAGAGTAGTGTTTAAATGTTTTAATATAAAACAACAACTCCAGTATTTTATCTTTTAAAATCTCGATTAGTTTATGATGGTAAAAAACCCTCTGCAAATCCCAAGATGCTTAGCGATATGAGATCACGATCCTGAACTCTATATGTTGGTTCACTTCTTGGTGTAGTCCTGGTTGAATCCTGTTTAGTTCTTTTCAGTCTATTCCAGTTTTGCAATCAAAACAGCGGAAGAAGTCTCAATCGTTTGTGTCCTTCCAATGAATGATCCCCCTCCAGTACCTCGTTATGTAACTCTCTGCTTTTAGCTCCACAAAGAATCGCTCTTCAATACGCTTCAAAAACAGTGTTGCTCCACCGGCATCGAGACCACGGGTTTATTCTGCCTTTCAGCTTCGATTTTGCTTTTACAAACACAATGGTCGGCGCATAATGGTTTCAAACACAAAGTGCGGATTACTTGTAATAACTTTGTAATGAGTGATTTGGTATTGACACCTTGCTTCACTGAATACAAACGTTACTAGGGATTGGCAAGACTAAAAGTGGATTCATTACAATGTACTTTAAATAGACAGCTCTTTTAGTATGACTCACGGCGGAAAGTCTATGTTACTGATAAACATTTAAATATGTTTGTGCACATTTGTAAACCAAACTAGTGCATTGACGTCACAGGCGTTTCAGACCATGTTTCTAGCCGTTTAAACTACAGGGTTAGCGTATTTTTATACATAACAAGACCCCACGGACATAGGATATTTAGATCTCTGCATATTAAGCAAGTAACTGCAGCCTTTGCCATTTGCCTCTTGCAGCCAATTCGATTTTAATTTATTATTCTGCCCTATTTTTACTGGCAATGATGTGTGTAGCCTAGATATTATGATGGGTGATAAATCCATGTGTTAGTGGCAGTTAATTGGCAGCGTAGTGCAGGTTATTATGCAGCTGCAGTATAACATGAAGCAAAGCAAGCAGCTCCGATATAGCGCTGTCTGCTTTGCATATGATATTTGGAGTCACTCCTCCTCCACTCCGGTGTCAGTGAAGCAGGATCTCCATTCCCGGCCCACATGGCAGTCGTTAAAGGTGCTGCTGCAGAGTTCAGAGCTGGAAGTGTTTGATTTGAGAGAAAACATCCTATCTGATCACAGACACATGCACAAAGGAGAGCAAGCGGAGAGGCAACCAACTCAGCAGAGGTGGGAAGAGGTGTGACAATTTGTAGACAAGTATCGCTTTTTATAGTAATTGAAAGTAAAACGTAATCATCAAAGAGTAAAATATAGTATTGTATATTATTGTAAAAAGCATGTCTCTGTGTGTGAATGAATTAATGTTAGGGCTGGGCAATCGAAAATCGCAATCCCTACTTAACAGAGGGGAAACAGAGCCTAGTTTTGGAGTTTGGATGAGACAATGGGAGATTTTTGTGCATTAAATTATACCCTAGAAAAGCGTCTGTTTTTGTTTGAGCTGAGGTTTGTATAAAGGTGTGTGTAAAGTTCATGAATCAGCTACATGTGTTTGTTCAATTATGGAAAAATTAAGCGAATGAATGAATTTCTTATAATGTACCAGTAATGGCATTTCCCAACAGGAAACGTTTGAAAAAGAAAACAGCACAGAAACTTGTAAAGCTAAATATTTGGTGGATGGAACACAAAATCAACTCAACTTAAACTAAATGTTTTCTTTGCAGGCTGTTGTTTTTGCCAGGGAATCCCACCTCGCTTTCCCGGTCCTATGTTGTAAGCACAGACTAAGCTAGAACTACTCTTAGTAACTTCACCTCTCACAGCTGGGGAGGTGCTGCCGAGAGCGGGGAGCAGGGGCGGCGGAGGGAGGGAGGGGTAACTGTGGGTGTAGAAATTCCTGTCTTATTTATGTAACCTCTAGAGCCGCAGTCAAGCTCGTTTCTGCTCGGGACGGGGGGGGTGAGAACGCCTCCGCTGATGACGGCGATTGGGGACACGGGTTGAACTGAAGTACATCCTGGGGGAGCTCTTAAATAAAAGATTGTTAGGGGTTGAAAGGAGAATTGCTGGAAAGGAGCAATGCCATACTTTTTAATTTTTCATTTTCGCTTTAGAGCAGTGGTACTCAAACTGTGGTACGTGTACTCAGGGTTATCTGCAATTTTATTTGTTTTA
Organism: Neogobius melanostomus; assembly: GCA_007210695.1. Taxonomy (NCBI): domain Eukaryota; kingdom Metazoa; phylum Chordata; class Actinopteri; order Gobiiformes; family Gobiidae; genus Neogobius; species Neogobius melanostomus. Next base: position 83,790 of record VHKM01000761.1, read on the forward strand.
ATAAGAGGCAACGACTCGGTGTGAAAAGATTGAGGACCACTGCTTTTGGTTTGGTGGTTGCCAAACCTTTCACACAGAATACCGGTACGTGATGATTTAGCTCTCTGTGTACCAACAAGTCAAAACACAAACAGGACTTAACCATGACCAAAGTAGTTCGAAACAAGGAACAACCCAAAATAGGAGAAACATATTAAATTTTCTCTTAAAGGAATAGACCACCGTTTTTACATACTGAGATATGTTCTTACCTCAGCTTTGACGAGTTCATTTGTACCTGTCTGGTCTTCACGTGTGCCTTCAGTAACGTAAACACAGCACAGACGGCGTTAGCATTTAGCCTCTCTCTTCTCCTCTATAGCTCCAAACGAGGTGAAGATAGAAGCTACCAAACTCTTCCACGTTTTCCCTATTTAAATATGGTTACGTGAAGTGTTACACCATAAAGTATAATTACACAAAATTAAACAATGAGGATTTTCTAAGTGGATAAAAAGGGGAACTATGTGTTTACGTTACGGAAGGCACACGCGAAGACCAGACAGGTACAAATGAACTCGTCTAAGCTCAGGTAAGAACATATCTCAGTATGTAAAAAAACGGTGGCCTATTACTTTAAAGGAACAGGCCACCGTTTTTCCATGCTGAGATACTGTATGTTCTTACCTGAGCTTAGACAAGTTGATGAGTACCTGTCATGTCTGGTCTTTGTGCGTGCGCTCAGTCACGCAAAAAAGACCAAAGATGTTGTTAGCATTTAGCCTCTCCTCCTCGTGAGTAGTTACACAATCCAAGTATAGTTACACAAATTGGCATAATAACACCTTAGGAGCACTTCGACATCATTTTACTGCGCGGACATCGAAATGCTCCTAAGGTGTTATTACGCCAATATAGTACCCATTTTTATCCGCTTAGGAAATCGACATGTTTAATTTTGTGTAACTATACTTTACGTTACTAACGCACAAAGGCAGGTACGCATCGACTCGTCTAAGCTCAGATAAGACCATATCTCAGTATGCAAAAACGGTGGCCTGTTCCTTTAGTTATACATTGGCTACCAGTACAAATTGGACACATTATTTACGTTATTGGCCATTATCATAAATAAATGAATTCATGAATGTCTTGATATTATAATGGATTGATTCGTATAGGGTCCCAGTTTTAAGCTCCTACAGTGCCATGAAACAAAAGCTCACATAGCCTGTCTCTATCTCTGTGGACACTTAATATAAAGGAGCTATTTCCCCCATTCACTCTCATACAATACCATAGTGTATGCAGACACTGGAGGAAAGTTGGCAGAAGTGTCTTGCCCAGGGACACCAAGGCACGCATCGCAATCAATGGAGAATGAACAGAAGAAGTGAAATGAGTATACTGTTGTACTGTGTCCCAATAAACACCTGTAAGAACACTATTATACCCCAACAACTGTTACCCATTACAACCAAAAGCATTCATAGTATTTGACTAAACATAAACACTGTATAACAAAGCTCCGTCAGGTGCACATTTGAATAAAAAAATATCTTAAATAAAAATAGCCTATAAAATAAGTATTACAGCGCAAATTTGAACTATATTGATATAGATGCGATATGGTCTAATTCCATATCTCATTTAAAAATATATCGATATATCTTAAATATCGATATATCGGCCAGCCCTAGGTATGAGTATAAGTATAAGATATTGTCATATCGTTATCACAATGGTGGGCAATATTAGGCCTGTCACGACAACAAAATGTGAAGTTTGATATATTGTGGCAGGAAAATATCACGATAAACTATATTGTTGTGGGCCACTTGATGCCACTGAAACCAACTTAAAAAAAAAAAAAGGAAATCTCAGTAATCACTTGTTCTAAAAGTATGTCCTTTATAACACATGAGTTGCGATTAAAGCTTAAAGTCAATGAAACACAATTTACTTCGGGAAAATTGTTCAAGTATTGACAAAAATAGCATAAAAAATAAGGAAAAATGTAATCAAATGTACTGACGAAAAATATTGAGCCTAAAAATATAGAGTTATTTTTTTGGAGTATAAGTCGATATATATATCGTGGCAGGCTTACAGGCAATATATCGTCTACAACAGCCATTCCCAAAGTCCGGGACATCGCGGCCCCCTTACCCATCCAAAAATTGCTCAGGGCCCCCCAAATCCTAATCATTTACTCTATTCAATGGAATTTGTTATTATTTACAGCTAAAATTACATAAAAAGCAACATCTAGCATTGACTGTAGCTAAATACTGGGTTTGAGTGGTACATCTGTCGAAATTAATATATTTTCCCTCTCAAACGGAATATTATCCAATGTACTTGTAATGTACAGGCTTTGGGGGCCCCCTTGTAATGCCTCTGAGGCCCCCCAGGGGGCCCCGGACCCCACTTTGGGAACCACTGGTCTACAAGATCGTATCAAAGCTGATGTTTGAAAGATGGGCTATGCAATTTTACAATATCGAATAAATGTCCAATGTAAAGAAACCAACAAAAAAGTGGCATAAACCAGCGCTAAAAAATACAAATAAAATATACTGGCGCATTGTGTACGAAATGCGCGGTATAAATAAAATTGCCTTGCCTACTTGTGTTCTAAACTTTTGTAGTTTATTCAGGACGATCACCCTTTTGAGCGACAAAGAAATAAATAAAAATGTTTTGCAACAATATCGCTTCATTTATCGGGAGGAAAGAGCCCCAAAGTTTTGAGATGTTAGGCTAATTCATTGTCAATATCGCCCACGCCGTATCACGGGGTAGGCAACGTCAGGCCCGGGGGCCAAAACCGGCCCTCCATTATAGAAACTCTGGCCCTCGAGATGATTTTGAGGAACATAATTACACATATCAGAGATCAAACGCTTGTTAAAGTACTCTAGAAATGGGAAGAATGCTGTCAATTCCTTTAAAGTGTATTAGCAGAACACCCATTTGGGCCATATATGATGTACAACACTGGCATTTGTAGAAAGTGATGCTTTACTTCGGACTACAATTGGAAGGTCTGGCCCTTGGTCTTTTGACGATGAAGAAAATCGTCCCTCCACAGAGTAAACTTGCCTATCCCTGCCGTATCACAATCGATTCGAGACTGTTATCGAATATGGCGATTCTTTTTTTCTCTGCAGCTCTACTTAAACAGATTACTTTGTTAATTGATCAGTAATGATGCCCATTTTCATCACCTGACACCATGGACAGGAAACTAATCTGTGGCTCTTTGCTTGAACTGCGCTTGGAGACATGTCTGAATCACACTCAAAAACCAAGACGTAGGACACATGACTCTGCTGTGGAGCACTCAATTCCATGTGACACTCGCCCTTCTGCGGCATATTGCTCATCCTTTTGCCCAATAACCAACAGTGTAACATGTAAAGCGTTGGCGCCGATGAACAGCATGCTTCCCCAAAAGCTTTCAGATAAAAAAAAAACGTGATTGTAATCCAGACACTGTTTACCGGATCAAGGCGCTAATCCGCACAGCGATTTAAGTGCAACACGTAGCAATTAAGACCAACATTAACCAGCACTGGACAAGCAAAAAAAAAAAGTCCACAAATTTCACGTTTGGTGCAACAGTTTGTTTTTTTACGCACACCAGCGCAACAGACAAGACGGGATCACGTTCTTACCTAAAGCGGGGTGAATCTTTAATGCAGTCTTCAAAGTCCACCGTCATTTTTGGGCAGGAGTTTTAAAAAATAAAGTCTCAAAAAGCTGGATTCAAAATGTTGCGTTCATGTCAAGGGGAGGGGGGAAACAGTGGGGAAAGGGTGCACGTGTAAGAAAGAAGTATCCGATAAAAGAGCGAAGGCTGCGATGTCCTCTTGTCTCACGCTCGTGCCGCGCTCCTCTCTGCCGCACGAAGAGCACTGGACTGATGAGACGAGCCCCTTTCTGCAGGATAGACCACGAGGGGCGTTCACGGGCTGCCGCACACGCTGGGGATTTGTAGCTTCGCGGTGTAACGTGGCAGGAAAGCGGGGGGAAAAGTCGAGAGGCAGGAATTCCGTCGCGCGCCACAGCTCAGTGCAGGTGAGCTCTGGGCAAATTTAAAACACATATGCAAACTAGGAGAGGTGAACATTTTAAAGCAGTGATGCACGAGTATAAGTGTTGCTTTTTCCCGTGGCGTTTGGAGGCTGCGCGTGTTTAGCATGCCTCACGAGCGCAGCTGACGTCAAATTACCGCTTATTTGAATGTCTGGGATGAGCGCGCTCTTCCTGCACAAAACCGGCTCATTCTCCCGAATACAGAGCAGTGGTTCTCAAACTGCGGCACGACGAGGGGCCGAGCCTTTTAACCACCAAACCCCCACATGTATCGGGTACATTTTCTCCAGTTTGGCTTTACCCAAATCTAAACACTTTTTGAAAACAAGCGACAAAAATTAGATGAAAAAAATCGCTGAAAATGCAACAAAAAAGCCACAAAAGAGTAAAAAAGTGACAAAAATGTAACAAAAAAGTGATGAAAAAGCCACGAAAGAACAACAGAGCATGTGATGACAACGCAACAAGAAATAAAAAAAAACAGTCAAAAAAAGTAACGACAATGCGGCAACAATGCCAGGGAAAAGATCCGTTCAGATGAGTTTTGTAGGTCTTAGCTTTCAAATGAGGCGTTACACCTGCCGATAGGTGGTAACCAGAGATGTGGGAACTTATTTTTGGTTGGTGGTGCTGAGGGACAAGATTTCCCCCAAAAAAATATGTTTCTGTGCTTATTACCTATTTAATAATATTGCTTGCAATACACAGACTACCCACCAGGGGTACTGCAGCACCCTCAGCACCCTGGGTTCCCACAGCCTTGGCGGTAACCTTTTGGATTTGGGTGAAGCCGGACTGGAAAAAATGCACTAGGTTAAGGCGGGGATTAAGAGGTTAAACTATTTTAGTGTCCGACTTCTTAAAATAAGACAAGATAAGATGGGACTTTATTGATCTCACAATGGAAAAATTCATTTAATATGTAACAACAAATGATTAAAAGGGAACTGAATAGGCCTACTTTAATTATGTCCTGGATAAGTCCTAAATTAGTCTTGTAAAAACACAGTAGTTTAGTTAGTTAGTTTATTGACAGGATCCCCATTAGCACAGCAAGGCTGTCGCTATTCTTCCTGGGGTCCACGTATAAAAACAAACATAAATACATTACGAATACATTAAGATACAAAAGCCACGCAATAAAGTATACAATAATCACTGTATCACAATTCGTAATCAATACTTTCTTGGCATAATTCACCAATTATGTATCAAACCTCTAGCCATAGTTAATATATCTTCAGTTCAGTTCAGTTTTACATAATAGATATTGTTTCAATACCGATTTAAATGTTTTGATGTTTACTACCAACGTTTTCTGAGCACTGTTTGAATGTACTTTTGGTAAAACAAATTTCCCCGCTATAGCGTGTCTAGTAGCCGTGTTTATCATTGCTAAATAAGAATCACTGGTAAAGAACTTTAGGCCGCTTTGATGCTATTATATTTTTGAAGGAAGACAATAATGAATACAATAATCTATCTTTTACTGATAACCACGTTGGTGTTGGTTGTATAATCGCAGCGTAACACCAGTCGAGCTGCTCGGTTTTGTACGGTCTGTAGCCCTTTTAAGCCCAGCACAGTCTTGGATTAATATTGATAAAGTTCCTTGTTGTTTAGCTCTATTTATTCGTAATGTAGGGCTGCACAATATCGCAAAAAAAATATTGTGTGTATCATGATAAAAGTATCATGATATTAGATGATCTGTATCGCAACATCACTAAAGTCATCTTTTTTCTTCTTTTTTTTGCAAACTCAGCCTAAAACAAACAATGCATTGAACTTAGAAGTTAAAAAGTTTAAGTTAAACATTTACTGACTTAGATCAATTGTCTTGGTTTTGTCCTGATATATAGTCTTTTTTTTTTTAGTCTTCTTTTGACACAATTTGCTGCAAAACTAGTTACTTACGATTTGTGTTTAATTGGAATGGACCATGTGGTGTTGAAATGGTTTAGTGAAATATCGCTATAATGTCGTATAGCACATCGCAAGTTACTTCAATATCGTTTAGCCCTAATGTAGACCTTCATTTATTTGATTCAAAGTCACTTAATACCCACTGTGGTGAAAATTCAAATATAAAGCATTTGAAGACAGGACCAGGTAAAGCTGAAGCAGAAGTAGCCCAAGTTTGGAAGAGACTTTGGCAACATTTCTTAATTCTCACAAGGATAAATCCCAGGATGTGCAGTCTCCTGAGACCGCGCCCGGCATCCTCCGAAAATAACACATTAGTTACACCTTCACCACGTGCACGAGCGCTTGGCTGCGTTACGGAATATAAATGAGCCTATCTTAAGAAGAGCTGCACTTCCCAGCAAGGTCTATTATTAATTCACAGGATATGGGAAAGCAGGATGAGGAGGGCTGGGATTTCACTGTGGGTTTTCGTGGAGCACCATTGTTCCTTTGTGTCCGCCTTTAAAGAGACGGGACGATGAAAGGGGATGATCTCACCCACTCTCAGCAGATTTTGTGTCTGGCATATTTATATCCTATATATTACCCCTCCGCTAATATTGGTGCCTCAGATAAAAATCTTTGAAGATGTAGGTCCTTTATGTAGAAGTTTTGGAGATTTTCTGAACAGGATTTGTAACTTTTTTTTAAATTTATCATTATTTTATTGCAGTAGCTGTATGTGAGACTGGCACCAGAATAAGTCACATTTTCAGAATGTTATGACTAATACATTTACTCAAGTACATGTACTTAACCCCTTAACCCACACCTGAACCGAGCACATTTTCTCCAGTTTGACTTCACCCACATCTAAAAGTGTCTTGAAAAAAGTGTCAAAATAGCGATGAAAACGAGGATGAAAAGACAAAAAAAAGTGACAAAAAGTAACAAAAGAGCGACAAAAACACAATTACAAAGTGATGAAAGGGCAAAAAAAAGAGCCACAAGAAAGTGACAAAAACGCCATTAAAAAAATGACAAAAACACGACTAAAAAGTGACAAAAACATGATGAAAACATGACAAAAAAGCATCAGAAAGCAAGGGAAAAAGTAGGTCCGGGACTCGATTTAAAAAATTAATCTAATTAATTAGAGGCTTTGTAATTAATTAATCGAAATTAATCGCATATAAATATTTGACCTGAGAACAGTGAGAAGTAAGTTTTTTCATGAGGATTTTTAGTATACCATTGAATAATGACTGAATACATAAGCTTAAGCAACAAAATATTGTTTATTTTTGTTCAACCAAGTCCAACAGACCAGTGCAATATTGCCATTAATTGTGCGTCTGCAGGAAAAAAGGAAACTGAAGTGTGGAAAGCAAAGTGTGATTAATTTCGATGAATATTTTTAATCGCACTAAACCTCATGTAATTAATTAATCGCAATTAATCGAAAAAAGTCCTGGCCCTAGAAAAAAGTGATGAAGAAAGCAGCAAAAAACAAAAAAAATACGACGAAAAACGCAAAAAAAAAGTGACAAAAATGTGGCGACAACGCAACTAAAAAATCCCTATCAGTTTTGTAGGTCTTAGCTTTCAAATGAGGAGTTACACTGGCTGTACACTCCAGTCGAGAAGCTTTTTAAGTAACTTTTTTCAAAAACTGTACTTCTGTAAGTAGTTTTTTCATACAGTACTTTTAACTTCTACTGGAGTAATATTATAATCAAGTATCTGTACTCTTACTTGTGTAAAAACAAACTGTAACTCGTGAGTACATTTTTAAGAGACAAATCTTCATGTTGATGCGTAAAATAGATGTATTTTGTTACTTAAAGAGGGGGTATTATGCTTTTTTCAATCACATAGCACCAGTCTATAGCATACTACAATGATGACGTAACCTTCTGTTGGTCTGTATATGCAGTAAATTAAAATAACTGCCTTGAATAAAATTGCTCTCTCAAAATGGCTGTACTGAACGTCTTGAAATAGGCCTCTGTCTCTTTAAGAAGCTTTCCGACACGCCCCCTTCAGCACACTGCTGTGGCATCTAAACAACACTACTGTGCGGGGAGGGGGCTCTGCTGAGCTGAGGAGCAGTGGTTGGTGGCTTGGCTGGTGACGAAAGGTCCAGAGGCGTCTCCAGGAGGTGGGGGCGTTCCTAGGAGGACTGAGGCATAGCTACACCTAAAATGGCTGCCGTCTAAGTTTTTACTGATTACTCAAAAATATGTGAATGAGCCAAGGCAACACTCCAGGCATGTGTTTAACTCTTTAATTCTTCATAATGATTCCTTTTCAATATGTTTTTATGGTATTTTCTTGGAAAATATTTTCACACTATTTTATGTAACATGAATCAGATTTGTACTTTTTTACTCTTACTTGAGTAAATATTTGATCTTAAAGTAACGTAACTCTAACTCTAAAAATATTTTGGCTACTCTACCTCCACCTCTGCTAATCAATGCAAAATAATGAAATACCCATATACAAATACGTTCATGTAGTTACGCAAAACTCCAGCAGAGGGGGCACATCTTCTCCTGTTGCTCCCAAATTTTAAACTTTAGAAATCATTATTTAACGGTAAAAATCAAGAGAGTGTGACCACGGGCGGATCAGAGCCAATTTGGTGAATGTGTCTGGATCTTGAACGTTGCCCCGTAATATTTTACACACTCTGTTTTTAAATATACGTTGAGGGCACAGTTCCACAGAGCGTTCCCTCTCCCCGTCCTCGCAGCTCTTTCTCCTGATGTGAGATCAAAGCCTCCTCCGCTTTAGGAAGCAGCGGACTCAGCACTTGGCAGATTAGAAAGTGCAGACTTGAGGAGAAACTTATAGGAGAAAACTTGAAAGTGATACTTAGCGGCTCACAGTGAAGACAGAATTCATTTGTGTATTGGTGGCATAGTGGTTAGCCCTTTCACCTCACAGCTTGTTCAGTTCCCAGAGAGAGACTTTTGTTTATTTACTTATTTGTGTAGTTGGTTTCCTCTGGATGCTCCAATATCCCGCATGAACCAAACAGAGGTGGGTAGAATAGCCAAAATGTTTACTCAAGTAACAGTAAAAGTATTTAAAAAGGTATTTGTGTGAGTACCGAGTCACTATTTGAGCGTAAGTGATATAAATTATGAGGAACAAAACATGAAATAATGTGAATATTTTACTATTTTCAAAGACAATATAAAAAGGAATTGAAGATAAATCACAAAATACATCTATTTTACGCGTCAATTTTCCCATAAAGATTTACTTACAGTGGTACGAGTTTTTTTTTTTTTTTACCTATATTTAACCAGGCAAAAAAAACTCATTGAGATTTACAATCTGTTACAGGAGTGACCTGGCCAAGAGGCAGCAACACATCCATAGAACAGTTTATCAAAGATTAGACAAAAATACAAAATACATCTTAGGTGAAACAACTGCAACCACAGCGGCTTTGTACTGCACACGTTGATCGAAAATACCAACATTATGGTCTAAAACATATCCAGTTTGGCTGAAAGGTTGAATGTTGTGTCCAGTTCAGTTTCCCTTGTTCGATGAAATGTTTGCATATCTTGACAAATTAAATATGCACCGATTTATTTATTTTTTCATTTCATTGGAGGACCTGTACACCTCCAGGACCTGAGGGTTTGTAGGTTGGATTACGACTGACAGTTTTTTCCCCTTCGCCTTCGCTCAATGGATGGATGGATGGATGGAAGATGATGATATGGATGGAAGGAAGGAAGGAAGGAAGCTGATGATATGGATGGATGGATGGATGGAAGGAAGGAAGGAAGGATGGATGGAAGATGATATGGATGGATGGATGGATGATGATATGGATGGAAGGAAGGAAGGAAGGAAGGAAGGATGGAAGATGATATGGAAGGAAGGAAGGAAGGAAGGAAGGAAGAGGAAGGAAGGAAGGAAGGAAGGATGGATGGAAGGTGATTGATGATGATGGATACATGGATGGATGGATGGATGGATGGATGGATGGAAGATGATATGGATGGATGGAAGGAAGGAAGGATGGATGGATGGATGATGATATGGATGGAAGGATGGAAGGAAGGAAGGAAGGAAGGATGGTTGGATGGAAGGAAGATGATATGGATGGAAGGAGATTGATGATGATGGAAGATGATATGGATGGATGGATGGATGGAAGGAAGGAAGGAAGGAAGGAAGGAAGATGATATGGATGGATGGATGGATGGATGGATGGATGGATGGATGGATGGATGGATGGATGGATGGATGGATGGATGGATGGATGGATGGATGGATGGATGGATGGATGGATGGATGGAAGGAAGATGATATGGATGGAAGGAAGGATGGATGGATGGATGGATGGAAGGTGATTGATGATGATGGATACATGGATGGATGGATGGATGGATGGATGGATGGAAGATGATATGGATGGATGGAAGGAAGGAAGGATGGATGAATGATGATATGGATGGAAGGATGGAAGGAAGGAAGGAAGGAAGGTTGGATGGAAGGAAGATGATATGGATGGAAGGAGATTGATGATGATGGAAGATGATATGGATGGATGGAAGGAAGGAAGGAAGGAAGGAAGGAAGGAAGGAAGGAAGGAAGGAAGGAAGGAAGATGAGATGGAAGGAAGGAAGGAAGGAAGGAAGGTGATTGATGATGATGGATACATGGATGGATGGATGGATGGATGGATGGATGGATGGATGGATGGAAGGAATGAATGAAGGAAGTATGGATGGATGGATGGCTGGATGGAAGGTGATTGATGATGATGATGGATACATGGATGGAAGGGAGCAAGGAAGGAAGGATGGTAAAATGTTTATGTTGCACAATTGAACCGAAAGAAAAAAATCCTAGTTTGTGAACATGTTCACTAACAATGGAAATCAAAACAATGCTGATTCTGATTAAATTATAGTATTTGGGCATTAAAATGTCATTCAATTTGACTTTGCCTCTGAGACTATCGTTATATCCTTGTATCCTTGGGCAAGACACTCCACCCACTACCTGTGTGTGAATAAGGTGGATGTGGTTGATGGTGGTTGTAGGGGCCGATGTCACATACTTCATGCCACAAGCAGATACTCTTTTGAGGGAAAACCCAGTGATAAAGGATTGCAGAAAAGCCTGTGGATGCCTTTTTGGAACATCTCATTATTATTCCAGTGGACATGCCAAGTTCACACAGCGGCAGAAATGGCCACATCATATCAGTGTTCATGCCCCACAGTTGTCCCGCTTTTGTTTCCATCACAGTAGCTCCACGGCATGTGTAACTGCAGCTTTGCGTTTGCTCGGCGCAGAGGAGAGCTGTCGGCTTGCATTTGGACTCACCCACGGCGCACGGGCACATGCGCCGCCGCAGCGTGGAATCGTGGGTAAAAGAAAAAGGCAGAGAGAGAGAGAGAGAGAGATGTGTGGGTCTCCGGGAGGATGACCTACTTTCGCTCCGCGCTCCCCTCTTTAGGCTGATGGAGAGGAGCGTGAAGACTGTGTGTAATGGTGTGTGTTGAAGGCACATGTATATGGATCTGCAAGACTAAGGATGGTATAAAGGCAATTTTACTGTTGAGATCAGTGTCAGAAGACATACTTTAATACTATGAAAGGAAGGGAGCCAAATTCTGGTTGTATTTTAGTTCACAGACAGTTTTAAACGTGATGTATATAACATGGTAACTAACGGTAACGAGCCCTGCTTCCATATTGTAACAAAGAAAATATTGGCTTTCCAGCAATGTACAGCCTTTACTGTAGGCCTATATGGTTTGAGGTTAGAATTTGGGTCATGGTGTGTGTCCTGCTTCTATGTAATTACCTTAAAAACATGTTACTACACATCGACACATGTGGCCAGACACATGGCGCAGGATTTAACAAGAAACCTTGTTATGGATGTGGCATTTCTGAATGTCTTTGTCAAGTCTCACATATCAGTGGTGGCTGAGGGGTTAGCTACCTCGCCTCACTGCTAGAAGGGAGTGGGCTATTCCCGCGGACCTTTTCTGTGTGGGTTTTGCATGTTCTTTCTGTGTCTGGGTGGGTCTTATGTCGCTGCTCTAGTTTCTCTTTCGCTTTATAGATTCTACCGATCTGAAATATAGTCTGCCGTTACTCCTGACCATGAACCTCCCAACTCCATGGAGTCCAATGGAGAGGGCAAACTGACCAACAGTGACAGAAGTATGGGCTTAACCCTCACAGCGAAGCTATAAACAGGTGCCATAAACAGAAAGTATATGTAGATGGACTAAATGCTTTCCTTTGTGTTTCTTATTGGCAACAGTATAGAATCAAAAATGTTATGCATTGTGGCGTCAATGTATGTGGATGTAGAAATGTTTTTTTAATAGTTTCAGCCAAACATCTCAAGATAAATTGCCTGTCCAGTATGTGAATCACAAAGCCCTGACTGACAAGGCTATTTTCATCACAGGTTGTCATGTGACGAAGACACAATTGCGTGTCTAGGTTGACATTTTATGTGTTTTGTGCAGTGATGGAAGAAGTACTCGATATTCTTACTTAAGTAAAAGTGCAGATACAGGACCAAAAATTTACAAGCAAAAGTAAAAGTATCTGATAAAATTTTTACTTAAGTAAAAGTACGAAAGTATGCATTGTAAAATGTACTTTATAGTAAAAAGTAAAAGTATTTAAGAGTTTATTGTGCAGGCTTTTTCAAAACGAGTAAACAGGAAGTAAACCAGGTCAGGTCTAAACCAGATCTAAACAAGGCCTAAAGGATTAAACCACTAAACCAAGCCTAAACTGGGACTAAACCAGTTCATCGTAAAGAGGTCACTCTGAAAATAAAATACTTTTACTTTTAACACAACTAAAAAATGTAGTGGAGTAGAAAGTTCAGATACAGGCTCTAAAATGTAGTGAAGTAAAAGTAAAAAGTATCATAAAATTTACTTAAGTAAAGTAAAAGTACCTATAATTTATACTTTTTACTTTGTTACTTTCCACCACTGGTTTTGTGGCTCTAAAACCTCTTACATTTTAACTATTTTCCCCAAAATCTCTGACTACGCTTCCCCCCCCCCCCCCCCCAGCTATGACATATTCAACACTTTTGTTAAAATAGTGCATTTTTACAGATTTTTCACTTATGGATAGCTTATTCAAAACCTAAACAAGATCCAATACTATAGCCGCAAAACAAAAATTATTTAATGTAAACCTGGGTCCATTATCCATTATTTTGATTTTGTCTGTGAAATTAAAGGCAATTGTGGCAATTTTCATGCAGAAAATGTCTTATTTTAATCTTTTAATATAATCTTGCATTACATTTTCTTATGTTTAATATCAGTAATGTACAGCAAAAGTTTCAAATTGATATCTCTAAATTAGATTTTCTTTCCTATTCACCTGCAGTGTCTCGCCTTAAATGACCAATTTTGCCTTTTGTTTATTATTTACAATAAAACCACTTGTTTCTGCCTCTCTAAATTAAAGTCGTCATCTAAACTTTAATGTTGTTCAAGTTTCTGTCATCCCCATTCTGTGAATCATCTAACGGTTACTTTCCCCTCATAAACACAGTCTTTGAAGCCGCCCGTGTAGAAGCGGTGACCTCCATATTCTCTGTATTGTGTGATAATCGCGTTAGCTTAAGTCTAATTGCCCAAAGGAGTCCCCCGTGTTTACAGCCGAGTCCCCTCAGCGCTGGGAGCTCTTTCTCCACATGCAGACAGTGAGTGATGCAGGAGGCGGAGGAGATTCTGGAGGAGACACATAGTTGCTCACGTCCAAGAAATGGGTCTCAATGACTCAGCGAGGCTTTGTCAAACGCCCCCAAAAAATAAATAAACAAAACTGTTCCCATCATTTACAAGAGGATTCCGGATTCCTGGGGGGGGGGGGATGTCATATTTCATTTTGTGTCTCCGTCAATGAGGTGGCAGTGGCTCAGTGGAAAAGAAACTTCACTCACCTTGTAGATGTTTTTCTGGGATAGAGAGGCCATTGGCGCAGGTCGGTAGCCACAATTTTCCATTAACTCAGGAAAGGTCTCAGAACTGTCTCACAACAATAACTAGTTAGGGCAGCAGGGTGAGGGCTTGCTGGTGGGGGGCTACTGCCCTCTACCAACTGGCCATATTACACCCTGGCTTTATAAGGCACCTCACTAAACAAGGCAAACAAAAAAACAAAAAAAACAATCACAATCAATCTTTTTACAGTGGAAATGGGAATGACAATAATAATGGGTCGTGTTGACTATGTAATACTTAATAATAACTAAATCAATGGTCAATTAATAGAATGGTGACTGGTGTTTATAAGTAATGATTGGATATGGTTATTATGTGAATGGGAAAGAGGAAAAAGAAAAAAAGTACACATTGTAAATAAAAATAAAATAAAAATAAATGTTTATATATATTGATAAACAGCATACATTTCTTCGTGTTATGTCTTCTTACTTTGGAAGTCTTGTAAACATCATGTGATTTTCTTTTGTAAAACATGAAATGCTTTTCTTTAACAATGCTGCTATATGTAAAGTCAATGCGGACAATTGTAATGTGTAATTCAGGAATTTGTAATATAAAGTGTTATATTGTATGAAAACATGAGATGTTGTATCACTGTATCCGGAATGTAAATTAATTTTGAATATGGGGGTAGGCACTTATAAGCTTTCTTGCTTCGGCCTACTCCTTTTGAGTTTTTGTTACTTTATTTATTTTCTGCACTGCAACAATGTTAATGTAAATAATGTAAATAATAACTCAAATAAATCCAATCAATCAATCAAAAAGCTGTGGTCGTTGCTTACTTCAGAGAGTGTGATTGACACTTACAAAAAAAAACTGAACTGGCTGAAAGATATATCAAGATATTAAAATCGAAAAAGCAAGATATAAATTCAGATATAGATTTTCATCAAATAAAATGTCAATAAAACTGCACTCTTTTGTATCATGATGTTTATATTTTTCTGAATAATGCTTTGTTTTCACCTAACCCATAGTTATATCATATCAATATCGAGATATCTGGCATGAATATCGATATGAAATTTTGTCTCCACTTACAGTTTATAGCGCCTTTTCCACCTACATTTGATTTGATTTATTTGAGCTATTATTTACAGTGCGTTATTATTTACAATATTTACATCATTACATTTACATTATCACAAAAAAAAACAATAAAAGTAAAAATAAATAACTCAAAAGGAGTAGGCCGAAGCAAGAAAGCTTATAAGTGCCTACCCCAATTTCAAAGTACAATACAATACAACACAATCTGCTATACAAATGCTCCAACCACTGAGCCACTGTCGCCCCATTTTACCATATACGTGTTGCCTTAGAAATAACTTGGATCCTCACCAACATCAAATCTGGGGAAGGAAATCCATCAATCCATCATTTCTTAATGAATACAGTCATTCTTAACACATTGGCGAAAATACACAAAGGCAAATTCGTTCACATTTTTGTCCATTATACGCAAATCTTACAATGGCATAAAGCCTTAATTTAAAGGTGATTCAGAGAGGACTTTAGGCCACTGGCTTCATCCTGCTGACAGTGATTTGAAACTCATCCATAAAAAATGAATGTCTTCTGGAAACCTGTTTAACTCGCTGGTGTCAGTTTGTATTAAGCAATATGATAATTAGTCATCAATATTAGGAGTGGAAGTGCTGTTGGGCAACGAATAACCGCAAAGTAGAATACAATACAAATAGAAAAGTTTGTGATTTCTTAGTGTATTTACTTAGTTTTATAATTTTCTCTTTTTTTTTTTTCATTGCTTATATTACCATTCTGGTCACCATTCTATTGATTTACTTACTGTTTAAATAGTCATAGTGTTTTAGATATACATATACACATACATCACTAGCGCACATATTTATTATACATACAATATATTATCATCACCATAATAACAATTAGCCTGGCTAACGCCAGACTGCTGTGTGCGCTCGAATCCTTTCGAACTTCACAACAGTCTGGGGACCATGGCCGACATTTTTCCATGGATTTGGGACCAATCACAGAACGAGGAGGGACGGTAAGACGATGACGCGCTATTTGACATACAGAAGATTGTAGTTTGTTTAGGGATTAAAAAAATAAAAAAATATTTACGGATCTAACATGACAGCAGCAGACGCGATGCCATCTTTCGATCAAGCTTTAGAACGTGTTCTAAATAGTTTAGCTCAAAAGTTTACAGCAGGAGCAGGTACGTCATATGTCATCTGATACCATGATACGATTGGCTATGGCTACGTGCAGACGCATGAGAGACATTCGTAGCGCCCAATAAATGGCTATGGACAATCGTAAACCACACTCTCCTACGAGAAAATGAATTGGTGGTCCCCAGACTAAATATCACTTGTGATTTTAGTCTGGCGTTAGCCAGGCTAAATAACAATGACAATGATAGCAAAAATATAATCTTCAAATTTATCATGTTTCTCATTTCTATCATAGCTGCTTCAACTGTAATAATGTTGGTTAAGATTGTT
Organism: Neogobius melanostomus; assembly: GCA_007210695.1. Taxonomy (NCBI): domain Eukaryota; kingdom Metazoa; phylum Chordata; class Actinopteri; order Gobiiformes; family Gobiidae; genus Neogobius; species Neogobius melanostomus. Next base: position 100,315 of record VHKM01000761.1, read on the forward strand.
CTGTCAGTGGTTTTTGTTTGTTTAGGCACTCAAAGCACTTTGCAAAGAACTACTCACTCATACACCAATGTAAGCAGAGACATAATGCAAACCCAAGCTGTTATAGACTGACTGAAGTGTGGCTGTGAATCTGTGGACCATTCTAACTGCACTGTCTGACCAAAACATAAAAGTCCCACAAGGGTTTGACTGTTATGATCTGGAGCTGCTGCTGCTTTTGGTCAGGCCAAGGTTGAGCAACATACAGCATATTCCAAGATGACAATGCCAGGATTCATCGGGCTCTCATCGTGAAAGAGTGGTTCAGGGAGCGCGAGTCCAAATCTTAACCCCTTTGGGAATCTTTGGGATGTGCAGGAGAAGGCTTTACGCAGTGGTCGCACTCTTCCATCATCAATACAAGATCTTGGTTTAAAAAAATGAATGCAACACTGGATCTTTTGACATTCCAGAAGCTTATTGAAACAATGCCGCATCCTTTAATTAAAGCTAAAGTTGGTCCAACGAGATATGAGTGTGTTACCTTTTAACAAGTGTCGGAGGTACGCTCCAGTGGAAATCAGGATTCAAACTGCTGACCTTTGAATCTGTGGACAAATGCTCCAACCACTGAGCCACTGTCGCCCCATTTTACCATACGTGTTGCCTTAGAAATAACTTGGATCCTCACCAAAATCAAATCTGGGGAAGGAAATCCATCAATCCATCATTTCTTAATGAATACGGTCATTCTTAAAGGGATATTTCAGGATTTTTGACATAGGGCCTCATTTCCTAGTTATCCAGAGTGTTGTTGATGTCTGGAGATATTTTTTCTTAAATTCATGCAGTTCTTATATTTGAAGAGTCTAGTGGCGCTAGGCTAGAGCAAGGCTAAAGCATTTCTATGGTATCAGTTAGCCTGCATTAAAAACAGTCTGACCCACTCCACAGTGCACCTGAGGTAAATCACTTATAACGCCAGACTGACGATATAAATGTCTGTGTCGATAGAATAATTTTTTTAATATAACTGACCTTGTATCACATGAATTACCGCATTTTGAGGGACTATTTTCTCGCAGATCACTCCGCCGCTGTGTTAGCTTAAAGCCACGAAGCTGATACTGCTCAAATATAAGTTATTTTAAATGCAAAATGGTTAAAATTATTCTATCGACACAGACATTTATATGGTTAGTCTGGTGTTATAAGTGATTTGCCTCAGGTGCACTGTGGAGTGGGACAGACTGTTTTTAATGCAGGCTAACTGATACCATAGAAATGCTTTAGCCTTGCCCTAGCCTAGCGCCACTAGACTCTTCAAATATAAGAACTGCATGAATTTAAGAAAAAAATATCTCCAGACATCAACAACACTCTGGATAACTAGGAAATGAGGCCCAATGTCAAAAATCCTGAAATATCCCTTTAACACATTGGCGAAAATACACAAAGGCAAATTCGTTCACATTTTGTCCATTATACGCAAATCTTACAATGGCATAAAGCCTTAATTTAAAAGGCCATTACATGTTAATCTTGCTGATAAATGTTACACTTATATTATTTAAATGTTACCTGTAATGCAAACTAATCAACAAATGAACAGTCAAACAATGACAGGTCCTTCTTTTCTTCTATCTTGTATGACATTTTAGTCAAGCAGACCTGGCAACAATTGGTTTTCTCTCTCTATGGCTCACGGACCTGACACATGCCGCTTTACAGCCACCATTTCAGCTTGGCGCACGTCTGCTGCTCATGAAGGTGAACACGCTTGTATTTCTGTGCATTGTTTTGGGGAAAGTAGGGCAAGATAAGCTGCGGGCTTTTCTGAGCGCCCGCCCACCGAATCGCAATACGACGCATGCACCAGTAAATGGAGTCTATAAGGATGCAAGCGGAATACTGGGAATGTATATAAGGAACAATGTGGCAAGAGTCAGACACGCTGTATGAGCACGTATTCTGAGGCGACTAAAGAATATGGTCTGAGAGAATTAACTATGATACATCACATAAGTTTCATCAAGTGCAGTACAATTTTCCCCAGACAAAAGCAATATTGCTGATGGTAACTATGTATTGTAGTTTTGAGAACCCTACTAATTTAATCAAGTTTTCCTTCTGTAGTGATTCAGAGAGGACTTTAGGCCACTGGTATCATCCTGCTGACTCTGATTTGAAACACATCCCAAAAAAATAAATGTCTTCTGGAAACCTGTTTAACTCGCTGGTGTCAGTTCGTATTAAGCAATATGATAATTAGTCATCAATATTAGGAGTGGAAGTGCTGTTGGGCAACGAATAACGGCAGAGATTAAAGGTGCCAAATCTTCTACTCTTATAACCAGTTTGAATTCCGGCTCGTGCATTCGCAGACTGCCGATATGCCCTTGGGCAAGACCCTTCACCCACCTAGCCTGCGTGAGTGTGGTTGGTCGAAGGTGCAGATTGGAAGCCTCGTTTCAGCCCAGGGCAGTGATTGAATGAATCATGCAAAGCTTCTCTGAGTGTCCAAAAATCATTATGAACCCTTAATGCTGCCATCTTTAAAGGGATATTTTAGGATTTTGACATAGGGCCTCATTTCCTAGTTATCCAGAGTGTTGTTGATTTCTGGAGATATTTTTTTCTTAAATTGATGCAGTTCTTATATTTGAAGAGCTTAGTAGCGCTAGGCTAAAGCATTTCTATGGTATCAGTTAGCCTGCATTAAAAACAGTCTGACCCACTCCACAGTGCACCTGAGGTAAATCACTTATAACACCAGACTAACCATATAAATGTCTGTGTTAATAGAATAATTTTTGAAATATAACTGACCTTGTATCACATGAATTACCGCATTTTGAGGGACTATTTTCTCGCAGATCACTCCGCCACTGCGTTAGCTTACAGCCACGAAGCTGATGCTGCTCAAATAGAAGTTATTTTAAATGCAAAATGGTTAAAATTATTCTATCGACACAGACATTTATATGGTTAGTCTGGCGTTATAAGTGATTTGCCTCAGGTGCACTGTGGAGTGGGTCAGACTGTTTTTAATACAGGCTAACTGTTACCATAGAAATGCTTTAGCCTTGCCCTAGCCTAGCGCCACTAGACTCTTCAAATATAAGAACTGCATGAATTTAAGAAGAAAATATCTCCAGACATCAACAACACTCTGGATAACTAGGAAATGAGGCCCAATGTCAAAAATCTTGAAATGTCACTTTAAAGTCTAAAGCATTGCGGCCCCCTTATTAATCCAAGCCACAAAGTCAGCCCCATGGCGGCTGTGGCTGCACTTGTAACTCACCACCAAGTGTGGAGACTGAATAAATAATGGTCCACACTGGTGCTTTGAGAAGCTCGTTAAGCTTTTAATGGGCAATACAAATGTACTAAATGTAAAGCCATATTCAACATTCTTCAGAGTAAAAATTAAAGACAATAATATAAAGCGTCATTCAAGTTCTATCAAACAAAGATTAACATTTCATTACATATGATGATATTAAACAGCATAGTTAAAACCATTGATTGTAAATTAAGAATGGACTAAGTGAGGGTGGCTTCGCCGATAGCATTAGAGTGGGCAGACTGAAGCTTGTTCATGCTGGCAGTTTGGTGGGTTCATGGAGCCAGCTTCAATATTTAAAATAGCACGAAAATGAAAACTGGTGAAAGGAAAAAATAGAATGATGTTGCGAGTGTTTAGACAAAATGGCGGAGTTCAGAATGACAGGCACGTGTTTAATAATGACTTAAAGAGGGGCGAAAAGTATCAATGGAAAGACCATTCGAGCTGGAGCCAACAACCACTTCCTTACGGCTTCAGGAAAAAAGGGGCTGTAATTAGTCTATTCTTAATTTACAGTCGATGGTTAAAACGGATGCTTCGGTGTGCACCATCAAGTAAATACATCAAGCTTCATAAAACAATAAGAAATATGCAAGTCAATATTTTAAATACAAAATGTAAACAAAAGTCGATTCAAAAAATTCAGGTCAAACACAGACCAAAACTTAAAACAGCAGCAAGAAACATATGAGAGTTTTTTTTTTCAAACTGAAAGACCACGTATTGAACTTTGAAAGAAAAATGGCGCCATCTAGTGGTCATCTCAAAAGCCATAGCTAAAGGATGCTTATATCTTTCTTCTCTTCCTTTGCTCCGTCTCTGTAGGCAACACACAAGCGAAAAACATTATAATGCTATCGATTATGAATTAACATGTAACTTACCATCTGAGGGACTTGGACTGACACTAGGGGTATTTTCATTTGTTGGGCCAGTATTACTAAGCATCGGCTGCAGCAAATACTTAGGCACCCGCTGGAGAAAATAAAAACAATTATTGATCAGTTATGGGATGGAACAAGTTAACAATTATAAAACGTTTTTTGCCCAAGGACACAGTGTTAGTATGAACCGTCTTGGAATTCAAACTTGCAACCTTTTGTTAAATACTGACCACACTGCCGCCAGAGTTGTTCCATATATGTTTTTTAAAGTCTAGATTTCATGACTATATCCCTCTAACAAAAACAAACACAAAATCCCTCACAAAGAAGGTCCCAGGTTCGATTCCTGGATCGGATGGGGCCTTTCTGTGTGAGTCTAAGTGTTCTCCTCTGGGCACTTTGGTTTATCCACTCTTTATCAATCCAAAACAGACTAAATAAAACTTTTCCAGGTTTCCCTGACCATGTAAGTCTCTTTTAAAAGACTATTGAAAAGACATTTTCTGATGGAAGCCTAAGTCTGTTTGTGTGTGTATGTCTATATTTATATATACAGTATATTTAGATTTCTTTACATGTATGTGTGCATATGTGTATAACTGAGGAGCTTGAACCGGACCACAGGAAGAGTAGCTGTCCATTTGGAGACAGCTAATGGGGATCCACATAAATAAATACATAAATAAACAAATAAGCTTATGCTGCCTCCATGTGGCTATAAAAATTATGGTAGTCCAGTAGAAAATTGCTAATAAATTGTCATTTCCACTGGAAAACTGGATAATAATTTTGATACTCATGTTTTTGAGATGTGATAATCTTTGAAATTCAACAAAACAATACATTAATAGACTTTAAATACATTTAATATGCTTTTTAGCCAATTTGACTGAAAAAAAAAATCTTATTTTAGACAAAAATGACGTAAAAGTGCTTGATTTATAGGAATTTGTGCTGATTTTGAGTAGTTTTTGACTTTATTATTGCCAATGGAACAAGCATTATAATCTTACTTTAGACTTTTTTGTCTCATTTCAAGGGTTTTTGTCTTCCATTGGCAATCTTATTTCACGACTGTTCGAACCTACTCAAAATCAGCATAAATTGTCTTAATTATGTATGTATAGTAACAATTTACTTAGCATATGCAATTTTAATGTTATATTTTCCACCTACCACAATGTAAAAAAAAAAGTGAACTTGATGTTTTACCGAGCAAAAAAAGAAGCAAGCTAGCAGCTGGTCAGCAGCAGTAGACTACTATCTTGCATGAATTTACTTGTTTACATTTACATTAGTATGAGGATGAGTATTCTATATGATGAGTGTTCTACTTGAACACAGTGCACTTCGAAGCAAAATGGCGATGCTTCGTACCGTTATAGACTGTGGGGCAGTAGGATCCCTGTTCGACCTGGTCTGAACTCTCCCACGGTGCCGCGTTGACGGCGAGCCGCTGTGGTTCATGGTGGAGGGACGAAGCCGGCTGCTCGTGGTTTCACCGACTTCTGACAAAATGTCCTCCAGCTCCCCGTCACTGATCCCGTCCTCGGCAGCAAAGCTCTCTGAAGGAGAAACCGGTCCTTTTAATACATGCACGAGTTGTACTAACTTACAGAAGATTTGTGTGTGCAGTGTCTCCGAGGACCAATTTACGTGTCTTTATACATATATATTTACTAGTCACAACACCCATGGCCTTCTTATTTAGTATCTTAAACTATTGTTTGAACATACCCATAGATTCTAACCTCTTACCCACCACCTCGCTGCCTTAACCAAGCGTATTTTCTCCAGTTCGGCTTTATCCAAATCTAAAAAGCTTCTTGACTGGGGTTTACAGACTAATATGCCAGTGTAACGCCTCATTTGTTTGACAATTTTTTGAAGTGTTTTTTTGCTGTGCTTTTGTAGTTTTGTCATGTTTTGACGCTTTTTCATTACTTTCTAGATGCTTTTTTGTCATGTTTTTATTAATAAATGAATACATGAAAAATAGAAATGTTTTTGTCGCTTGTTCGTTGCTTTTTTTTTAAATACATTTTTGTTGCTTTTTGTTGCGTTTGTGTCACTTTTCTGTAGCTTTTTCGTCTTTTCTGGCATGTTTTCTCCTATATTTTTTCAAGGCGTTTTTTTAGATTTGGGTAATGCCAAAACTGTAGAAAATGTACTCTGCTCCGAAGGAGGTTAAGACGTTATAAAAAGTGGGATTACGTTTCATTTTATACAGGTGCTCGTCATATAATTAGAGTATCATGAAAAAGTTCTGTAATTCAACTTAAAATGTGAAACTAATATATGATATAGACCAGGGGTGGGCAATTAATTTTCATAAGGGGCCACATAAGAAGCCTGAATTGAGTCGGAGGGACGCACCAACAATAAGTCGAACTTATTCTACAACTTTATCCTATTGTACATTACACTAAATTGTGTATTTTGAATATCTGATACTGGTACTTAGTAGGACTATTATTTTCTGTAAATATTTAAAGGACGTGCATGTGTGTGCATCATTATTTAGGTTATTCAACTTGTTATACTCGTTAACATCTACCATTAGCAGGGGTCTCCAAGTAAATTTCCAAAAGGGGAGTGTATTGCCGGAGTCCATAAACAAAAGCTCCAAAATAATAATATATGTATTGATTGGGAAAATACTATTGAGGAAACTTTTTTCAATAAATGAATAATAATGAGCCTGACAGGACTGTAGCCAATGTGTTGTTTAGATCCTGATCTATCATGTCAGTGCCCTCTGCTGGACACCTGCGGAATTCTTTCCTTCTATTTTTATTTAAGCAGCCCCCCTAGTGGCTGGAGTGAGCATTCTGGTAATTTCTTTAAAAAAAAATCACAACTCTGCAAAGGAATGGGCTAGAGACTACTGCTGCATCCGAAACCACTAAATTGGTAAGAGGTCTTACGCCAAACCGGATGTGTGTCAGTGTCCGCCATGATAAGATGCGTCCGAATTGGTCTGCCAGTTAGGAAGGAGTTAGGGAAAGTGGCCTGTTTGCTAACTATCATAGCCACTTTAGCATAGGGACCTCTGATGCTAACTTACTGGCGATTAGGAGCTATGTGCCATCTCATAAGCCACTGCGGCAATCTCCCCACCCCCCTCGCCCCCACCCTCGAGTGATTCATGCGCAACCACTGTTGATTGACAGGTGCACATTTGATAAAAAATAAAAATGAAAAATAAGATTCTGCACAAGCCAAACTTTATAAAAGTGACAAAATACATGTTAGAGTCACCACAGCACAGTCACATGGTTTTAAAGAGCCTTCTCAGTAAGTAAGTAAGTAGTTTGTGCTTTTGTTTTCATTTAGTAGAAACTTAAGCCGCATGGTTAATTTGCATACTGTAGCTTTATGAAACAGCTGTTGAGATAAAATAAAGGGAAATGTGAAGGATCATTTGGATGTTTCTCTTTCTTTCTTTTCTTTTTTTCCCGCCTTAAATGTCTTTATTTGGACACTATGTTGTTGTTGGACAATATACAGTAGGTGGCGGTATGCGCTTTTGTTTGGCTTGCACTGAACTTTAAAGAAGAAGAATAGCTGTTGGTGATGTCACTTCCCCTTCCCCTGGGTAAGGACGGTTGAATTGGGCAAATGCTGCTGAAGCTCTAGTTCACTAACTGGATAGAGATCTAACAGTTGACCCCATGAAAGGTTAAGGATTAGTAGCTAGTGTTAGTACTTAGAGGCTACAATTTAATGGTTTCGGATGCAGCCTTACTTTTTTTTTGGACATACTCAGGAATTTATGCCCTACAAGTCGTGGGCCGGATGTGCCCCGCGGGCCGTAATTTGCCCAGGTCTGATATAGACTCATGACATGCAAAGTGACATATGTTAGTGCTGGGCGATATGACGATACATATCGTGGGGACGATAGAAAAGTGCCTATCGTGCCATTTCTCTTCTATCGTTTCTATCGTTTCTAACCTAATTTAATCAATTATTAAAGCAAATATGTCATTAAATAGGCCACAAGAATGTATTAGTGTTGTCTTGTCACTATGCATCCTCTAGGTTTATATTAAGTGATTATAAACAAGAATAAAAAAGAACTTTTTCGCAAAGAAACTCTGCCTTGTGGTTTTGCGACACCCCCCTGCTTTACGATATCTCTGTCCGCCACCACACCTGCTGTAGCAACGGCGACATCTAATGGACGTACACGCGGGGCTCTCTCTCCCTGTTAAACACCGCGTGGTTTCACTGCTTTACGCACGGCAACTAAACTGCTTTTTAGTGATGGATCTTTTTAGCGCGTGGATCTGGATTAAACACACGAGAGAGAAGAGAGAAGAGGCGTGGTGCAGGAGGTAAGAGACTGATCGGGCAGCGCGTAGAGCAGCTAAAGACGTACAATACAAACTGCTCGCCCACTGTTTCTTAAACATTACATTAAAGTTGAGAAAATGGCGGTAATAAGCTCCAATTTACATTTGTTTTAGTGTAATATGAGCCTTGATATTGAGGAGCAGATGATGCTCTGAGTAAGTCGTTCTCTACGCACGAGTTTACACATTTCTGTTGTTAAATTCGTGTTGACTCTGGTCAGATCATGTTTGGCCCATTTATCCTGCAGTCTCACATTTGACAATTGACACATTGACAATATATGCTATATAAATTATCCATAGCAAAACCACTGCTTCAAAATAAAGTTGAAAAAAGTAAGCAATGATATTTTTGTCAAACTTTTCAAAGAATAACTGAAAACTGACTTTATTGTGGTATATCGTGATATATATCGCTATCGTGATATAAAATAATCCATATCGTGATATAAGTTTTTTCCATATCGCCCAGCACTAACATATGTCAAGCCTTTATTTGTTCTAATTTTGATGATTATGGCTTACAGTACAGCCAAGTAAGTATTCTAATTTTATGAGATTTTTATTTGGGGTTTTTACAAGCTGAGCCATAATAATCAACATTATAACAAATAAAGGCTATACATATCTCACTTTGCATGTAATGAGTCTATCATATATTAGTTTCACAGTTTAAGTTAAATAACAGAAGTGAATGTACTTTTTCATGATATTCTAATTATAGGACGAGCACCTGTACAGCCTAATTGTCACAACAGCCACTATTTTAGACACCTTAGCCTTGGCATTTTCTTTAGTATAACTTAAAATAATGTATGTAGCATGCCATGAAAATACTCCTAGATTTTAAAGATATTAAGAAAAGGTTACAGACAGTAGATGGTTGAGAGAGAAAAAAAAAGTCAATGTAATAAAATATGGGACCTATATACAATGTATTTTTTTTTACCTGGCTGATTCACACCAAGTTCACAGTCGTGACAGACCCAGAGGCCGTCGGGACGCTCGCTCACAGCAGGTCTCAAGCAGTTCATGTGAAACCTGAGCAAACGAGATTTAACACAATATTTACATTCAGAGGAATATCCGAGGTATGCGTGGTGTCCTGCTGAAGCTCTCTGTGTCATCCTTACCCCGAGTCGCAGTGGGAGCAGACGAGAATCCTGTTCCTGCGGTCGCTGCGTCCACAGTTTTCACAGATCACAGCCAAAGCCTCTTCTTCCAGCTCCTCAGGTCGTTTTGGAGGAGTGACTTTGATCTGCAGAACATGTGAAGCCCATAAAGCAAATGACATTTACATGAAGTAATAACAGTATGGATTGAGCAAGTACCTTCTTTGAATGACTCCTCCGATGCGCCTCCGCTGGTGGATGACGGTAAAAGGAGTTCGGTCCACGGGGCAAGTGTTGGCGGTCTGTCGCGCAAAAAATAAATGGTTACTTTCACATCTACTACAGGGATCTACTAAAGCTCCCAAAGCTCATCATATGAAGAAACTATTCAGCCATTCACAATCAGACACTTAAACTAAAAGCAAGCAGAAAGAAGTGTTTTGCCCAAAGAAACAGGAGCAATTTGAAGACCAGACTACGATTGATTGATTGATTGATTGATTGATTGATTGGCAAAAAATAAATAAATGAACAACAGATAAAACGGAGTAGGCCGAAGCAAGAAAGCTTAGAGGTGCCTACTTCATATTCAAAAGTGATTACTTTCAGGCATTTCAGGATAATATCCAAGTATATATAAAACAAAGTAGTATATCCTTTCAATAGAAATAGTCCTCAAAAGGCTCCACAGCACTGAAAATATATGTCATGACTGAAACACATGTGTCCAGCTGCAATAACAGTGGTAGTACACTGCAAAAAGTAATTAAAGCTGGGGTACCTAACTCAACTTTGTTGTTGTAAAGTACATTTTTACCACCACAGAGTACGTTGTACACACAGCAAAAACAGACCTTGTTACATGGTCGTCACCTACTTTTTATTGAGCGATAGAAGATGGAAGTAGAAGCTAAATTAGTGAAATTTATTTTGGGGGTGGTCCCCCTTCTTTAATTTGCCACCACTCAAACCTGTACACAGGTTTGAAACGTGCATAAAAACAATTTTCCCTGAACAATTCGACCATGCAGGAGGGATTGTGAGAGCTAGAAAGGAGTGCAGGGACAATCAGGTAGCCCAGCTTTAAGTAGATTAGTTTAAATGTCTCAAATTTAGCATAATATTCAAAATTTGAGTTGTTTTGACTAGTTGAGATGGACTTGGGCTTATGACCTAGATTATTTCACTTGTTCTGAGAGGCTTCCGGCTTAGGGCAGGGCGATATGGCCTAAAATCTATATCACGATATAAAAAAGAAATATCACGATAACGATATATTTGACGATATTATTGACAATGGACAAATTACTTCAAAATCCCAGCCTTACGCCTATTGGGAAGATTAACTCAGTGATATTTCATTCTTTTTTTTTTTAACGGCATACTACTTTCCTCGCGAATATGATCTACTCAAGCGGTTTACATCCTTCATTTCATTTAACTTCATAAGCACCTGTCCCCGTGTTCTAGAGTCAGTGTTTATGCTGCTGATGGAGCTGAGCGTAACATGAATTATATCGTATCCACGACGATATAAAAAATTACAACGATATCAAAAAATTATATCGCGATAACGATATGCGATACGATATGGCCCACCCCTATTCCGGCTCATTTCAATACATCTCATCTTCATTTCAAATAATTTTCGTTGCCATGGTGATAGAAAATTTGTCATATTCCATTTCCTCAATTCAAGTAATTCAAGCCAGTTCTTGATATTCACTTTCTGTAGTGTAGCAGCATCTCGTGTTCGTAAAATTTCACATTGCATTACATTATAAACTCCTGAGTTATCCAGGCACAAATACTGTCTTGTTTAAGTACAAGCAATAATGAACAACAAGTTCATAATTTTCGTTTTTCCATACATAGACACACACACAGTGACGTTGAAATGACAGAAACAAGATATTTGGTTTGTTTTAGAGATGCACACACAACATTTAACATTTTGAAAGGTTTCAAAAAGTTGAATTGCTTTGACATGGACCGAGACATTGCCTAAAGTGAGTTGTGTCCCTGATGAAATGGGAACTTATGGTACTTTCTAGAGTTCTCCAAACGGCACTTGAGGTTTTCTGCAGACTACCTATATCCATTTTGATTATAATCATTAATTCATGCTTTAGTAATGTATTTAAGGTGTTTCCCTAATTTAGACAAGGTTTACACTGAGTTTACAGCCCAAATTATACCAGTTTCAGACACAGTTTTGCCCTTAAGTTTAGTGTGATCTTGAGGTAGGTCTTGGGGTACTAAGATCATATTTGGTACTTCATGTAAAAGTTTGCTAAAGTTCTGACATAGGCTAATAAAGAGATGTGATTGGATGGTGAAAAAAAGGTAAAAGGTAGTTAACCCAGGTGTGCTTACCTTGGACCACTGGACAATGCACTCGAGGCAGAACTCATGCAGGCAGTTTTCAAGAGACCCCACACTCTGGTCTTCAAATGGGCCCAGGCAGATGTAGCACTTTTCAATGGCAGCTTCACAGTCTTCTTTAGTTGTTTGTGGCTGCTCCATTTCTGGTTTTAGCAAGCGACTTTTTACACCAACCGCAATTCTTCGCCTCAGTACCGAGAGGTGAGCTAAAAATGCAAGCTAATATCAGCCACAGCTCTGTTGGGAAATCTTGTTTTCCGGCAAACCGCGTCACTACTCACACATTTGGCTCACTGGGGTTTTGGTTGACCTATTTTGACCGTCTCGCGCGTATCACACAGTCCCCAACACTCGACACAATTGTTTAATGCCTCGTTTTTGTGCACGTACTAACCGAAGTAAACACAGCTGTGGGAAATGTTTGAATACTTACGACTTCCGCCAGCTGGAAAGTCACTTCCGCTTAGCATTCGCCAAAATAAGAGCATTGTTGTCCCATTACTTTTACAGTCTAGGTATCATCAAACATTGACGTAGCAGGAAAGAACAAAATGTTTAACCTGAAATGTGTCAATTACAATAGAATAAAAACAACAATAGAAAAAAAGACAGATTTATAAAACAACGTTAAAGCTCGTGGGATAAAAGACATTTCATGTTTTTGTGTGTGTTGCTCTTCTTGGCTGAATATGGTCTTCGGTGTCTGAGCTGGTATACAATGTTGAGGGCCTGAGTCATGAAGGTGTGCAGAGGAGGAACTGTCCTTCGGGATATTCTGGAGGGTCTGCAGTGTGGCCATGGCCTCTCACTCAGAGATTGGATGGAGGATGGTGGGATACCAATAATCCTGCAGCACCTTTTCTGCACCTGCTCCAGAGAGGACACCCCACATCCCATGTGATGTGCGATTCGTGAACAAATCGTTAAAAACAAGAGATTCACTTTACTGACTCAGGAGTCGTGATTCCCCACCTCTATAAACTCGTTCACTAACTCGTCCGCCCACCGCTTTCTAAACTGCGATACCTAAACTGCGTTTTGTAGCCACAGTGAATGGCACTGTAATATTACGCGTGTGTAGCTCGTTTGAGCACAGAAACCAAAAGCTTATTGTTTACAACTAGTTGGTCCTCCTTCCTGCTAGTAGCTGGGCCATTATCAAAATATGGGCATTTTCAGTCTGGAAAAAAAATAAAATAAAATAAAATCATGTACAATATTTTTTACATAAAAATCACCAGAACATGTTCAACACCCTCTTACCTGTCATAAGGGACAGCTTGGGTATTTTTCTTTTTTTTTTATCATTTAAGATTTTTATTTTAAAGAGCAACTAAACACCAAATCAAGTTTTTTTTTTACTGATAAACTGTCTCAGTTGGTGTCTCATAGTGTTGTTTACTGGTCCCTGACATTATTCTGAAGACATAGTGCAAACGTGTCAAATCCTAACTTTGGCCTGAAAACGAATGGGTTGCGCCCCCTTCAGGGTAAACTCTGCTACTAAATTAGAATTTCCTGATTGACTGAAGACGTGTCCAAGGCCTCCACAGAACGTCATAAGCCGCACCAGCTCCACACATCGTCATCAGGTGCTGCCCATTGTCCTGCCCCTGTACCTGTGGTTTATAACCAAGTCCCTCCCATGTAATCTGTCTGCCAGATTACGTGGGAGGGACTTGGCATCAGATGCCTCCATTCATTTAATGTGGGGGTGTAACACCAGTGACCGTAACACCAATGACGAATTTCAATCAAATTTTTCTTAAGTATTTCTATGTCATTCCTGAACAAAGGTGGTGTATCACAGTACAGTTGTATAGTTTTAGCTGTGAACCTGTGTTTTTCACCAGAGAGATTCTACTGACTGATGCAAACAGCCGTAACACCAATGACATTTCAAAATGAGCCGCAGTATAAAGTCACATTTTAAAGTTACTTTTTTGTTCTTAGTGAGGACAATATGTCCTTCTTTATATTTCCCAGGATTAGGCTTTTAACTTGGTCTCATCAGACCAGAAAAATATTTCTTCACATCTTTTTTAACCTTACAAATCCTGGAAAGTAATGCTGATAAAACTAATGACACAAAACTGAGGGACAGAGATTTTTCTTAATTATTTTAATTAATAGTAGTGATTTTTCATATAAGATCTGCAGATTATTGAAGTCTATTCTCTGTTTGTTTGGAATTGACAAGACAAATATTTATAGATTTATTGTAAATATTCCTTTTAACTGCACAAAGGTGTGAAAATGGGGTCGGGGACATTGGGTTTTCAACATACACTGGATATTCAACGTGAGATAAAAAGTAAAAACTGCAAAAATATGATCTGAAATTACCTGGCTCTTATCATGTGGCGCTCAATTGAATATTTTTTTTGTTTGACTGCATTGCTGATTTTTTTAAATATTTCATTTTCAGGGGTGGGAAGTGCAGCGACAGGTTATTGCCCATAATTTGATAATGGCCCAGCTACGAATCACATGGTTCTGGCCCAGTCCCTCACCGCTCCCTTCAAGTCGGTCAGCCCTGAACGAATCGGTCATCTCATTCAGCAAGCAAGTCGAAGCGATAGAGCCCACGGAGCCGCTAACTTGGCTGAAGAAAGTCGTTTCTTCTGCCCCATCTGACAAATGATGGTAAATGAGGTTGATTATTTCTGTACAAAACGAGAGTTAGTGCACTCAGAAGTCCTATGAAAAAGTTTATAGTATTCGATTGGGATTTAACAAAAGGTTGTGAGGTGGACGTGAAGAAAAAAGTGAATTAAAGCAGTACTAAGTAACGTGTTTACCTTAATAAATCCTTTTCGTAGTCCCTCTGGGGGTAATACATGTGTTAATGGGATGATTGGGGGTCTTTCATCTCCCCCTGGTGTCTCTGGCCAGAAAACCATGCTTGCAACTTGACTGCCGGATCGGAGCCACCAATACACACTAATAGAATCACGAAGAAGAAGCTAACAGGCTAACGGGCAAAGCTAACTGCTAGCGCCACTTAAACAGTATTTACAGCCAAGTTTGAGTGAAAAAAATATTCCCATTATATAACTGGATGTACAACACCCTTCTCTCCCTTCACCTTTTCCGTCAGCGTAGTATTTACTCTCCAAGACATTTAATAAGTTAAAAAATCGTAACTTGCTAAGACACCTGCAGTTGCGCTTATGGCCTCTAGGGGCAAGAGTTACTTAGTACTGCTTTAATCAACCATGTCAGTTGTCACTAATATAATGTAGATGACAAAGTTCAACATTTGTGCATTTGATACAGTAGTATGCTAGCCTGGCTAACGCCAGACTAAAATCACAAGTGATATTTAGTCTGGGGACCACCAATTCATTTTCTCGTAGGAGAGGTGTGGTTTACGATTGTCCATAGCCGTTTATTGGGCACTACGAATGTCTCTCATGCGTCTGCACGTAGCCATAGCCAATCGTATCATCGTATCAGATGACGCATGACTACCTGCTGTAAACTTGAGCTAAACTATTTAGAACACGTTCTAAAACTTGATCGAAAGATGGCATCGCGTCTGCTGCTGTCATGTTGGATCCGTAAATATTTTTTTATTTTTTTTATCCCTAAACAAACTACAAGCTTCCGTATGTCAATTAGCGCGTCATCGTCTTACCGTCCCTCCTCGTTCTGTGATTGGTGCCCAATCCATGGAAAAATGTCGGCCATGGTCCCCAGGCTGTTGTGAAGTTCGAAAAGATTCGAGCGCACACAGCAGTCTGGCGTTAGCCAGGCTAGTAGTATGCAGTATTTCAGAGGAAAATAAAGTTATAATCAATACTCGACCTTGATCCATTAGAAAAAGGGACAACAATCCAAATGCACTAAACCAAGGCTGCACTGACTCACAGCAAATTATGTAAAATTGCATACCAAACAAATTACCTTGTTTTTTCCACAGCCTTCAGAGACACCCCCCTCCCTCAGTCATGTCAAAACTAAACCCAGACAGGAAACAAAACTACCCACGGCTCTACATCTACACGATGAGCACAATGCAGCGATCCAACCTCCTTTTAATACAGCTTTACCTTTCTTCATAGATGCTTGATCTCAACAGTGTCAAAAGGTAAGGTATTTATTTTGAATTATGATTATACTTTATAACACCCTGTCTACATATGAACATATAGGAAACATATTGCCTCATCTTTTCGGGTGGGACAGTGAGGGAAATTGATTTTTATCACAGTTATTCGGATAAAGGTGTAGCTTTTCAGTCATCCATGTGGTTAAATTAATCTTCTACTTGTGCGGGGGCTTTTTGTTTAAACGGAAGTCCAGTTATTTTGTTTTAATTAGACTGTAAATTGTTGTTTTAATGTAAGTGAAGTTACTGAGTCAACTAATGAGTATGAAAATATCAGCAGCTATCAAACATTATGTGCCGTACTTTAACACCGTCAATATGTTTGCACAGCTTTGGAAAAAATACTTAATTTTACTTTTACTGATTTAAGTTAAGTTATACTAGATTAATCCCCGTAGTTCTATGAGCACATTTGTAAAAGGTTCCAGAAGCAAGAACAATGAAGAGAAGACTTGCTTACTGTAACTAACGCAAGCATCAACATGCATTTTTGGAAATCCTAACGGCTACAGATGATTGTGTTACTACACCTCATTATAAGACTTCAATAATTGCAGCTTTAGTTTTAGAGTATTATACTGCCTGGCCGAAAAGAAAGTCACGCGGTCTAATGTTTCGTTGGACCTTCCGTTTTGAGTCCAGCACTGTGGCATTGTTTCAATAACACTCAGCAATGTCAAGAGATTGTTGTATTGATGATGGGAGATTGTGAACACTGCACAAAGCCTTCTCCAGCACATCCCAAAGATTCTCAATGAGGTTTAAATCTGGACTCTGTGGAGGTCAATCCATGTGTGACAATGATGCTCCCCGAACCACTCTTTCATGTGAGCCAGATGAATCCTGACACTGTCATCTTGGAATATGCCCGTGCCATCAGAAAAGAAGAAATCCATTGATGGAATAACCTGACAATTTAGGACAGGGGTAGGCAACGTCAAAATATGTGATAAAGTACTCTAAAATGTGAAAAATACTGTCAATATTTTCACATTTCCCAGCAAAACACCCCATTAGGTCACATATGATTTGCAAAACGTATATTTGTAGGAGAAAGTTCCTTCACTTTGGGCTACAATTGTTAGTTTCGTCCCTTGGCGTTATGGCAATGAGGATAATCGGCCCTTCACCAAACAAACTTGCCTACCCCTGATTTAAGATGTTCAGATACACTGCAGAAAGTAATCTTGAAATAAGTAAAATGTTTCTGAAATAAGTACTTTTGTCTTTGATTTGAGAGTCTAATTTCAAGAAGTCTGTCCACGAGGAAAGATATTTACACATAAATTAAAACAAAATAAATCACCGCGCTCAAACCTAGATGGAAAATCTTAATTAACTTGAAATAAAACAGTTGTTTTATCTTAGTGATGCTGAACCGAGACCTGACCAACTGCAGCAACCCCAGATAAAAAACAACTGACTTTTTTATTTTGGTCAGGCAGTGGAATCGTGCAGCCCTAATAGAGTTCGGGAATGTGATGTCATATCGCTAAGCATTATGGGATTAGCAGCAATTGTAAACTCATGGAGATTTTAAAAGTTAAAATACTGGAGTTATTGTTCACATTAAAACACTTGGACACCATTTACCAGCAGTAACTCAGCAGCTTACGGAATTGTTCCACAGCTTTTTTCTCCACTTTTTATACTGTTTTTAGCTAATGTTAGTCAATGGAAATGTATGCTAACAGCTGCAAAGATGGCCGATCTCCATGGTAACTGTGGAATTTCCCGAACTCTATACGTTTGTTAAGTGTGACGTCTCGACTTACGCTTCCGGGTCCTGGCAGACCAGAAAATATGCGAGAAAAAAAAACTCTTAAAAACAACCATCAATATTTCTGAACCTCAACGGAGAGTTACTGAAGCTACTTATTTCTCAGACTCATTAGCCAATAATGCCGCACCTACTGCTAAAAAAGTATTATTTACTAAAGTCGGTACTTCCGGGGTTAGCGTTGCTGCTGCGCCGTTAGCATTTTTCTCCGCTAACCCGGTAAATATTACTTTTATAGCAGTAGGTGCAGCATTTTTGGCTAATGGGCCTGATAAATAAGTGTGTTCAGTAACTGTTGAATTTCAGAAATATTGATTGTCGTATTGAAGAGTTTTTTGTAGTTTCTCGCACATCTGCCGGACCCGGAAGTAGAGCTGTGACTAGGGGTGGGCCATATCGTATCGCATATCGTTATCGCGATATAATTTTTTGATATCGTTGTAATTTTTTATATCGTCGTGGATACGATATAATTCATGTTACGCTCAGCTCCATCAGAGCATCATAAACACTGACTGTAAAACGTGGGGACAGGTGCTTATAAAGTTAAATGAAACGAAGGATCTAAACCACTTGAGTAGATCATATTCGCGAGGCAAGTAGTATGCCGTTAAAAAAAAAAGAATGAAATATCACTGAATTAATCTTCCCAATAGGCGTAAGGCTGGGATTTTGAAGTAATTTGTCCATTGTCAATAATATCGTCAAATACATCGTTATCGTGATATTTCTTTTTTATATCGTGATATGGATTTTAGGCCATATCGCCCTGCCCTAGCTGTGACGTCACCACTATAGTCAATGGCTGATTCCGAAACCCTTAAATGATAACCTCTAAGTGCTAACACTAGCCACTAATCCTTAACCTTTCATGGGGTCAACTGTTAGATCTCTATGCAGTTAGTGAACTAGAGCTTCAGCAGAATTTGCCCAATTCGACCGTCCTTACCCAGGGGAAGGGGAAGTGACATCACCAACAGCTGTTCATCTTCTTCTTTAAGGATATTGGCAGGCAAACAAAAGCGCATGCCGCCACCTACTGTAGTGCATATGCAACAACATAGTGTCCAAATAAAGATATTTAAGGAGAAAAAAATTAATCCAAATGATCCATCACATTTTCCTTTAGCCTTATTTTATCTCAACAGCTGTTTCATAAAGCTACAGTATGCAAATTAGCCATGTGGCTTAAGTTTCTACTAAATAAAAGCAAAAGCACAAACCGCCTCCATTTAAGCCATTTACTGAGGCTGTGTCTGTGCTGTGATGACTCTAACATGTATTTCGTCACTTTTATAAAGTTTGGCTTGTGCAGGATCTCTTATATATATTTTTTTAATGAATTGTACACCTGTCAATCAAAGCATGAAGAATCACTTGAGGGTGAGGGCGAGGGGGTCGGGCATGTGGCGCGGTGGCTTATGGGATGGCACATGGCTCCTAATCGCCAGTGAGGTAGCATCAGAAGCTCCTATGCTAAAGTGGCTATGATAGTTAGGATTGAGGCTCCTTTCCCTAACTCCTTCCTAACTGACAGCCCAATTCGGAGGCTACTTATCATGGTGGACGCTGACGCACATCCGGTTTGGCGTTAGACCACTTACCAATTTCACGGTTTCGGAATCAGCCAAAGTGATATTTTCTGACCCAGTGTTTTTTTTTTTTTTTGCCTAGTTCGACAGATTCCTGAAATGCAGCGGGATTATTGAAGGACACCCCCTCGACCCATTTCTTCGCATCACGATACTGAAACATTAACTTCTAATAATGAGCACGACTGGCGCCAACTGCAGTGCCCAGTCTCCCGACAACCAAAGCTATGAATACTACCTGTTCCCTCCCGTCTCCATCGTCGCCCTGGTCATCGGTTTGCCCGGGAACCTGGCCGCGCTGTTTTACTTCACCTTCAAGATCACCCCTCGCTCTTCCTTCAGCGTCTTCATCACTAATTTGGCCCTGGCCGACATCGTGATCCTGTGCACCTTGCCATTTCGCATCCACTACCACTTAAACCGCAACAACTGGATTTTTGGCGACGACGCATGCCAAATTACGGGGAGCCTGTTCCACGCGGGGATGTACATAAACATCTGCTTCATGACTTGCATTTGCGTGGACCGCTACGTCGCGACCGTCCATCCGCTCGTCTACCTGAAGCTGCACAAAGTCTGGTGCGCCACGGTTGCCAGTATCGTGCTCTGGGGCGTGGCCGGAGTTGCCGTGCTGGTTTTTCAACTCAAGGGCCGGTTGAGCACCAAAAACAGACAGTCCGGGAGCTACTGCTTTGAAAACTTCAACCAAGAGGAGTGGGAGTCCCGCTTGAGGGATTTCAGCGTGTTTTGCCTGATTTTCGGCTCCCTCCTGCCCTTGGTCGTCATCCTGGTTTGCTACCCCGTCGCGGCAAGACGCATCTCGAGGATAAAGACTAAAACGGCGCAGAAAGCGGTGAGAGTGATCTACGCCATACTCGCCATTACAGTGCTGTGTTTTCTGCCCTATCATTTGGTTTATCTGTTGCACGTTTTGGGGCACATGGAAGTTATAGGGAGCGGCCCGGCAAGAGCCATCCACGTTGCCAGGCGGGTTACAGTCGCTTTGGCCATTTTCAACACCTGCCTAGACCCCGTGCTTTACTACATCACAACTGGACACTGCAAATGCCCCGAAGCCAAGTGGATCAACAAAGGGATAGGGAGAAAGAGGGGTGTCTATGTCATTGCAGTGACATGATGTTTTACTGATACATACACACTGCAAAATATTATAGAAATATGTACAATTTCCTTGAAATAATTAAATTTGCCTCTGATTTGAGTAACTAGTTTCAAGAAATCTGTCCCTGGGGCAACACTTAAAGTAAGAAAAATCGTAATTCTATGAAAAAAAATTATTTACTTGAAATAAGATTGTTGATGTTCTTCTTCTTAAAAGGTGCATTATGCCACATTTTATGTGAAAAATAAATCGATATTTGTGCATATTTGACCTTGTAGAGACCCAGTGACTGTATGAGTGGTCAGCATGGCACCTTTACTTGATCACAAAAAACCTATAAAACAATTGTTCCTGGAGCGTTGTAGAGATGTAACGGCCTGCTCACTGGCCTTTCCAAACGAGCTGTTAGAGCTGCAGTACATCCAGAACGCTGCTGCTCGAGTCCTGACAAGAACCAGGAAATACGACCACATTAGTCTAGTGCTCCGGTCTCTGCACTGGCTTCCTGTCACTCAGAGAATAGAATTTAAAACAGCTCTGCTTGTTACAAGTCTTTTCATGGTTTAGCACCAAAGTCCATCTTTGACATGTTAGAGCCGTATGAACCATCTCGGGCCCTGAGAACTTCAGGGAGGGGTCTCCTGGTGGTTCCCAGAGTCAATAATAAACACGGTGAGGCTGCGTTTCAGTTTCATGCAGCTAAAATCTGGAACAGTCTTCATGAGGATGTGAGACAGGCCTCAACTCTGACAATGTTCAAATCCAGGCTGAAAACAGCTCTTTTTACCCGTGCATATGAAACTGAAAGTATTTTATCTGCACTCTTGCCTTTTGCTGTAACTGATTAACTTTATGTTGATGTTTTGTTGATTGATTTGATTTGTTTTCTTGTAATTTTATGCAACTGTGAAGCACTTTGAATTGCCTTGTGTATGAATTGTGCTCTACAAATAAACTTGCCTTGCCTTGCCACTGTGATGGAAAGTAAAGGTGCCATGCTGAACACTCATACAGCCGCTGGGTCCCTACAAGGTCAAATGTGGACAAATATCAACTTTTTTTTTCTAGCATAAAACGTTACATAATGTAACTTTTTATCCTGATTTTTTTATATTAGAGCATATTTAATGCTGTATGGGTAAATGGTCTCAACTTATATAGCGCTTTTCCACCAACATTAGGCACTCAAAGCGCTTTACAGCAAGGATCCAGTCACCCATTCATACACCAATGTACGCAGACACTGGGTAGCCAGCATGGCGCCGTTACTTTCCATCATGGTGGCCTCTAGGACGCTCCAGGATCCATTGTTATTTGTTTCTGGATAGAATCTATAAGTAGAGAAAACCTACCAGAAACCCTCAAACAACTGATCCTGGTGCGTCCTAGAGGCCACGGAAAGATGTAAAACTTTGTGGAACTCAGATGCTCAAATAAAAAGATGAATTTAATTAGTGAGTATGTTGTATTTTATTGTAAATGTCTTTATTCTGTAATATGTACATTAATGTAAGTGAACAGGGAAGAGTGTTTGTGAAGCTGAATGAATTTGTTAGTCTGATGTGATCATTGTATATAGGACTTTTGATAATGTATTGATAATGATGTACTTACTGTAGATGTAAATTTTATTCTGCAATGTTTTGTTACCCTTGTGTGACCCTAGCCCGATGGGACTACGGATGGAAGTGTTCATGTTTGTTCATTAACATGCACTGTCGCAATCAAATAAAAATAAAAAACTGAATTGAAAGTAAAGGCGCCATGCTGCTAACCACCCACACAACCACTGTGTCACTGAAAGGTCAAATACGCACTAATAGAAACATATTTGGTGATGGTTTATTGACTTCAAAAATGCAGAGGACTCTCCTGGGTTTTACCTTTTTACAAAATGAAATCAAAGAAATATGCATTGGAGGACTTCTGTAATAGATGAAGCAACAACCCATGTAAATAAGATTATTCAAACCTACATGGATAAAGCTCAATACTACAATATCTACAAGTATGGTGTTTTCAGAACATGGTGACATTTTCGTTCAATTTTGGGGAGGCTCACAATATTGTATAAAATATTGATACTCGAGCAAGAGAGAATCTTCTTACTTTTCTAAAATATAGTAAGAAAAAAAAAGTGTAAATAATGTGCTTTATGTAGGAAAAATGATTTATTAAAGTCGACTGTACATCAAAATAATGACTTTATTTCTTTGCTTCATCACAATGTTCAATGTCTTTATAAGTGAAAAACACATTCTGTTCAGTAAAAACTAAAAAGTACGAGACACTATTCAAAGAACTTTGTTTCCAGGTGAATGCGGTTTTGACTAAAACCTTAACTTTCATGTATTGCCTTGAACCTCCTTCAGCAGATCGACGGAAGTCCTTTCTTCAGTAAATTTGAGAGGAAGCTGCCGAGATCCTCATCCTGAAAAACAGAGGACTGCATTTTTAGTCATGAAGGTGCAATAAGTAAAAGTCACTGAATGGACAAAACTGTGGCCTGGATCATATAGTGACAAAAATTAGATGAAACCGGGGATGAAAATGCACAAAAGAGCGACAAAAACACAGTAAACAAGCCAGAAAAACTAGATTAAAAAGTGATGAAAAAGCAACACAAAAAAAGAGCCACAAAAAACACGTCTAAAAAGTGACAAAAATGTGATGAAAACACAAGACAAAAAGACGTGTCATAATCGCGGCGACAACGCAACAAAAAAGTCACAATCAGTTTTGTTTTCGCTTTCAAATGAGGCTCCGGCCTATAGGCTCCAGTCAAGAAGCTCTCAAGAACACTCAGAGGGTGCAAATAGTCAGGAAAATGTGCAATCAAAGAACAGGATAATGCGCAAACAAGTAATAGTAAATGGGGGAATCAAAAACTTAAAGGGGGGTATTATATAAAATCGACTTTTTCAAGCTTTATATCATGTTATTATGTCATTCCCTCATTAAACACATGCCTGGAGTGTTGCCTTGGCTCATTCACATATTTTTGAGTAATCAGTAAAAACTTAGACGGCAGCCATTTTAGGTGTAGCTATGCCTCAGTCCTCCTAGGAACGCCCCCACCTCCTGGAGACGCCTCTGGACCTTTCGTCACCAGCCAAGCCACCAACCACTGCTCCTCAGCAGAGCCCCCTCCCCGCACAGTAGTGTTGTTTAGATGCCACAGCAGTGTGCTGAAGGGGGCGTGTCGGAAAGCTTCTTAAAGAGACAGAGGCCTATTTCAAGACGTTCAGTACAGCCATTTTGAGAGAGCAATTTTATTCAAGGCAGTTATTTTAATTTACTGCATATACAGACCAACAGAAGGTTACATCATCATTGTAGTATGCTATAGACTGGTGCTATGTGATTGAAAAAAGCATAATAACCCCCTTTTAAAGAAAAGGTACTCATAACCTAAAAGATTGGAAAAAGTTCAATTTTAGTCATGATTTCCCGAATTTAGATCAGTTTCAGCACTGTTTTAGTCCTGATTTAGTATTTTCTTTAAGTGTTGTTTCTTCTTATTTTTATGGGGACTTATTGAATTGGTAAGAAAATAATGGCAATAATATGAATATTGCAGTTACTGTATTGGATATTGCCATTTTTCCTCATATCGTGCAGCTTATTTGATACCTCTCTCTATTTTGTGTTTTATGATAGTTTAATATCGTGGCATGTTGTAGGTTTTGCAGATGTATGCCGCCTTCCAGCCAAATTAAACATTCCAATGTTCATCAATCGTTTGATCTTTTTAGCTAAACTTGAAGATTATTAGTTTAGTTTATTAGAGCAATTTCATTTTGTCTTTCAAAATTCATACACAATTGTGGATGCTCAAAAGGGACTAGGAAGCAATAAAGCTTATATGTGCCTACCTCATATTCAATTCAATATACATTTACGTAACATAATACATTATAAGGTCTAGATTACATTGACAGTTTTAAACTTAGATTTAGCAACATTTACCAAGAAGAGTATTTAAATGCATAACACAGCAGCTTGGTACATTTGTTACAGATGTTTATAGAATGAACCAAGAAAAAGAAACAATTGATAGTACGAAGTATACCTAAAACAGCATTACTATGTCGTTAATCTTACTTTTGAAGATGTCATTAGTGATTAATCCCAGGTCATTTGATTATAGACCATATAGACCACTGCTTTTCAGTTTGATTGGTGTCTGGTGTCATGACAAAACAAGCCTATTCAAATTTTCATAGTGTACATGGGCAAGACACTAAAACCATGTTACCCACTCAGTCACCATCTACTATGAGTATGACTGGTCGGGACAGGAAAGGCAAAATAAATAAATAAATAAATAAATAAATAAAACACCTAGAGCTGGGCGATCCACCCCCCAGAAAAATCCCCCCCCCCCATTTAAAACAAAATAACTGCGAACTATAAATATATTTAAAATATATATATTTATTGTATTTAATTAAAGTGAACCAACATAAACAAAATTGCAAAGGCAAACCCTTTAACTAAAAAGTCACTATGCAGTGTGCAACACAGATTGTTAAACATAATAATAATAATAATAATAATAATAATACATCAAACTTGTATAGCGCTTTTTTGGACACTCAAAGACGCTTTACATGGGGAATAACAAAAAAAAGAAAAAAAAAGGGGTTTACGGAAAAGCTAGTTTGAACATGTGGGTTTTGAGTACTGATTTGAAGGTAGGTAGTGAGTCAGAGTTTCTAATGGGCTGTGGGAGTGAGTTCCAGAGGGTGGGGGCGGCGATGGCAAAGGTTAGTGCGGATGATAGGGGTGAGGCGGTTGGTGCCGGCTGAGCGGAGGTGGCGGGTGGGCTGGTGTTGTTGCAGGAGCTCAGTGAGGTAGGGCGGGGCCAGGTTATGGAGGGACTTGTAGGTGAGGAGGAGGAGCTTGTATTGAATCCGATATTGAACGGGGAGCCAGTGGAGCTGTTGGAGGACGGGGGTGATGTGTTCTCTGGACATCCAAATTATTTATACTGTATTTGGATTAAGCTAATAAAACAACAAAAATACTGAGGTAACTGAGGCACATTTGTACAGCAGGACCTTATTCCTCTAAGCAGAGGGCAGAGAGCTAAAAATAAAATAAAATAAATATCCAACAAAAAATTTTTTTTTTTGAAAATATAAATTTTTTGAAAATATGAATCGATTGGACCTACCAACTCGATTTTTAAATCAAATCGATTTTTTTCCCAGTCCTAAAAAACCCCTAAGAACTACAAGATCTACTTTCTCTCACGGTGGCAACCCCTGTGACAAGAATTGCACAATCCTTTCTGCCACAAAGGTTTGATCGGAATTTGTCAGACCACTGAAACCGATTCCTTCCACTGATGGCACAAAGTCTTGCCCAAACCCGAGCTCAAGTGTCTTATTGGCTGCTCAGGTCTGTGTGGGCGGCCGGGCGCGCTGCTAAACTGTACACAACTTTCACAATGTGGTTGCACCAGGTTTCACTCAAACCACGCGTCACGCTTTGGAAAAAAACAGACAAACAAACGAGCGTGTGCTGTTTGGTGCATGCATGCACACACAGCGACAGGATGTACTCTGTGCTGGGCCTGTTTAAAGATAAGGTAAAGATTTTATGATAAGGTTTACTCGTGTTGAGTCAGTAAATACAACACAAGTTACTCGTCAAAGCTTTCAAATACTGTGAAAAGAAACAATTTCAAGGTTTATTGACACCATTCCCAAAAGGATTAATTCACAGAGTGATTAACATATCTATATTATGTGATTAACTTATATTATTCAATATTTATTATATATTTAATGTCACAAATGCCACATGTCTAAACACTAACTAGTTCTTAAGATGTGTAACAATTCCCCTGCATAGAAGAATAAGGGTAAAGTGATTGTCTGTAAGTTTATATGTTTATAAATTGTATAGATTGTGTGTCATTGACCACTTGAGGCTGAAATTTTACGGAACAGTAAGTAATATTAAATATAAATATTTTTTGAAGACCGTCCCTGCGCTCAGCAGCTAATCAGAATCCCCGGGCTGTCACTTAGACCTTTGACTTTGAGCTTTCCCGTGAACCAGCCTGTCAGGTCCTATCAGGAGGGAGCGTGATCGTTTACTTTTGAAATTTTGTTCTCGCTCATTTGCAAAATCAATCAGAACGGGAGTAACTTAATTGCTTACTTTCAAATTTCACTGTCACTCTCTCCTCACCTTGCAATCTTACAGACGGTCACTTTAAGAAGTAACTTGGAAAACTTACTCCACAAATACTTTAACAAATGCTGAATTATGGATACATTTTCTATATAATAAGATAGAGGGACATGGAAAGGAGCAAAGTAGTTTAACACCATAAACCCATAAATAATGGAGAATGCCAACAATGATCCTAACATTAGCTTCATGCTACATACACTAGCTTCCAATGCCTGTATTTTGCTCCTACTGGGCAATCGGCTTAATTTTCTGATACCAGAATGAGACAAAACATTCATATATAGTTTATTTTTTGTACGCTAAATATGCTGATTGTCCAGCAGAAAACGTCTAAACAGAAAAAAATGCTGCTCATCTCCATGGTAACGTGCAGGACATTCAGTGGCATACTGGGGGAAAACAGATTACTTAATTTATGAAAAGCTAACAGAAACTGATCAATATTTATCTCTAACAGTTAAATTAAGGGCATGCACTCCACCCGTCTCACCCGCAAAGCCGTCAGAATCACCAGGGACCCTGCGCACCCATCACACAGTCTCTTCAAGGTAATGCCTTCAGGGAGGAGACTGTGGAATCTACGGGCCAGTTCCAGTCGACTGAGGAACAGTTTCATACACCAGGCTATATAGGGAAGCTGAACCCCTTCCCTGTGCTTCCACCCCTTACTCCCCCCCCCCCCCCCCCCACTTACTTTCTGTGTTGCAAATGGTTACAACTCAATAAAAAATGTACCGATTCATGCTGCTTAATGAAGACTTTATTAATTACGTGCACCGCCACTTATGACGGCTCCCCCTTCTGCTGTGTCTCCGCTTCCATCGCCATCGTCTTCTCCAAGTCTCCCCTTCTTTTTTCTTCCTTAGCCGTGATCTCCTCCATCTCCGTCTCTCTTTCTACTTGAAGAAGTTCTTCTGAAGTTGAATCTGTCCATTCGCTCTCACTATCTTCATTTGTTGCTCTCATCGGCTCCAACTCGCTCTCTCTTTCTTCTTCCTTAGCCGTGATCTCCTCCATCTCCGTCTCTCTTTCTTCTTGAAGTTCTTCTGAAGTTGAATCCGTCCATTCGCTCTCACTATCTTCATTTGTTGCTCTCATCGGCTCCAACTCGCTCTCTCCTTCTTTTCTTTCTGAAGCTGAATCCCCCAATTCGCTCACACTATATATGTTTGTTGATCTCATCGGCTCCAACTCACCATCGCTTTCTTCTGAACTTGACTCCTCCCATTCGCTCTCGGCCAGCTCTCGCGCCAACAGCTTTATGATTCCCCTCAGAGCGACCACTTTCGCTGACATCTTCCCGAGCTTCCAGTCTTTCTGCCTCAGCTGTCTCTCTTTCTGTTGGAGCTTTTTCTTGAGGTCCTTTGCTGCAAAGACCAAATATTCATTTTTGGCATTCAATCTTTGCACCAGCTCGTCGTGAGCCAGCCTTTCCACCTTTATGTTAAAATCCTGCTTCTTCCATCTTTCTTCAGCAGCCCTGATCTTTTGCTCCAAAGCCTCGTCGAACTCTTCCATCTTGGTGAATAGTTGCAATTGCACTTTGCACTCCAGCATTTGAGCCTCGACCGAGTCGTGGGCCGGCAGCCCCTCAACAGACGCTGCGTTTATGTCCATGGTTAGCAAAATGAAAACGCACTGAATCCTCTCAATGTTTGTTTGTGGATTTTCAAATCCTGTGTCTCTTTCAAATAACAACTGGAGTGGAATGTGTTGGCACAGTAACACACTGATAAACAAAAGTGGTGTTTACTTTCAAGAATCTTATGTTAAAGATAGAGACAGAAATCACTGAAATGCTTTTAACTGCAGCATGTTCCTATGTGTACATTTTGTTAGCCAAACAAATTACATTTGAAATAAGCATTCTATCCCCTACACATTAGCTAATAGCAAAGCCAGGCTCAATACTAAATCATGGCGACGTAATTGATGTCCATTTCATGGCATTTATAACATTTCTGTGGTTTCTTATCATTAACATCGTGGCCACTGAATGTGTATCAGACCCACAAAAAGCAGAAACTGAACTGAATTTGAGTTTGCGTTTAGCTCAGAGAACACTTGTATATGCTCATTTGTATCTAAAGGCTTTGACCTCACCTAAATGTGGTCGATGGGTTGACAAAAGCTGAAAACTTGTTCATAATTTGCTTATACACTGTGCACACTATTGCTAAAGGACACTGTAAAGTTCCTGGACAAGCCACCATGCTAATCGCTAGGATCAAACGCCGCTTCTCCATTTTAACCCTTTATAGGGCGCGCATTGAAATAAATAATTTCAACTCGTCATTGAGTGTCATTGGGGGACATATTTCTGTTCATTATCATGCAGAAAATCAATGTGAGCGAAGTTACCATATTTAGTTCATTGCCCTTTAAGTGGTAAAAAAACAAACAAAAGGTTTACGTATAAAACATACAAAAGCCGTTGTTCCACAAAGCGCGAACCAGCCGCGCACGCCACGATCTACGTGCACGTATCGACACTAGCCCGCAGACCTTTCTGTTTCCACCACACACACACATGCATTTGTTGCGGGCGGAGCCGCACACTGTACAGATCGTCATTAAAAGTTTTTAGAGTCGCGATGAGAACAAATGTGGACAAATGCTGTCATCTGAAGGGCGTTATGGAATCATTCTGAGGTGCCAAGCTGTATTAAAACAGAAAAGAAACCACTAAATACAACTATGAAGGTAAGCTACATGCAAATGTTATGCCAACACCAGCTAAAGCTGCGCTAACAGCGGCTAAATGCTATTATCGGCAGAATCCCCTTTTAGCACAGCGGTATGATGTTGTGAAATATTAAATCTCGTTGCCAATCAGAGGCCAGCAGTCTGTTCACGTCACATCAGACACGGGGTAGCCCGCTTTGGCCACAGCCAGAGGTCGGGCCCAAAACCTATACCTGGTAATACCGGTTTGGACTGGCCTTTGTTATGGAAAAGCTCGACAAAGCGGGTGAAAGAGCCATTCGGCTGACACGCACCTGCATGTGGAAAAGAGCCTAAAAAGTACTTTCAGGTCTCGGCAGGTTCTGGTATTCAGGAGGCGAGGATTGAACAATAGCCAGAACTCCAAAGGCTCAGCCAATAATCAGCTCGAGGATGATCAGACAGTCTGAAGTTACTTGTGAGTACTGTGACAGTTAGAAGTCACCTGTGTAAAGCTAATCTACTTGCAAGAAGCCCCCGCAAAGTCCCACTGTTACACAAAATACATGTGCTGAAGAGGAGACAATTTTCAAAAGAACACATCATCTGGCTGAAAGAGAAATGGAGAAACATTTTGTGGCCTGATGAAAGTAAGATTGCTCTTTGTGGGTCCAAGGGCTGCAGACAGTTTGTCAGACAACCCCCGAATTCAAGCCATAGTCCCCTCTGAAGACAATGAAGCATAGTGGGGCAAGCATCATGATATGGGCATGTTTCTCTAACTATGGTGTGGGGCCTATTTATCGAATACCAGGGATCATGGGTTAGTTTGGATATATCAAAATACTTGAAGAGGTCATGGTGCCATATGTTGAAGAGGAAATGCCCTTGAAATGGGTGTTTCAACAAGACCATGATCCCAAACACCAGTAAGCTAAATCTTTGTTCCAGACCAAGAAAATTAATTTTATGGAGTGGCCTGCCCAATTCCCGAACCTTAATCCCATAGAAAACTTGTGGTGTGAAATCAAAAATGCAGTTTCTGATACAAAACCAAGGAATTGTGGAATGTTGTCAAAGCATCTTGGGCTGGAATACCTGTTGACAGGTGCCAGAAGTTGGTTGACTCTATGCAACACTGATGTGAAACAGTTCTAATAAACTGTGGTCATACAACTAAATATTAGTTTATTGATTCACAGGAAAGCTAAATCCTATGGGGAATTTCTTTGTTATGTAGTACATATTGAGCTTGTAAAGACAAATGCAGACACTGCTATTTTTTTAACAGCCCAATGTTCATTTTTTTTAAATGTTCTACAAAGTACTTGAAGAAATTATACCTTTCTCTTCATGTTTTGATTTAGAAAACCATGGGCAATGCTTCCAATGCATCGAAATAAATCTATTATGAAGAATTTGTGCTTAACTAACGTTTTTAAACACACTGCTGTTATTTTGACCACAACTATACACAACACTTCACACAGAAAAAAGGAAGTCACTCGTCAAAGCTTTCAAATATTGTGAAAAGAAACAATTTCAAGGTTTATTGACACCATTCCCAAAAGGATTAATTCACAGAGTGATTAACATATTATGTGATTAACTTATATTATTCAATATTTATTATATATT
The DNA here is from genome assembly GCA_007210695.1 of Neogobius melanostomus. Classification (NCBI taxonomy): domain Eukaryota; kingdom Metazoa; phylum Chordata; class Actinopteri; order Gobiiformes; family Gobiidae; genus Neogobius; species Neogobius melanostomus. Next base: position 131,506 of record VHKM01000761.1, read on the forward strand.
TAATGTCACAAATGCCACATGTCTAAACACTAACTAGTTCTTAAGATGTGTAACAATTCCCCTGCATAGAAGAATAAGGGTAAAGTGACTGTCTGTAAGTTTATATGTTTATAAATTGTATAGATTGTGTGTCATTGACCACTTGAGGCTGAAATTTTACGGAACACAAGTAATATTAAATATAAATATTTTTTGAAGACCGTCCCTGCGCTCAGCAGCTAATCAGAATCCCCGGGCTGTCACTTAGACCTTTGACTTTGAGCTTTCCCGTGAACCAGCCTGTCAGGTCCCATCAGGAGGGAGCGTGATCGTTTACTTTTGAAATTTTGTTCTCGCTCATTTGCAAAATCAATCAGAATGGGAGTAACTTAATTGCTTACTTTCAAATTTCACTGTCACTCTCTCCTCACCTTGCAATCTTACAGACGATCACTTTAAGAAGTAACTTGGAAAACTTACTCCACTTACTACTCCACAAATACTTTAACACATGCTGAATTATGGATCAATTTTCTATATAATAAGATAGAGGGACATGGAAAGGAGCAAAGTAGTTTAACACCATAAACCCATAAATAATGGAGAATGCCAACAATGATCCTAACATTAGCTTCATGCTACATACACTAGCTTCCAGTGCCTGTATTTTACTCCTACTGGGCAATCGGCTTTATTTCTGATACCAGAATGAAACAAAACATTCATATGGACCCGATTTTGTACGCTAAATATGCCGATTGTCCAGCAGAAAACGTCTAAACAGAAAAAATGCTGCTTATCTCCTTGGTAACGTGCAGGACATTCAGTGGCATACTGGGGGAAAACAGATTACTTAATTTATGAAAAGCTAACAGAAACGGATCAATATCCATCTCTAACATTTAAATTAAGGGCATGCACTCCACCCGTCTCACCCGCAAAGCCGTCAGAATCACCAGGGACCCTGCGCACCCATCACACAGTCTCTTCAAGGTAATGCCTTCAGGGAGGAGACTGCGGAATCTACGGGCCAGTTCCAGTCGACTGAGGAACAGTTTCATACACCAGGCTATCAGGAAGCTGAACCCCTTCCCTTCCCTGTGCTTCCACCCCTTACTCTCCCCCCCACTCCACAACAAAGACGAGAGAATGAACTATTTAATTGTGAAATGAACTGACAAATAAAATCTTTGAATCTTTGAAAAATGACAGTTAATCTAAATTTCCTTTTGGCCAGCATTACGTTCATGCGCATGAAAAGTCTGAAACATTGACATGACATCTTTCAGTTGGTCTAGAAGACCTGTATAAACCAACCTTGTATAGAAGTGAGAAAGCTATAAAGCTGAGCAGTTAGCAGTTTTTTCCGAGTTAATTTCAGATTCAGTTTAACATTCTCCAATATGGTGGCAAGTTGCCATGACTTTGGATTACTTTCTGTGTTGCAAATGGTTACAACTCAATAAAAAATGTACCGATTCATGCTGCTTAATGAAGACTTTATTAATTACGTGCACCGCCACTTATGACGGCTCCCCCTTCTGCTGTGTCTCCGCTTCCATCGCCATCGTCTTCTCCAAGTCTCCCCTTCTTTCTTCTTCCTTAGCCGTGATCTCCTCCATCTCCGTCTCTCTTTCTTCTTGATGATGTTTCAGAAGTTCTTCTGGAGTTGAATCCTTCCATTCGCTCTCAATTTCTTCATTTGTTGCTCTCATCGGCTCCAACTCGCTCTCTCTTTCTTCTTCATCTGAAGCTGAATCCTCCAATTCGCTCACACTATATACGTTTGTTGATCTCATCGGCTCCAACTCACCATCGCTTTCTTCTGAACTTGACTCCTCCCATTCGCTCTCGGCCAGCTCTCGCGCCAACAGCTTTATGATTCCCCTCAGAGTGACCACTTTCGCTGACATCTTCCCGAGCTTCCAGTCTTTCTGCCTCAGCTGTCTCTCTTTCTGTTGGAGCTTTTTCTTGAGGTCCTTTGCTGCAAAGACCAAAAATTCATTTTTGGCATTCAATCTTTGCATCAGCTCGTCGTGAGCCAGCCTTTCCACCTTTATGTTAAAATCCTGCTGTTGTTTTCTCAGCTTCTCACATCTTTCTTCAGCAGCCCTGATCTTTTGCTCCAAAGCCTCGTCGAACTCTTCCATCTTGGCGAATAGTTGCAATTGCCCTTTGCACTCCAGCATTTGAGCCTCGACCGAGTCGTGGGCCGGCAGCCCCTCAACAGACGCTGCGTTTATGTCCATGGTTAGCAAAATGAAAACGCACTGAATCCTCTCAATGTTTGTTTGTGGATTTTCAAATCCTGTGTCTCTTTCAAATAACAACTGGAGTGGAATGTGTTGGCACAGTAACTCAGTGATAAACAAAAGTGGTGTTTACTTTCAAGAATCTTATGTTAAAGATAGAGACAGAAATCACTGAAATGCTTTTAACTGCAGCATGTTCCTATGTGTACATTTTGTTAGCCAAACAAATTACATTTGAAATAAGCATTCTATCGCCTACACATTAGCTAATAGCAAAGCCAGGCTCAATACTAAATCATGGCGACGTAATTGATGTCCATTTCATGGCATTTATAACATTTCTGTGGTTTCTTATCATTAAAGTGTCTAATCAAATTTTGCTAAAACACAGTTAACATGATTATATTTAAGATTTTGCTAAAGATTGTTCCCAGTTTTCTTTAGTTTGACCATTTTTGTGATGTTTATGTTTTCACTTCCTTATTGGACACCGACAGGAAGTGACATCGAAGAAGGTAAACAATTTTAAACTGTTTCCGTGCAACCATGTCAAGTCAATGGGAAATGAGTGAGTCAAACTGCTATGGAATGTTACCTTCTTTTATGTCACTTCCTGTCAGCAGCTGAAAAATTCAAATAAAAATAACTTTTCTGCCCAACATTTCTTCTTCAATTGCTGCTTCACCTTTGTGCTTTAGTGGGCAAGAAGACCCAAAGAGCAAGACAGAGAGGTTACAGAGCCCAGAAGAAAGGGAGTTGCAGTGCCGTATGTAGCCGGGGTATCAGAGAAACTTCAGAGAATCTTTAGGCAGCACAGGATCCCAGTGTACCACAAACCGGTGAACACACTGAGACAAAAATTAGTCCATCCCAAAGACAAAACTCCGAGCCAAAAACAAAGCAATTTGGTTCATTCTATTCGATGCAAAGAAGAAGAATGCAAAGAACATTATATTGGAGAAACAAAACTAGTTTTACAGAAGAGACTTTATCAACACCGAAGAGAAAGCACCAGCGGCCCCCAGTCGGCGGTATACCTCCACCTCAAAGCCTCCAACCACTCCTTTGATGACGGGGAGGTCAAAATTTTAGCTAAAGAAGAACGTTGGTTTGAAAGAGGAGTAAAATAAGCTATTTTTCTCAGGAAAGAAAACCCCTCCATGAACCGGAATGGTGGACTCAGATTTAATCTCTCGTCACTATACTCAAATCTCCTTCGGGGAAAACCGACGGGGCACAGCCAGTCCAAGGAGACGATACCTCAGCCAACAACAGAACAATAGGCAGGTAATTAGCAGTGATCAGCCATGAATAGGACAGATAATGGGCAGTGATCATTTATGAATAGGGCATAACCGACCGATACTGGGGTTTAACAGGTCGTTATATAAGCTCTACTTCAAACGTTGTTTACCCACAGTTGAGAGTAGCTGTGATTAGAGGGGAGGAGCCGGGCCAACCCCAACTCCTCCCCATGGTCTTTATCTACGCTGCGTGCTGAGCGAGATTTTGTCCACTGACGAAGCCTTTTGGATGAGAGGCGAAACGTTTGGAGACTTCAACTACCGAGTACAGAAGATGACTCAAGTACCTTCATTGAAGACCCAAAAGGTTTACGTATAAAACATACAAAAGCCGTCGTTCCACAAAGCGGGAACCGGCCGCGCACGCAACGATCTACGTGCACATATCGACACTACCCCGCAGACCTTTCTGTTTCCACCTCACACACACATGCATTTGTTGTGGGCGGAGCCGCACGCTGTACAGATCGTCATTAAAAGTTTTGTAGGCCGCGATGAGAACTAATGTGGACAAATGCTGCCTTCTGGTGGGAGTTATGGAATCATTCTGAGGTGCCAAGCTGTATAAAAACAGAAAAGAAACCACTAAATACAACTATGAAGGTAAGCTACATGCAAATGTTATGCTAACACCAGCTAAAGCTGCGCTAACAGCGGCTAAATGCTATTATCAGCAAAATCCCCTTTCAGCACAGCGGTATGATGTTGTGAAATATTAAATCCTATGACCTGCGTGTCAATAGTGAGGGCTGTCCACTCTCTCGTTGCCAATCAGAGGCCAGCAGTCTGTTCACGTCACGTCAAACACGGTAGCCTGCTTTGGCCACAGCCAGAGGTCGGGCCCAAAACCTATACCTGGTCAGACCGGTTTGGACTGGCCTTTGTTATGGAAAAGCTCGACAAAGCGGGTGAAAGAGCCATTCGGCTGACACGCGCCTGCATGTGGAAAAGAGCCTAAAAAGTACTTTCAGGTCTCGGCAGGTTCTGGTATTCAGGAAGCGAAGTAAAACATAGTCCTAAGGTTTATTGGTTCTTTTGTCAAGAAAATACTGTAAGTATGAATAATAGGTGCAACGGGCATGTCCAAATATGGACAAAACTAATCAACTTAAGGTTTAAGTGAACAGGGAGTATGAACCAATATGGTGCCTGCCTTTTTCATCCTGTAATTTCACTCAATTCTCTATGTCCTCCAAAACCAACACATATATCATCACTTAGCACAATTATTCAACAATAAAATGTGTGAGTTTCATCAACTTACCATGGTTAGTTTTTAAGTTATGTAAAGAATTTAGCCAGACTTGGGGTTTTTTCAGACTTCAGAGAAAACAGGAAGTTGAGAGCGCGACCTCTCTCTGCTGATTGGACAAATGCAACAGAGGTGGGATCTGGGATGTAGGGTGATCTCTTCTGATGGCTGAGTGAGGACTACGTGCTTCTTTACCTTATACTTATGTGCAGCAGGGAGGCCTTATGTAAAGTGTGCGGAAATTATCAAAAATAGTCACTTTCCCTATAAAAGGGTTAAAAAAGAAAGAAAAACACAACATAATGTTTACACTGATATCTACCTGGTAGCTCCAGGAGAGCAGCAGGATCTTGGAGCTGGCGTCTTCTGCAGAGGCGGACACTTTAATGACGATGGAGTCCACCATCACCGTTCCATCAGGGAGGTGCTGGATGGTGTAGCCTTTCAATACACTGGAAACAAAGAAAATGGATTTATAAATCAACACTTACGTCTGTCCGCGCCCTCTCCTGAGACTCCACACACACACTTCCTCTTTTGATCGTATTGATTAGGACTCCATTTAGATGATGTCAAATTTTTTTCATTGGTCTTTAGATTTGTAGAGATAAGTGACACTTTCTTTCTCCCCCATAAGAGTATTTTAGCAGGTTTTATACATACAATCCATCCTTTCCCTGAATGTGCTTTAGACTTTTTAAATGAAAGCTAATTGAACTGAATATATTTGTTGTATGGCCGCATTAAGCTGAGAGTATGTTTTATTAAATTCAGTCCATTGTGTGGCCTTTCCCCTCTCTGTCACAGACCTCTTGATGTGGGTGTAGACTCGGTGGAGCGTGTCGGCCTCGCTGTGGGGGTCCTGTAGCTGGACTCTGCAGGTGAAGCGTAACTGATGCTCGTTCAGGCCCAGCTCCTTCAGCGCCTGCTCCGACGACACCAGCTTCAAACTCTGGAATAAAAACCGGCACAAAATTATAGAAATAAAGCTAATAAGGAATTATTTACATCACAACAATAGAAACGATGGCCGCAGTAGATGAATATTTTGTTAATGGCCTTTTGTTTTGAAAGAGTTAAGGAGCACATGAAGGAAACCCACCAAGACACAGGGGGAACGTGCAAACTTTCTTCAGGTTTCTGTTGAAAATGAATCTTGAATGTTTGTTTTAGTGTTGAAGAGGTAACTATTCAAACAAATTATTTAAAGATTTATTAAGGACCATCATCCTTCACACTTGCATCTGAGGGAAAATGGATGCCGCTTTCTTGTTTGAGGATTCAGTACCATCGGTCACACAGAAGGTGGAGCCTCATCTTTCTGCATAATGGTTTTCCATGGATAGATTCTGACATTGCCCCTCTTTGCTTTATTCACAGGTCTCTTCTTAGTACAGGTTGGTAACAAACAGTTACCGCAGTAATATCTTCATCACTTTACTGCGCCGACATCAAGGTGTTATTACGCTTTACAAAATAGTCCCCCTTTTTATCCGCTTAGAAAATCGACATGTTTAATTTTGTGTAACTATACTTGGATCATGTAACTACTCACGTAACCATATTTAAATAGGGGAAACATGAAAGAGCTTGGTCGCTTCTAACTTCACCCCGGTTTGGCCCCATAGAGGAGAGGAGGAGAGGCTAAATGTTAACATCATCTTTGGTCTTTCTGTGTGACTGAGCGCACGCGTAAAGACCAGACAGTTACGCATCAACTCGTCTAAGCTCAGGTAAGAACTGTATTGCCTTTAAGGCTGTTTATTTAATACTTCATAAGTAAAATAGTTTTCAAATGTTGCAATAAGTTAAATAATCATTTAGATCCTGTATAAATAAATAATTCATGTTTTTTCTATAATTTAAGTTAAAAAATATTATCGCTAAAAGTGTTTAGTGTTTTTAAGGTTAGTGTTAGGTTTAGGTCTACGGGTAGTTTGGATCAGTTTAAACTAGCGTTGTTTTCAAATGTGGCCTTTCCCATCCTAGGAAAAAAAAGCAGAATTCGCTGATGGGGGAGCGCGCGGAGAAACACGTGCACAGACTATGGGTCACGTTTTTACAGAGTCCAACGCAGCCCTTTGATCGCAGCGCTGCAGCGGGAGGCGGACACAGGAGAGATTGTGCCTTTCTCTCCTGTGTCCGCCTCGCGCTGCAGCAGTGGGATAAATACGGTTCTCCGTCCTGTGAAAGCATTAAGGTTGTGACGAAAACTTGTGAGGTTGCAACGCGATGAGCTTTTGGAAGAATTAGCGCGAGCTGAGGGGAAAGAGAGAGAGCAGACGCTCAGCGGCGCTGGTGACAGAAAGACGGTGGAGCTGCGCGTAACACATTCAGCTGCACCAGGCTGCGCTGATTCTGTAATAAAACCAGATGAACTCGAGTCCAAAGGATTTGTAGGGAGACTTTCTATCAGTCAAATTGACCGCTGCGGCGGTGCTATACGATGAGTGTTTTAAATAGCGTTTAAAAATAAAAAAAACTCAATATGTGGCGCACGGTGTTGATTCTGTGGCGGTGCGCCACAGAATAGTCTATGTGTGGGAAACACTGGCCTATTCCTTTAATATAGAAAATACATTAGTATAATGAGTAAATAATCAGTATCGGTTTGTTCAGGATGATTAGATATAAAGTACGATGACAGTGATGTTCTACTTAGGATTGGTGATCAAAGTATAGGCACTAGTCAGGCCACTACAAACCACATGGGGGGTTCATGACCCTAAGGAATGCTAAAATAAACAAGGAATACAAATGATCTGAAGGATAATTCAATCACAAGACGACTACCACAATCTCACACATCAGTATCAAATACAGCTCACACATGTTTATTTATATCGTCCATTTCAAGGTAACTCAATGCGCCTTACAAAAGAAGATAAATCCTAAATATACAAAAACCTTAAATATCCAATACCACCAAATATATATGAACACACATTTATTTGGTAACCAAGTCCATTTAACTCGGGTGTCAAATCCCAATATTTCCCCCATCAGCCCAAAACATAGTCAATAGGCGAATCCTCCAGTCAAGTGATTCCCGACAGGGACAGTAAAGAACACCTCAGCCTTACACTCTATATAATACAAGGAGTAAGTCAAGCTCGCAAAAGGAAGTAAGATTTGTAAGACGACATTGCCACAACCCAAAAACATCAGACACATTTTCACAGTGAATAAGACGGCACTTACATTCTCTTTCATGATCAGCGTGCCATGCATCGTGCGAGGTTTTTTCAGGTCAGGCAGCGGTCCTTGTGATGGAAAAAAAGGCAGCATTAAAAGGTGCCATCCAGGTCATGACATTTGCAAATAGAACAGTCAAATGCCGAACCGTTAATACAAAATAGAGAATATAATGCACAGTTATAGAGTGAGATAGGTTGAGTAAATGGATTTTAGCGTTAAATGATGTATTGTGTACAGTTGCTGTATAATGGAATCAAATTGCTGACATTAAAATGTGCAGAGAAACTGATTTGTTGCTGAAAGCGAGTGACTTGAGAAAGCGTACCTCCCAGAGTCATTTCCCTCTTGAGCAGGTTCAGGGAGATGTCCACAGGAACACTGGGGTTTGTGGTCACCGTCTCCGTCTCACCGTTGGCCGGCATGTAACAGTTTATACCTGCAATGAAAACAACACAAGATTGATGTGTGTCTGGGAGAAGGTATGTGATACCACTGAGCCGCTGATGGACCGATTTGGCACCTTTATATAAAAAAAAAAAGACAGTTGTTAAAGCAGTACTAAGTAACGCTTGCCCCTAGAGGCCATAAGCGCAACTGCAGGTGTCTTAGCAAGTTACGATTTTTTTACTTATTAAATGTCTTGGAGAGTAAATACTACGCTGACAGAAAAGGTGAAGGGAGAGAGGGATGTTGTACATCCAGTTATACAATGGGAATATTTTTTTTTCACTCAAACTTGGCTGTAAATACTGTTTAAAGTGGCGCTATCCCGCAGTTAGCTTTGCCCGTTAGCCTGTTAGCTTCTTCTCCGTGATTCTATTAGTGTGTATTGCTTGCTCCGCCCCGGTGGCAGTCAAGTTGCAAGCATGGTTTTCTGGCCAGAGACACCAGGGGGAGATGAAAGACCCCCCAATCATCCCATTAACACTTGTATTACCCCCACAGGGACTACGGAAAGGATTTATTAAGGTAAACACATTACTTAGTACTGCTTTAATTCAAATGCTTATGTATAGATATGTGTAGAGGTCAATTGATGTTTTTTTCTAAGGCCAATGCCAATATGCACCGCTGATTCTTAAAAATGTCTCGTCTATAACCTATAATATATGAAGCTTCTAAACAGTAAAATGTGTCAGTGTTGAGGTGGCGCTTTGTTAGAGGCATAGGTCTGATTTATTCAGGACATTCATGTTTAGTAGGTAACTTCAGAGGGAGCTCGTTTGAAAGACAAAAATCACGGTGCATCTTTATCTCTTATTGTTCCAAAATTATAAACAAAAGTCTGCAACACAAAACATAGAAAACAGGTGTACAAACTTGTGACTGATTTTCACTGCGATGTTTTTCAGCTCCCCCGAGGCCTATGAAGTTTAAGACCCAGACTGAGCTCTTTCCAATGCAAAAAACGTGACGACTGTATCACTTTCGGTTACAAAGATAACAGACAAATATTGGCCGATGCCCATTTATCGGCCCCACATATCGGACGGCTGGTCAACCTCCATTATGTATGTCACAGATATTGGCACACTTTTGAATTAACGCAAACAAACATTATTTAAAACCTGATTTTTTTGGATTGCAAACAATGAGAGGGGAAGCCACTAAATTAAAAATGTTAATTGTGTCCAAACTCATTTGTAACTTTCCTAATATATTTGTAGCATCCAAATTCTTTACCGGGACAAGTTTAAAGGCACATTTCACAACTTGCAGGGTCACTTTTCAGGGTCACTTTCACAAAAATGCTGAGAAAATAGCCTGAAACATCATAAAAGGGATACAAATGTTTTATAATTTGATGCACGCGGTTTTCCCCACAAACGTTTGAGTTTACAATGTACTAAAGGAGGACAAAATAAATTCCATTCCATTTTCAGAAGTAAAATCAAACTATAACTAGGGATGTTCCGATATGATATTCGATATCGATATCGGTGGCCGACCCAGGCTTTTTGTGAATTTCTGTGAGATCTTATCTTATATCTTGAGACTATCCGATTGGATCTGATATAATGACTCGATCGGGTCTGATGTAGGGCTGAGCGATATAGCGATATTTAAGATATATATTGATATATTTTTAAATTAGATATGGAATTAGACCATATCGCGTATATCGTGATATTTCAAATTCAGATAAGCTATTAAGTTAACAAAAAGAAACAGCTAATCTCAAGCTTATTAAAAAAAAAAATTATCTTAAACTGAGCGCTTTATTTGGTCATTTCTTTATATATAAATGCTGACCTCAGAAAAAGACTGACCTATTTTATTTTATAGACTATTTTTATCCAAGAATTTTTTTATTTAAATGTGCACTTTACGCAGCTTTGTTATACAATGTTTATATTTACATTTTATAGTGAGTTTTCAATAAAACTACTCACATTTAGCTTTGACTTTGACTTAACATTTAATTTCACAGCTCTCACTTTGCGGAAAAAATATCGGGATATATATATCGTATATCGATATTCAACTTAAATATATCGGGATATGACTTTTAGTCCATATCGCCCTGCCCTAGTCTGATCCACCAAAAGGCAGTCGTGAATCTGCATTCCAAACCTGCCGTGGCTCAGGCCTGTAGGTTTACGGCAGCACGGCTCCTCAGTTTACTTTTAAAGGGGGGGTATTATGTAATATCGACTTTTTCAAGCTTTATATCATGTTATTATGTCATTCCCTCATTAAACACATACCTCGAGCAGTTATTTTAATTTACTGCATATACAGACCAACAGAAGGTTACGTCATCATTGTAGTATGCTATAGACTGGTGCTATGTGATTGAAAAAAGCATAATACCCCCTCTTTAATGCCCAGCAGAAACCCTGTGAGAAGCTTAAGCTTGAAAAGTGCAATACAAGTGTAAGCCATTTATATCGGTTGGTCACGTGATGCTGTGGTAACTATGGTAACTGTCAAAATGCAGAATTTTCGACTTGGTTTATGGTTAATATCTTTGTAAAGGCTTGAAATCTGTCACAAAGCTCAACGTCTTTCCCCTCAGCACATAAGACCTAAGGTAATATTACTGCAGGTGTCCAAAAGTGGTGACAGAATTAAAAACTTTGTGCTTGGTGTTCTTAAGCAGAAAGGACTTTCAGCCGTAAGATGAATGTGGCAGGTTTGTGAATCCAATCGTTTATCCGGCTTTGTGTGTCAGTAAATAGTAGCAGTGCACTTACTAAACTCCTGCTCGATTTTGCCTTTGAGGAACTCCATCTTGACCGCCTCTCCGTGCACCAGCAGCATGTTCCGAGGTTCAGCCATTCGGATGAGCTGCATGATCCCTTTGGCGTCAGCATGGGCGCTGAACGACATGTACTCCACCTGCAGCTTCACATCGAGCTGGACGAAGCGTAAAGAACACAAATGAACATGATTACGTTAAAGGGGGGTATTATGTAAAATCTTTTTCAAGCTTTATATCATGTTATTATGTCATTCCCTCATTAAACACATGCCAGGAGTGTTGCCTTGGCTCATTCACATATTTTTGAGTAATCAGTAAAAACTTAGACGGCAGCCATTTTAGGTGTAGCTATGCCTCAGTCCTCCTAGGAACGCCCCCACCTCCTGGAGACGCCTCTGGACCTTTCCTCACCAGCCAAGCCACCAACCACTGCTCCTCAGCTCAGCAGAGCCCCCTCCCCGCACAGTAGTGTTGTTTAGATGCCACAGCAGTGTGCTGAAGGGGGCGTGTCGGAACGCTTCTTAAAGAGACAGAGGCCTATTTCAAGACGTCCAGTACAGCCATTTTGAGAGAGCAATTTTATTCAAGGCAGTTATTTTAATTTACTGCATATACAGACCAACAGAAGGTTACGTCATCATTGTAGTATGCTATAGACTGGTGCTATGTGATTGAAAAAAGCATAATACCCCCTCTTTAATACAAAACAGAGGATTAACAAGGGCTTTTTCTGTCAGAGAATGGAAGAAAATAATGAAAACAGAGGCTTTTTTAATGAAACCTCAGGGAGAGCCATTCATCCAGGCTAGTATTTTCCTCACCGTTGATCTCCCCTCCATCTCTAGCTTTCTTTGTCCATTCAGAATTTTGTGGCCAATTGTTCCTTGCACACAGTAGCCGGGCATAATAACCTAGAAAGAAATACAGTATTAGACAAGATTTATTCATTTTCAGTTTAGGAGTACAAAAAAAACCGACGTACCATATTTTTCTCATTGCCGGCCCATTTCTTGAAGATTTGTAAGGACTGTCCGGCGTGAAGCATCCCGGGCGTCGCAAACACAACCTGCAAAAACGTGCCTTTATTAGCTCATACGTTTTATAAAATGAAATAAATGTAATCATCTCTTACCATGGGGCCGGGATTATCAGCGTAGGAGCGATCGAACGGTTTTATATGTTTAAACTCAAACATGTTTCTCTGCACAAAGGTTTTCCTGATTTTCTGGTTGGTCCACGTTATGAAAAGCTTGTAGTAGTGATTGGCCTTCTCCGTCAGCCCAGTGGAGAAGTAGATGGGAGCCTTTAGGTTCATTCTCTCCCTGAGGATCGAATACAAAACAAGCTATTACATTACGACCACTAGAAAGGGATGAGGTTTGCCAGGTTCAGAGGCAGAAGCGGCGCTGATACTTTCAAAACATCATTCTCAGTATCTCCAGGGCTTTTATCACACTATGGGGTCTGTTCACTCCACATGCTGTAATTCTGCTGCAATTTCTCTACACAAATTTAATGTGATACAATGTGACTGTTTGAATCAAGCAACTTTATAAAGATTTAACATGTACTTTTATTTATACATATGTTTAACCTCTTAACCCCCACCTTAACTCAGCAAATTTTCTCCAGTTCGGCTTTACCCAAATCAAAAAGCTTCTTGATCTGAGAGCTTAAAGCCTATAGGCCAGTGTAACGCCTAATTTGAAAGCTAAGGCCTAAGCTCTTTCCTTGTTTTTATTTTATTTATTAGTTTATTTGACAGGGACAGTACACATTAATGAACATTTCTGTAAATGTGTCAGTATTAGCTGCAAAGCTAGTTTTCAACTGTTGTCCCTGGGCGAGGTGTATAATGCAAACAACAATTATAAAACATAAAACAATTTAAAAGTAGGGCCGGGACTTTTTTCGATTAATTACTTACATGAGGTTTAGTGCGATTAAAAATATTAATCGAAATTAATCACACTTTGCTTTCCACACTTCAGTTTCCTTTTTTCCTGCAGACGCACAATTAATGGCAATATTGCACTGGTCTGTTGGACTTGGTTGAACAAAAATAAACAATATTTTGTTGTTTAAGCTTATGTATTCAGTCATTATTCAATGATATATAAATCCTTATGAAAAACTTACTTCTCACTGTTCTCAGGTCAAATATTTATATGCGATTAACTTCGATTAATTAATTACAAAGCCTCTAATTAATTAGATTAATTTTTTTAATCGAGTCCCGGCCCTATTTAAAAGTTGAGGCTACATACTTACATAACAAATGTTGATACAATTCATACATTAATAACATCTGAATGTTCGTTCTGTGACTTGCACAATAGAATGGAGATTTTGGTGCAAGGGCAGGTCATACAGTTCAAACAAACATTATAAGGATAAATATGTACAATTATTATTTACAAAGCAACATCTGTGCAGAGGATCCTTGTCATGATCTGGTCATATTATCCTCACGTTTTCATCGCGTCTTCATTTTGTTTTTGTCCCATTTTCGTCACGTTTTCATCACATTTCGTCAAGCATAGACGACCCAGGCGGCCGCCTAGGGCGCCATCTGCTGGAGGGGGCACCGAATCGCGCTTACATTTTTTTTATTGCCTGGCTCTGCCACACTATTCCCTGTTCATTACACGCAGGGATGTTAGTCTGGTCATGGAGCAATTGGAGCAGTTTGAACGGGCGGGACAGATTGTGAAATAAACCAATTAGCAATTAGTGGATGTGACGACAGCTGTAGTCCAACTCACAAAATATGAACAGAATATAAACTCACAAGAACGCGGAGGCAAAATCCTCGACTACTTCATCCATGATTAGTTTTGGCTAATGTTAATATTAATGTTAACTGAACTAACAACATAACGGTGCAGCGAGTGACGTAACCTTGTCAATTCTCTGTGACGGTCGTGATTGGTTCGGCCTCAGCCGCCAATCAGCAACTTGTTTACCGTGTGTGTCCAGACCCGCCTTCTTTCGCGCAGAAAAGAAGTGGGTGTGGTTTACCAGGCTCATTTTTTAACCACATACTCCCGCCATTTACAACATCGCCGATTTTCAGACATAACTTTGGAACAGAAAGTGATAGAGACTTACGATCTTTTGTGTTGAAAACTAACGCCAAAGTTCAATCTTGCCTATAGGCCCCGCATTTCGTCATGTTTTCATTATATCATTTGTTGCGTTTTTCTCACTTTTTCGTCACATTTTGTTGCATTTGACAAAAATGTGGCAAAAAAAAACACACGAAAAATGACAAATTGCAACAAAATCGACTAAAACTCGGCTTTTATATTGTGTGTTTTTGTCACATTTTTGTCACTTTGCTTGAGTTTTTATCACTTTTTTGCTGCACTTTCATCGCTTTTTTGTCCGTTTTTTGTGGCTTTTTTATCGCGTGTGTCAAATTTTGTCAGTTTTGTACATTAGTTATGAGGTTATTTTCCCTTGTTCTACCTCATTACTCTTTATTTTTATCTGTTCCCTCTTGTTTCTTGTACTTACAGGCCACAGCGTCTCACTTTAGATGAGACGCTGACGTGTAGTTACACATTAGTGACGGTGTATTTGCGCGGACATTTTCTGTAATTTATTAAACTGTATAAAGCGGGCACATCTGTATGACGTTATACAGCTTTGTCACACTTTATTAAACCTTGCACTTGCGTGTGTAATTTACCTGTACTCACAAGTGTAATTACTTATTCTTGTTCCGTGCACCTACACATGGAACTTGCGGGCTGTAATCTAAAGTCTTACCCTTTACTCTAATAAAGACTGATGGGAAAGTTTACCAAAATGTCTCCAGCAGGATGCAGAGTTCCTGAGCTCTCCCGAGGGCGAAAACTGGAATAAGAACCTTGAAGAAAAAAAAAAAAAATAGTTATATGAATATTAACAAAAAATGCTGGTAAAATCACAACAAATTGACAAAGAAACTTTACCCTCATACCACAAAACCATATCTGAGAAATGTATTTGAGAAAGTACACATAAGAAACGAGTGCCTGCAGTGACTTTGCAAAAGCTTTATGCGCTGTAGTTCTACTCCCAGTGGGTCAAGTATACCCTCATAGCTATACAGTGTTTGTTGCTTTAAAGAACTACGCCTACCTTTCCTCCTCTTTCTATTGATTCATGGACTTTCTTCAAAAAGTCCCGCTCTCTGCACCTCTTCGAGTCCCGGATGGTGGTGGCATAGGTTGACTCTGAGATGAGGATATCTGGGCGGCATTTGTCAATCCACGCAGCCCTATAAGAGAGGAGAGTATATGAGTTATGTTAATTCATTAACATAGTTGTACATAAAACGAGACAATGTACATTAGAACTTACCCTAAATGTCTATCAGGCGTCATGTTGTAATCCCCCTAATAAAGGATAAGATAGATATACAATATTTTCAGTAAAGTTATTTATTATTCTTATATACACTTAGATCCCTCAATGACCAACTAGCAGCAGAGATTTGGATTCAAAAAAGGATTAAAAAAAACATCGAAACTTCTATGATAGAATAGATTTTTTTTGTCAGAGCTTTAGTCAGTGTCCTCTCCTTGTACAGCTCACTCAAAGGTCTCTGACGTCTCCCCACAATCTTAGAGCCCCTCGACACCACCCTGTTCAGTTTGTTTTTTGTTCTGCAGGTCATGTGACTGTACCATGCAGTGAGGTGGAATGACAGAACACCCTCAACAATTGATTTTTTTACACAGATTCTATAATTTGTGGACTGACCCCGAGTTTTCTCAGAAGGTACAGTCGCTGAGAGCACTTTTTGAACACCTCCTCAGCACTGCTTTGGAAGTTGATCTGGGCGTCCAAGATTGTGCCATGGTACTTGAAAATGCTCACTAGCTCCACACTCAGACTGTTGAGTGACATATGATGTACATTTGTGTTGTGATTGGAGCAAGATGTTAAAACAAGTTCCTTTTAATTTGAAGCTGACAGCTGTACACCAGTTTTGTAGGGCCTTAGTGTGGGCTAGGTAGACCCCCTCGGCTGACGGGTTGTATGGATGCAGGAGATCAATGAGCGCCATATCATCTGCGTATTTTAACAATTTGAATTGGGTGTCATTGATTTTAAATTCCTTAGTGAAAAGACTGAACAAAACCGGCGACAATATGCTGCCCTGTGGACACCCAGTGCTCACAGTGAGCTCGCCTTATGTGCTGTTCTTATCACAGACCCTCTGTGGGCGGCAGGAGAGGAACGGTCTGATCCATAGAATTAGTCCTGAATAGAAGTTAAAGTCGGCAAGTCCCTTTAAAACGTGGTGATGGTGAATCCATTGACGACAGAGAGCCTAAACTAATATCCTTTAACCTAATATATGCAATAAATACGGATGATGATTGATACCATATCTCTACACAACCTTTCAGTAAATGGACATTTCTACATCGAAAAGGCTTAATGTTGGACAGATATCAGCCATTATTTGTAATGCGCCCAGGTTTCTTACGATGATACAGTTAAACTGACTCACCGTAGATTTAGGGCTGCAACTAACGATTATTTTGTAATCGATTAATCTATCGATTATTTTTACGATTAATCGAGTAATCGCTTGGCTGTGAATGGTGTAGGAAAATTTAATTTAAAATGTTTTTTTTCATCATATAAGGCGAAAGTGGCGCCGCTTGAGGACGTGTTGGTGGAGTAAACTTAAAGTAAATGTTTGTTGGAGGCTCTTGGTGCTAATTCTGCTTCTGATTGGATGAGACAGAGACAGATATTCATGAAATTTACAATGTACAAAACACTACAGACCCTAACTATAAAAACAAAGTAGGTTTTCAACAAAAATACTACATTTTCATGTCATTTTTGCTCTATTTGAGTCTGTGTGAACCAGAAAACGATTAATCGATTACTAAAATAGTTGTCGACTATTTCAATAATCGATTAGTCGTCGATTAATCGATTAGTTGTTTCAGCCCTACGTAGATTTAATCGAAATCACAATCTCTAGTAAATTAATCTCAATAACAGTCATGGGAATTTATAATCCTCAGGTTTACAGCCATTTCTTTGGCAGAAACAGAACCTAGTTTTGACAATAGAAGGTTTTTGTGCGTTAAATGACACTGGAGGAGAGCATTTGTTTTGGGGGTTTGTATAAAAGTTACATCCAAGTTCATGAATCATTAATTTTATTATGAAAAAATTAAATCAATCAATATGAGAAAAGAAATTGTGAGCCTTAACTCACCGTATAGACCACAGACTCAGATCCCACTTTGATTTGCACCATCGCTGCACCCAAAACGTGTCCGGCATAGTAAGCTTTAATCTCAAGCTCATCATCCACCTGCCACACAAACACACCGGTTTATTAGCATCGAAGCGTGAAAAAATACGCAAAAATATCTATCTTCTCCACACCTGCACAGTCTGATGGAGATTCAGAGGCACAACTTTCTTCATACAGTCCTTGATCATCTGCGAGGTAAAGAAATTCGTCTCGCCCTTCTTGTCCACTGTGATTTTGCGGAAATCTTCCAGCAGAATGGGACAAATGGCCTTGGTCGGGTGGGTCATGTAGATGGGTCCGTCGTAGCCCACCATTTCGCTCATGTAAGGCAGAGCGCCGCAGTGATCCAGGTGGAAATGACTGAAAGAGCAGCATTTAATTCAGTTCTACATGTTACAACACTGTCGCAGTAAAGAGGAAATCTGGCACACCTGATTATGACACAGTCCAAGAAGTCTGTTAAGCGTCCGTTTTGAGTAATGTATGAAAAGTCTGGGAAACGTCTCTGTAATAAGAATCACAATAGATTAAGCTGTCATAGTACACCATTATATAAGACAGGAGGAAAACTGTATGGATTTGAACAAGATCCTATACAATTATAAAGAAATTGCTCTTAACTCCCACATGGACAGAGCACATTTTCTCCAGTTTGACTTTACCCAAATTTAGAAGCTTCTTGAAAAAAGTGACAAAATAGCGACAAAAATTAGGTGAAAACAAGGATGAAAATGCAACAAAAGAGCAACAAAAATGTGACAAAAATGTGATGAAAATGTGACAAAAATGCAACAAAAAAGCACCACAAGAGTGACAAAATATGACGCACAAGTGACAAAAATGTGTGAGGAAAATGCAACAAATAAGCCACATAACAGCAACAGCAAAATGACAAAAATGCAACAAAAGAATGACAGAAAAGTGATGAAAATGTGGAATAAAGATGAGACGAAAACGCAACCAAAAAGCAATGGAAAAAATGTCTGAAAAAAAGTGACAATGCGAGGGAAAATATCTATTTAGACGAGTTTGGTAGGTCTTAGCTTTCAAATGAGGAGTTACATTGGCCTTTTAAAAATGGGTGAATCTGAACTGGAGAAAACAACTTTGGTTATGAGGTTAATAGCATTGCTCACA
Source organism: Neogobius melanostomus (assembly GCA_007210695.1). Taxonomy (NCBI): domain Eukaryota; kingdom Metazoa; phylum Chordata; class Actinopteri; order Gobiiformes; family Gobiidae; genus Neogobius; species Neogobius melanostomus. Next base: position 150,110 of record VHKM01000761.1, read on the forward strand.
TCATCGTTGTAGCCCATGTGCATGCCACAGTCAAGCATTATGTTTTTGCCCCCAATGGAGACAAGTATGCAGCTTCGCCCGACATCCTGCCCAGCGCCTTGGCAAAGAAATGACAGAAAGTAAACATACTAAAAATGACTCAATGTAAAACCTCTGTAGACAAATTACTTGAATAAATTCTCAACGCTAAATTCAGATAAACAGACTATAAGAAAACAGTGTTCAAAGCGCAACCAAAAGCTTTATGATCAATACTACAATGTTGAGAAAATGTAATGTTGACAGAATTAGCCTGTTTGCTAGCTAGCCGCAGCACTTACCTAGAGGAGTTACTCTTATTTCAGGCATGTTGGCTTAAAATACCAGCTCCTTCCTGACGTGTTCAAATGACTAATACCTCGGATGAATATTTAAGCTCCTTTGATTATGATAACAACAACTTTATTCATTGGAATGCTTGTTGTTTTCCTTGTGTACATGTGCACCAGCTGCACGGCATATTTTCAGTGAACCGGTTCCGGCGCTAAACCTTTCAGAGTAAAATCCCAAAGCGCTTGCATTTATTCTTTCGGCCCAAATCATGAATTATTATAAGATGTTACAATTTGTATGCGTTAATTGATAATGTAGCCTATATTTTTAATAGATTTTAAAACAATGCAGTGATGAATAACTATCATACTTCTTTTATTTTTGAAGGCGGTATACTAGTTTTTCTGGTACATTGCGGTTCGACTCGAGTCTGCGCACTGAGCAAATGGATTACAGCGGAGACTGACCTGTCGTTTTATGGCTCCGATGCTTTGATCTCTTTTAATTTACAGGTAATTTTTGTATTTGTAAATCGATTTCAAACCTATTTCAAACATGTCATGCTCCTTTTATGTTTATGCTTCCTCACTGATTCGTGTTTACTTGCGTGGGCAGTTTCCCATTTCAGTAAAAGGAAAAAGACCATGGCAGATACCGTGTCTGATGACCAGAAATTCTGCTTAAAGGAAGTGCTCGATGCTTTCAGGTTATGCCTGTCTGAAAACAGGGAGGTTTACCTGCAGCACTACGTGGCTGGCTGGCGAGGTCTAATCAAGTAAGTGACATATTATATACATAATTGAAGCTAGGCATTAATGTCCTTAAAATATTTATCACTGTAAAAAACTATTGATCTTAAAGTACATATGACACACTGTTTGCTAAAACATAGCTAACACAATTATATGATTTTGGCACCAAAAAAAAGTACCAGCTTTCTTTGGTTTGATCATTTTTTGTGATGTTTATTGTTTCACTTTCACTTCTTTTTTGGTTCTTTTTTTATTTATTTTAGAATACAACCAATAACAGTTGACAAACATAATGAAAAATAAACCAATTAAAACCAAGCATGAGGCATACATGCGTAATCTGTCAATTGCAGGTACATTATACATTCTATTTAGTCGTTATGTGTAAAGTGCATAAGACACATTAGACATATTTTTTGCTTAAACATAGTTAATACAATTATTTTTAAAATGTTGCTAAAGATTGTACACAGCTTTCTTTAGTTTGGCCATTTTTGTAACCTCCTTATTGGACACCGATAAGAAGTGACATTGATGAAGGCAAACAATGTTAAACTGTTACCGTGCCAACCATGTTACGTCAATGGGAAATGAGGCAAACTGCTATGGAGCTTTACCTCTATCCATGTCACTTCCTGTCAGCAGCTTAAAAATTCAAATTAATATAACTTTTCTGCCCAACATTTCTTAATTAAAATTGCTGCTTCACTGAAATAAATTGATAATTATGCAACAGATGGTATCCTTCTAAATAAGTAATATTTTCAAAACCATTAAAACCTGTCATATGCACTTTAAGTTGTATTTCACGTTCACTTCCTCACTGGATATTGACAGGAAGTGACGTAGATAGACGCAAACAATTTTAAACTGTTGCCGTGCAACTATCCTATGTCAATGGGAAAGAAGTGCTATGGAACTTTATATCTGTTTGTCACTTTTCTGCCCTACATTTCTTAATTAAATTGCTGCTTCATTGAAATAAAATAATTATTACTTATGCATCTAAATAAGTCGTATTTTCAAAAGCATTAAAACCTGTCACTTTAAATACCGTAGGTAACCCGATGCTGTGGGAATGCTGCTAACCTGCTCTATCACATGTTCTCTTGCTATCACATGGTTGTTTGATAATGATCTTAAAACCTTGTCATACCCATACCTTAGTTTGTCATGCTGCAATAACCACATAGGTTACATGTTACTAATAAAAGGAAAAATAAATGAATATATACATTAAATGGGACACCTCTGAAGCAGTGCGTCCTTTGCTTTTAAATAGGGGCCCTTAAACAAGTATGAAATTAAAAAGATGAAATAAATACAAATCATTTCCCTACCTACATCTAACGATACCTAACTAACTTATTTCACTTGTACTTTCTTTCAATTCATTCAGGGTGAAGTATTGCAATACTTATTTCTATATATGATTTGTAAAGACCCACGTGATGTATCATGATATGTATTGTATTGTGACTAATAGAAAATGATGAAAATTTTCCCAGTAAGGAAAAATACAATCTGAGAAAGACTGAAAACCATCAGTGTCCATGTTTTACAGGTTCCTGAACACCTTGGGGAGTGTGTTTGGATTCATTTCCAAAGATGCCGTCACTAAAATTCAAATCCTGGTCCACCTCCTCAATGGTGAAAATGGCTCTCAGTATGTTACCATCCAGTCCATGGTAAAATACGAGCAGGGGAACGAACTTGTGGACCTGACCAAGAGGGGTAACAATCAAGAGTCAGGCTGCCGTACGCTGCTAAGGCTCCACCGCGCGCTGAGGTGGCTGGAGCTGTTTTTGGACCGCTTACGCACCAGTAGCGAGGATGGTAAGACCTCTGTGATGTGCGCAGATGCCTACAACGAATCCCTGGCCAAGTACCATCCCTGGGTGATTCGTAAAGCTGCGGGGATGGCGTTCTGTCTCCTCCCCGGGCGACAAGCCTTCTTGGAGATCATGAATGTGGGGAGCTCAGAGCAGGTGGTGGCCATGTTAGGAGAAGCTATTCCTCTCATCAGTGAAGTGTATCAGATCACAGAGGTCCTATATGCTCAACACAACATGCTGGACTTACCGTAGAGAGAGAGGACTCGCCCTGAGATTGAGTATTTTATGCACTGTGGTGGGAACAAATACTGTATCTGTGTATTTATTATTTGAACTCCTTTGTAATATACTTGGATTTTTCCACTTCATTTAGTGGCATGCAGCTTATTCTTTTTACTCTACTTTTACACTGGATGTTCACGTTTCAAAACTTACTGTAAATGCTGTAGTCAGTTATAGCTTTATTTATAAGTTATTACAAGTTAATTTATAGCTTTTCTTTATTTAAAGGAACAGGCCACTGTTTTTCCATACTGAGATATGTTCTTACCTGAGCTTAGACGAGTTGATGCGTACCTGTCTGGTCTTTGTGCCCGTGAAAGAGCTTGGTCGCTTCTAACTTCACCCCGTTTGGAGCCATAGGAATATGCTGAGAGAGGCCAAATGCTAACATCATCTTTGGTCATTTTGCGTGACTGAGGGCACGCACAATGTACGTATCAACTCGTCTAAGCTCAGGTAAGAACATATCTCAGTATTTTATAACGGTGGCCTCTTCCTTTAACACATTAATAATTTGTGGCATGTTTATAAAACATTCCATCAACTTCACAGAACCACTTAAAAAACAAAGCTTTGTCACATCATACATTACAAAAAAAAGTGCCAAACACAATGACACTTGTTGAGCTCTGCAGAGAAAGAATTTTAAACGGCATGAGCAGCTCTGATGCCTTGTCCTCTTCAAAACTGAATCATAATAATTCACTCTCTGGAGGAGCTCATCTCCACTTTCACTGCACACAATGAAAATAAATTGGCAGTTCCTTTGCTGACAGTACAATTAATTATTGCTATTCTTTTACTTTATGAATGACTGATCAATAAGCCTGTATAATCATATTCTAATAATTATGTACAGAAAATTTTGTTTCATGGTTCAAAGTGCTTTCTTTCATTTCACTGTAGAAGAAAGAAAAATAAATAAATAAACGGAGTAACAATTACATGAGCCGGTTCATTTTGAAATGTTATGGGGGCTTTGTTTATGGAGTGAATGAGAAATGATGGGATTATGAAGGGCCGGGTCAGAAGCGCACACACTTTAAGTCAGTATTTCCTTCAAAGCCTCAGAAGACGGTTTAATTCATAAGTTTAATCAGAAACTAACAGTGAAGGTTAAAAATGACAGTAAAGATTTGTTCGAAAAGCACTTAATCTTAAAATATCCCACAATGAACATGAAATATATAGCAACACAACTTACTTTGGATGAAAACATGCAAATAAAAAAGGTACAGATGATAAATATTGAGGCCAAATATGTATTGTTTATCTGTCATTTATTGAACGAGTTGATATAATTATTGTGAAAGGACTCCCATTATGATCATACCAGTTGCATGCATTACATTTTATTGTCCACTTGAGGGGGCAGTGGGGCATTTTCTGTGGCATTAAAAAAAGTCTTCAATAATATTGTTTATCGCAATATTTTTCTGCCTCAATATATCAAACTTCAGATTTAGTTACCGTGACAGGCCCTACATAATGGTCTGTGATGAAGAACGAGTATTTCTCTGTAATACTATAGCCTAATAAAGTTTTTAGTTCAGTGGTAAAAATTATTTTGCATTTTTCCAGTTCAGTTTTACCCAAATCTAAAATGTCACATCCACACATGTCACTTTTTGGCGTTTTTGTTACGCGTCACTTTTTTGACGTTCCTTTGTTGCATTATCATCCCTGTTTTTGTCTGTTTGTTGCTATTTTGACGCTTTTTTCCCAAGACATTTTTAGATTTGGGAAAATATGGAGAAAATATGCTCGGTTCAGGTGAGGGTTAAGAGGTTAGCCTATATTTAGAGTCCAATATTTACATTCAGTACGTAACTTTATTTCATGGTTCCACAAGTTTGTATTTTTTTTTCTGACACCAGGGGGAGCTCTTGACTCCACCCCACGCTTGCGGTTGCTATGGTGACGTGACGCTTTCACCATGCACTTCCTGGTCTTTAACGCTAGATTAAATCATTAATGCAGTTGTGCCGTGTGTGGAGGCTTAACAGACGCTTTCAGGACCGTCTGGCCTTCCTGTTGTTGTGGTCCTGTTGTTGTGGAGGAATAGATAGTTTTTTCCGGGATAACCATGGAAATGCATTTAACAAGGCCGAAATCATCGAAAGGGCGCCGCAGGGACGGCAAAACTACCAACGCTAGTTTCAACAACGACGCTGAAAGTTTTCCGCGGCTAAACGGAGGGTCACCATTTCTCGCCAGACCGGACACTTTTCATGCGCGGTCCCAACCCGAGATGCAGCATCCCAGCCATGGTTTTAGTCACGAAGACCAGCTTCCTCATGGGCCATCTCTAAACAGGTTCAAAGTTCTTCCATCCATAGAGAGAGGGCGCCCCAAAACAAGTCCTCACGGCGCGGATACTAAAATGCCCAGCCTCGGCTTGACAGGGCTGCATATTTCAAAGGCAGAGGTGGGTGTTTGGTTTCATTTAGCCTTTCTCTAATTACCGTAGGAATACATTGCATTAACCGCTTAACCGAGCACATTTTCTCCAGTTTGGCTTTACCCAAATATAAAAGCTTGATAAAAAAGAAAAAAGCGCAACAAAATAGCGACAAAAAACAGAAAATTGGCGAACAAAAGCACAACAAAAATGTGATGAAAAACGCAGCAAAAAATTGAAAATGCTTTTATTGAAAATAAAATAAAAATGTAGATCAGTTGCAAAATTATCATTTTATTTAAGTGAAGCTGCATTTTATTGAAGAAATGTTATTTTTATTGACATAGGAGGTAATGTTCCATAGCAGTTTGATTCACTCCTTTCCCATAGACTTAACATGGTCGGTATGTCAACAGTTTAAAATTGTTTGCCTTCTATTATGTCACTTCCTGTCAGTGTCCAATAAGGAAGTGAAACTATAAACATCACAAAAATGGCCAAACTAAAGAAAGTTGGGTACGATCTTTAGTAAACAATGTTTGAGTAAAAATTGTGTCCGTCATATTCACTTTAAGGTATTTACAGTTTACTACTACTACTACTACTCAAACCTTCAAAATAAAGATTGGCCTGTAATATTCAATAGCACAGCACATTTGACACAATATCCATTTAAAAAAAGGGTACAATATTACTGAAGGTTAGCTTCCACTAATCTCAATAAGGTTAAGGTTAATTTAGGTCCAGATTTTGTATTTTTTTAAGTTTGATACAATATGATAGAACTCAAACTATTGTAATGGTTTTGTAAATTATAAAAAAAAAAGAAAAAGGCAATAATCAAGACATCAAACATTGGCTTTCCCCCTCATCATCACTTCAATTTATGGTCACTGTTTACAGGGAAGGGAAGGCACTGACCTCTCAACTGGACGTGTACCCAGCGCCTGCAGTTCCAGTGATGAGAGAAAGGCGGCGCTATCCCCGGACACTTTGCTGCTTGCTATCAAAGACCCGGGGGGTAGGAGGTTTCAGCAGCATTTTAACCACACGGACACTCTGTGCCGAGTGAGGGCCAGCGCAGAGGCAAAGTTTGGGGCTCATTATGGAGAGAATGCCTCCATTGAAACTATGGAGGTGCCACGGAGGAGCTTCACGGACATGAGCCGGACCTTATCCCAATGCGGCATCGTGAACAAATCTGTGCTGTGTATCTTTCAGCCGCAGGACGACTGATGCCACCTGTAACGTTTCATACTAATTTCTACAGAGACTCGTTTTTCAAATATACACCTATGAAGCAAAAACAAAAATCACCGATTGCCGCTTTAAATTGTTCTTTTTCATGAACAGCATTTTGTATGATACAAAAAAGATGTAGAATGTATAGTTCCAATATCTGTCCAGCTTGTTTGTAGACTATGGCCACAATATTGTGTAGCCTCTCTCCAATTCATGGGAAACACTGGTTCGGTTAGTTCTTAATTGGGGAGATTCAAACCCATGAATAGACAGAGAATGCCCATCGCACACGTGCCAAAATGTCGGAAAAGCCAGTCGTTCGGACCATGAAAGTGGGTTGTGGGACTTTCCCCTCTAATCTGACTGACTCTTATTAGTCAGCCTCGTAATCATTGCTTTAATTATCTTTGAGCAAATACCTTTTTCATTTGGGTCACAGCTTCTCATGATCGATTAAAGTGGGGCCAAATAACCACAGGCTACAAATTAGAAACTAATCATCACTTAAGATTTCCAGTGAAAACGTTTGTATAAAATGTAATGACAATGAAATGATCGATAAGATTTAAAGTGAAATCTAAAGCTTGACAATTTCAGAAAACCTCACAGCTATTCTATCATCTCAGGTATTGGAAGGAGGTGGGTGGCAAGTAAAATTCCTATTGTTAATATGCAATAAAGTGGGAAGTTGGGCATTTTATAAAAGCAGACTTTCAAAATCTCTCATATCACACATTAACTTCTGCTTCTTACGAAGTTGTCACCCTATTATGCGTCAAGATAAATCCATCATTTTGCTTTGCATAGATCGAATATTCTGTATAATAAAGTTTTACTAACCATGTAAAGTATTTCGATTTCAGTATTGTGAAAAAATCTCCAAATATCTCGCAGTACTCTTTATTGAACAAAAGAGCACAATGAAATTCAATACAGATTTTTGTTCCTCTTTTCTGACATTGGTATTTTACTTTCATCAACCTTTGATATTTGATAACAATGTAGAAAGCTGTGCAAACATAAAAACTTCCCTTCCCTTTGCAAATAAAAAATATCACAGTGATATGAGAAGGAATCTCCCCTGAATGAGTCGACAATCTCAAATGTCTCAAGTCTAAAGGATTTCAGAATAATTTTAACATGCAAAAATCCACACAAAAACTGATCACAGCAAACGAAAACACAACTTAAAACAAGAGGTTGGTGTTCAAATAGGTTAGAATTGGTCAAACACACAAAACAAAAAGGTGCATGCAATAAGTGCCAAAAATATCAATACTTAATAGTAACTTGAGACATTTGAGTTACTGCATAGACTACTTCAGAAGTAAAGCATTATGGGTCACTCACACCATCAACAGCTTTTCCATTTCTTCAAGATTATCGGTGTCCAGTTTAGTTATTTTTCGATCTGGGGAGGAAAAAAAACAAAAGGTGTTACATCAGTGGAGTGACAGATCGATCTCCCTCTCCGTAGTAATTATAGGAAGCCATCGTACCGAAGTGCATCTCGATCTGGCGGAGCAGGTCCATGCTGTACTCGCTGTCCACCATGTTCACCGCGAAGCCTCTCTTCCCGAAGCGTCCCGTGCGACCGATCCGGTGCAGGTAGGTCTCGTTATCGGCGTTTCCATCCAGGTCCATCGGGAGATCGAAGTTCACCACGATAGACACCTGCTCCACGTCGATACCTGCAGATCACAATTATCGGCCCCTGAAATTGAGAGATTTCTGCTGCACAATATTTGATGACTAGCTTCTACTACAGTCTTCTTCGGAGGTGTCCCGAATTGCTGAAACCGTCAGGTATGAAATGACACAGGTCTGGGAGGATACAAGAAAATGCTTCTTGTTACTAGAGCACCTAATGAACTTAATTGGACTATACTTCACCCTACTCCCTTTTGAACAAATGCCCCCCCCTCCTCTCCCCTATTTTGTTCGTTTCTGTCAGTGACTTTTAAAAGCTGCTGCACATGAGTTAATTTCTTTCAAGATTTTGCAGCAGGTTATGAGACGTTAAGGGCATTGGCTCTCATCTGGTTTGACGTTGGAACTCATTGTCCCTCATCCTATAGACCCTTTAACTGCTGACATCATCAGTGACATCAGCTGGAGGCAGGAAGTGATCAAGAGAAATAAGATTAAACTAAAAGTAGCGATTTTAAGTGCAAAACTACAACTGAAAAATGTGGTCCTGTTGTGGCTTAAGGTGCCAGAAGAAGAGGAATGACATTTGAGACGATAAAATAAGGTTTATCTGATATTAACAAAAACAGTTAGACATTTGTTTATCGTTACTATGACAACAGCTACAATGGAAATAGATAGGAATCTAACTTTCTGCCTCCAGCTAAAGGTCCGCACACACTACACGATTTTTATGCCCGATTTTGATACAATTCTCAGTCGCCCGAGTCTTCCCGAGTCGTGTTTAGACGAAGGCAGTCACACAGAGTCGTGTTGCGTAGTGTGGGGGGTCACGACTGGACTGGCATTCGAATCGTGTAGTGTGGGCAGCAGTCAGACGCAACTGGACTACAGTTGCAGGAAATCAAACATGTTTGATTTTTAAGCCCGATTTTGGACGCACAGGAGAAACGTGGGTGATTGTACCGTCCCCAAAGTGAACACACAGAAAGCAGCGGCCAATGACAGAGTGAAATAAAGACAGAAAACACCGCCGCGCCTCCTTTTTCATGTCTCTTTCAAAATAGTGGCACAAACAACTAATTTCATGGGCACAGCCCCGCACGAAACAGCACAACTTTATATCACCAAACATTTACGAGAACCACCTTTTCAAGCTACATTTCAACCGCAAACAGAGTTTAGCGGCACTTACTGAGTTTGGAGACGAACTGTTCAGCTTCACCTCGCCTCTCTCCACTTTCTCCTCCGCCTCCTCCATCTCGGGGCTGAGGCCCGTCTCCTTCTCTTATTTAATCCACTGAAATACGTCCCGCTTCTTCGTGTCGCCGATTTTTATCTCCATATGACAGAACTATAGCCAAGTTGAAGTCTTCGTAGCAGTAGTAGTAGCCTTGCACTGCACACTGTTTACACCGCTGACCGATCGGGACACGCACGCGTTTTCCCACGCTCACAAACACAGGCCTATCTTTGCGGATTTTGGGTCAGTTTTTGAAACCGGAGGAGAAATGAAGCGGTAGAGAGGACAGACGCGCTGTGTTCTCAAACATCAGCTGTTTGTCAGAATCGTGTAGTGTGTTCGCTCTTACGATTCTCGGTCGTTAAGTGTGAACCCCCAGACGTTCTATAATCGCACTAAATCCAGTCGTGTAGTGTGGCCCCCCCTTCTCTATAAAATCGTATAAGACTGGAAAAGTCGTGTAGTGTGTGCGGACCTTTAGCCCAGAATGTTTACAAACAATTAAAGGGTCTAAAATGAAAAGCCCAAGTAAGAATTGAATTGCTATACATAATGTAAAATATTGTTTCCCCCACAAATTGTTGAATGAGAATTAAATAAACCCATTCAGCTGAATCTTTCTATACAGCACCAGACATTTTAATAGACTATGGGAGGGCAGGTCTTTTCATACTTTTTCCATAGATAACTGTTGAAGGAAAAGTTCTCTAGGGAAGGCTTGCGATCCTCTGTTTTACAACCCACCTATTAAGAACCACCGGTTTAAACAACTACCTCATACCTTTTGAGATTTAAAAGGCCATGTACACCTAAAACGACTGATTAAACTTCTGCATGGTCTCAGTTTGGTTTTGCCACTTCTGCTAGACCCCAGAACAAATTGGAACAGACGTGGTACAACGAAAAGGACTTGTCCAGGAGATATATTTTCACACAGTAGAGAGCTCTTAAAAGCCTCCAGATCGTGTTTTGTTAGATTGTTTTTCTCTTACCTCTGGAGCAGACATTTGTCGTCACCAGCACTTTCTCTTTGCCTTCCTTGAACCTCTCGATCACTGCTGCACGCTGCTCCACAGTCAGTTCTCCACTCAGCAGCGCCACCTGATGACCCTCCTCGTTCAACTTTGAGGCCAACCAAGACGCCATCTTGCGCGTCTGCAGAATCACACCAATGTTTCTCATCAAAATGTCACATACGACAATTGAGCGAGACAGCTGTTCAAAGCATAGCAGGAAGAACTACGGGGTTGGCAAATTTTACAAAAAGACCACATGTGACAGGGATACGTGGTTGCAATTTTCTACAACTGTCTTGAATACAGTATCGCAATAACCCGATTACCACCGTGGCCTTTTTGTGAACTTACGTGGCAGAAGATCATGGCTTGAGCAATAGTGAGGCAGGCGTAAAGGCTGCAGAGTGCATTGAACTTGTCCTCCTTTTGGGAGCAGACCACAAAGAACTGTTTGATGGTGTCCAGAGTCTCCTCCTCGCGCCTCAGTTTGATGATGTTGGGTTCAGGGACAATACGCTCTGCAAACCTCCACACAGAGTCCTCAAAGGTGGCAGAGAACAGCAGCATCTGGCAGTCCTTTGGTAGCTGTCTGCAACGTAAAATGTTATAACTATTGATTATTATTTTAAAGCTGATGTTTCATGACTGACCAAAGTCACTTGATTATTCCTTAAAAACCTGCTTTATTTTCCTCAGTAAACAAGATCTAGCTAGACTTTATGATGTTAATCCTCCTGAACGTTTGAGGACTCCTTTCATTAATTGAAACGACCGAATGAAATAAAATGAGAAAGCCATGGTCCTTTAACCTTTTCTATGAATGCACCGATTTGATACGGTATCAGATATCTGAGCCAATCCGGAATAAAATTACTGGATCAGTTATAGATAACAGATCTCCAATACTGAACCGATACCCGTTTTGGATCTCACCGTAGTAACATAACTTTCACCTAAGTGAATATGAACATGCCAATTCTCATAGGAAAATCCTTAGCCTGGAGAATGCAACTGCTGAGTTAGTTTGACACTCCAAAGATGTAATTTTGACGACCGTCCAAAATTCTGCAGTTAGCGGCAATACGCTGACTTTAGCATCAGCCACTCAAGGCTGGGACAGAAGCTGGATCACCCAAAGTACTACATGAAAAACTGGACACTGTGCAACATCTCGTTTGCAAAGGATCCCTCACTTTTCACAAACAGCGAGCCACTTCTAAGGAAGTATCATGGTATTGGTCTGTATCAGTAAATACTCAAGTATTGATATTGGTATCGGAGGTAAAGAAGCTAGATCGGTGCATCTCGGCGTTTACCTTTGTATACGGATGCTTTGGTCCTGATGGCCCTGAGTTGCGATCATCACATCGGCCTCGTCCAGAACAAACACCGAGATCTTTTTGGGGTCGATCACTTTGAATTTGATGCACCAGTCCATCAACGTGCCTGGAGTCCCAACAACAATCTGCTCCTCCAGCACCACACCACGCACAGCTTCAAACAAAAACACACACAGAATTGATCAACACAGACTCCTGCATGGCACCACAAAGGCTGTTTCTAGTTCACATTTTCTTACGTCTGTTGCCGCGAATCGCATACGCCAGTTTAACTTCAGGATCAAATTTCCCCATTTGCTCGATCACTTGACCGATTTGAAGAGCCAGCTCATACGTGGGAGCGAGACAAAGGCACTAAAACAACAAACAAGTGTTAAAACAGTGCTAAAGAAACCTTGGATGGACCTTGGAATGTAAATGTGCAGGGTAAAGAAATTGTTTGGAAGATTAGGGATGTCCATGGTTAACCGATTAACCGCTAAAAATTGCTTAACCGAGTAAAAGCATTTTGCTCAGTTAAGTAGCGTCTAATTTGCTGTGGCAGTTAATATACTTGTAATACATTTTTGCACCACCAGAGAGCTCCCAAACATTTGTATTGTCCACAAGTCCAGTTTTCCAATATGAAGTGGCAAGGAAAAAGCACAGCATGGGAGTACCTTACAATTGAGAAAGACAGGGCAAAATGCAAGTATTGCATTGCAGTGCTTGGATATACTTCAGGTACAACTTCATTGTCGTACCATCTCAACAGCCAACACCCGGGCATCATAAAGACGTAGCTATGTAAGCTACAAAACTCACCTCTCTCGTTAGTTTTAAAAAGGGGTGGAGATAAATGTTGTTGTTGTACTCATGAATGACTGTTTCTTGCACACTGTTTTTAATAAAGAGGGCTAAATGGACTGCAGGTAAAATACAAATAAATATTCTAGGGCCGTGTTCGCAGGCCGCAAATGCAAAAGTCAGTCACCTACTTTTACGGCTCTGTAATTACCACTGCGTTTTATTTCTGTAAATTAATTTCTTTTCAATGTGTTAGCGCGCACCGCACACTAATGGTTAACAGAGTATTAACCGCTAAGGGCCTCGGTTAACGGTTCATGAAAAACGTGCAGCTCTAAAGAAAATAGAGAAACAAATTGGAAAGAATTAAAAGTGGTATCGTTTTTCAACAGGGATCCACGGTAATTCTGTGGTTTATTTTAAAGCCAGAGTTCTCAAACTTTCCTGTAATATTTACTTTGCTTGCCGTAGAACACAGTCCTTGTGGCATTGCTGTGATAAGTTTCTACAATCCACGAGATTTTTTTAGTTTTTTTTCCCAGTGTTGCACTAGTTTTTACAGAGCTTTTGTGTTGATACCACCGCGCAAAGCCTTCTCCAGCACATCCCAAAGATTCTCAATGGAGTAAAGACATTGTGGAGAATAATCCATGCATGTAAATGATTTCACATACTCCTTGAACCACTTACACAGTTGAATTTTAGCGCTGTAATTTTGGAATGATCTGGAACCTAGACCAACTGCAGAAACCCTGATCTTTGCTAAGAGGTCTTTTTCTTTTTAGGCCAAGCAGTGTATTTATAAACAAAAACATGGTCTCACTATTGTTTTTGTAAAAATACAAACTTATGAATACTCATCCCATCTCACTATACACTGTACCTGTGTCCACTTGTTGGCTGGGTTGACGTGGCTGAGCATGGCCAGGGAAAACGCTGCAGTTTTGCCGGTTCCAGACTGGGACTGAGCAATCAGATTCTGAGGACTAGAGAAAATAGTCACAAGTAAACAACTCATGAATTACACAGCAATTTATGTACCTTTATTTTACCATTTGGAAAAATACTAAAGACAAAACTATTTAACAGCTTGCTTCAAACTCCAGAAGACAAACTGTTTTAATTGCATGTTATGACAATGCAGCCAACCATTTACAAACACTCTCGATGAAGCAATTTCTGATCAACATAAAACTCACGGTTGAGCCAACATCATTGGCAAAGCGTTCTCCTGGATTCGAGACGGTCTGTTGAAGCCCATGTTGTAAACCCCATTCAGTAGCTCTTGCTTTCTGATGGTCAAAAACATATCTAATCATTAGTAAAACATCGAATTCACTTAAGAAATTGATGCCAGTATTTCAAGATGATGTAATAAAGGATTTCAAAATCATCAACTGGACTGGGTTGTTTGAGCTGAGGACATTTCACCCCTTTCATTAGAGGCTTCTTCTTGCTCAAACACCAAATGTAAAAAACAAAGAACATCCTCAACTCAAACAACCCAGTCCAGTTAATGACTTTGAAATTCTTTACTATGATGACAGATAGAGGCCTAAGTTTAAACATGTTGACCCTAGTATTTTATGAGGTGGCTAGGTCCAGAAAGTCACAATCTCGAGGCCTATTGTCCGGTCAACCATCACGCACGTATATATTGAATAGTGTAAAATTGTGAAGCTACAGAGAGAATAATATTTTTCATTGACAGGGATGACATAAATTTGGTGCCATTTTTAACAGGCCAAGCAATTACAAATATTACTAATAAAATCAGTCAAATCATCAAATCATCATAGTAGCTCCAATACCATCAATTTACTGTTGGTAATTCATTTTCTAGCTTTTCAGGATTTACTATATTGTATATTTTTTACCAAATCAAATTGATACAGATGTGGTTGTTGTAAATGTGTCATTCATATAAAGTTTACTTTGACCATAAAAATCGCCACTGGAATCCTGGATCCTACTTGGCGGTTTTGACAACGCAATCCCAAGAAATTCTTTAGTTGTACTTGTACCACAAACACAAAGATGAGACAAAAAAAACTCACAGCCTGAGCTCCTCGAATGTCTTCACGGAGAACAGTGGGGAGTTGGGGTCTCGCTGCAGCACCTCCACCTGGTTTCTGTTCCTCACCAAAGAGTGTCGGATCAGTTTATTGAATAAACTCTGCTCCGCTCGGTCAATCTTATCCCCCTCTGCCTCCCAGCCGCCACTGCTCCTTCTATTGACATCTCCAGAGTTCACAGACTCTCCTGGAAGGATGTTTCCTTCGGAGGAGGAAAGAAAAACAAAACAAAAATTACACTCATATCAGAGAATACAGGTTGTGCACTGAAAAGACAATGTGGTTTTCTCCCACGGCTTAACATTAGTTAATAAAGCAGTGACGTAATTAACTTTGGGAGGCATTATTTGCAGGCATAGCTTACTGCTGCTATTTTGTTGCTCTTTTTAATGCGTTAAGGCAATTACAGTCTATTTGAGGATTGTAATGGTTTGAAACAACCAAATTTGCAACTGGTCAGGCCCTCATGGAGAGTTCAAAAACCCAATGTGGCCCTCGCATCAGAAACTTTGCCCATACAGGTATCTGAACTAGACAGATCGTGTTTACTGATATCTTACAGCTTCCAGAACATTTGGTTATACAATCATAGAAGATAAATGTCACCATAAAACACAAACACAAATCCATGGCATGGCAAATAATCCATGTCATTTATTCTGGATTTGTCCAACTTAATCTATGGCTGCACCAATTCAACAGATGTGACAAACACGTGCATGTATTCGTTTACCATTTATGTCAGGTGTCAGCTTTGGTGGGACACTGACTCGTCCACTGAGTCTTCCGCTGAGGCGTCCACTGCCTTTCTTTGCAAACTGTCACACAAAACAGCACTGACATTTAATATTTACAGCAACAATCCAACAATAACTCATTTACACATTTAAATATTGGAATTGCTAGCTTCAAAATACTACATGTGAGCGAGATGGGCCTCACTCTGCAATGCACGTGGGGCACAAAAAGATCGGTTTTCTAACACCAGTGAGTGTTTAAAAAATGTACACTTTGAACTGAAGATGCAAATCGTGCAACATAAGGAAAACTCGATATTTCTGAAACACTAACTTTACGAATTTTTCCAACACTAATCACCTATGGAGCACGAGTTAACGTTAGCTGTTGAAGTCTAGCAGGTGAGCTACGACTCTGCTAATTTTCACACCAGTTCATCCAAAAAATCTCACCTTTATCGGTTCAGTTGTGGCTTCCTGGACATCAACTGCAACCGCCCACGACTCAGACATTTTCAAGCGGTTTCCACTTCAGAAGTACGACTTAAGCCTATAATTTAAACAAATGTCCGAGTAATTAGCCTGATCACGAGCTGCTCACGGCACACGGAACCTGCATCACTGAAGTTGAACTACTGAAACCAAGGCCACGCTGGAGTCGATAGCGCACATGCGACCACGCATGTCAACTGCGACGGCCATCTTGGAATTGTACAGCTACAATGGAAAGGTAAATTCAGTACATAAAAGTTAGAAGATCTGTCAAAGATAGTGATATTTTGAAACCAAAACAGGCGTGTATACCTATTTGTATAAATATCTCCTTGAATACAAAAGAAGCAGGAACAGCAGCAGGTAACCTGTGGGGAGTGTCTGCACTTTCCAACCACTTGTTCGTTGGCCACGCTCACGCACGTAAGTCACACGTGGACTCGCGAAAATGACATTTCAACCCCTACAAGACAAAAATATATGTTTTATTCTGGAGTGCGATTTTTTCTTTTTTTCTCCCCTTTTTCCCAGGAGGAGATCACATGACACCTAGACGCCGAACATCCGTGCTAACCGTATGGTAAGGTCAAACTTTAATGCGTTTTTAAATGGTTAAATAATGGTACCTAGGCTTTGGGAAACAGCCACTGAAACAATAATACCCTATGGTCAACAGTCGCTATTGTGGAGGGTTCCGATATTAGCCTATTATCAACACACGATAGATACCACGTTATGTCTGTGTGTGTCAATCGGTCAAAAAATGTGTGACGTCGCATTCGGCCCAGGAGCACGCCATAGTGGAGGGTAGACGTCATTCTTGGTGGGACGCTGAGTGATTATTTATGTTAGCTACCACTAAACAGAAGAGTTTGCAGTAAGAAAATGGTGAAAGGTTGCTGTATAGCAATTGGGACCAAAAAACACACTGAAACCTACGTTTCTATAGCGTTTCTAGGTGGAAAAGATGCCCTGCAGATTGAGCAAATTAGCAGAGCCTGGAACTCAGCCATGGGCGCAATGATTGTCTTCTCTCCATGCTGCAAACCAATCAACACAACGATTGACAGGTGTCATATGAGCCGAAATGGCGACCTCCAGTGGAGTCGTTTGACACGTGTCTTCATTTGGCTGTTATTGTTTATTTCCACGATTTTCACCGGATGCTTTGGTGACTGGTGGGCAAACAGATGATTTTTCCAAGCTTGAAGAGCTGTTTATTTAAATCACAGATCTTTTACAGCAGTAATGGTCTGTTTGTGAACGATGTTTTGACCCACCATAGAACTTCTATTATCTATTTAATACATTTGGTTTCCCACCAGTGCCTCAGACATGACGACACGGTGATCCCCCTAATAGGCTAAATATTGGCACCCGCATTTTAAAAAAAAGGAGTTGAATCTTGGATCATCCTATGAATTAGTGCCAGCTCTAGGCATAGGCGACCCAGGCGGATTGCGCATAATCTTTGAACCCCATACAACATCGCTGATTTTCGGACATAACTTTGGAACAGAAAGTGATAGACTGGTGGTCTTTTGTGTTGGAACCCACTGCAAAAATAGGTGTGGTCTACATTCTATAGTGGTCATTAGGAGCATGTTTTGTATTGCTGGCAACAGTGGAATCTTGAATGTTAAGCATTGTGTAATTGTGTATAACCTCTCACATTGACTGACAGAGTCTGTAGATGTGTCCAGGACTGATATGCAGATAGAATTAAAGTCTTCACCACGTTCCAAATTATTATGCAAATTACATTTGCTTACATTTAGATTTTCTAAATTATCAACTCAAATGAGTCAGCATCATTTTCAAGTCTTTAACTGTTAGAGGATAATATGAATGTGATTGAAAAAACCTCCCAGTGATAACAGTATTTTTTTCAAAAATAAATATAGTAAAAAACTCAATCTACTGTTCCAAATTATTATGCAATACATTTAAAAGGTTGTAATTAACTGAAAATGGTCATTTGTTGAATTTGCAGAATAATGAGGTCATATTTACTGAAATCAAAAGCTATTTCAATCAAAAACATCTTAACAGGTCAAGTTATATTTTAACATACGAGCCAATTTGATAGGAGCTTCAAAATTCTTAAATCCATTAAACTTGAGAGTTTTTGCTTGGATTTGTTTGCAAGATGTCTGGCCCCCCGAACTGCTATTTGGATGAAAACTGCCTCCCACCCTCATAGATGTTTTGCGTTAGGATGCTACTAAGGTTCTCAATGGGGTTGAGGTCAGGGTAGGATGGGGTCCACATCATGAGTTTCTCTCCTTTTATGCCCATAGCAGCCAATGATGCAGAGGTATTCTTTACAGCAGGACATGGTGCGTTGTCATGCATGAAGATGATTTTGTTAAGGAAAGCACGGCTCTTCTTTTTGTACCATAGAAGAAAGGGATCAGTCAGAAACTCCACATATTTTTCAGAGGTCATTTTCACACTTTCAGGGAGGCTAAAAGGCCTGACCAACTCTCTCCTCATGATTCTGGCCCAAAACATGACTCCGCCACCTCTTTTCTGACGTCGCAGCCTTGTTGGGTGGCCATTCACCAACCATCCACTACTCCATCCATCTGACCATCCAGGGTTACACAGCACTCATCAGTGAACAAAACTGTTTGAAAATGAGTCTTCATGTATTTCTGGGCCACTGCAGCCGTTTCTGCTGCCGTTTTCAGCATTCAAAGAACAGTTTAGGGGAGGCCGGATAGAAGGTTTATGCACAACTGCAAGCTTCTGGAGGGTCCTACATCTTGATGTTTGGGAGACTCCAGAGGCACCAGCAGCTTCAAATAACAGTTTGCTGCTTTGTAGCAGCTCTTCTCTTAAGCTGATGTATTTGTCTGGCAGAAACCATCCACATTGTTTATTTATCTTCTCAAACCCGTGTGTGCTCTGAATCAGTCACAAAAAGTACAATGATTATGCTTGATCTTTCGTGAAATATCAAAGGTTTTCATACTTAGTCCAAGGCATTCAACTATTTCACGCTTTTCATCAGCAGAGAGATCCGTTTTCTTTCCCATAATGCTTGAAAATGGTGATCTGCTTAATAATGTGGAACGTCCTTTTTCAGTAGTTTTTCCCTTAACTGGACTCACCTGACAACTAATTATCCCAGGCGTCTGAGATTGATGTCAGTGATTCAAAGAGCCCTGAGACACAATACCATCAATGGGTTTCAATGAAAAACTTTTTTTTTTTTAAATGTATTTATTTATTTTTACCTTTTTATGGCACTGAAATACAATTTGCATAATAATTTGGAACGTGGTGTATGAAGTTAAGGTTGAATAGTTTTTGATGGAAATTCAAGACAGCAGGAGAAAAGGGTGAGGGAATCGTCCAGGCAGGTGAGAGGGTGAAATAGGCTTAAAGAATATAGAATATAGAAGTAATATAGAAAAAAACAAGAGGGCTCAACAACGATGAATGCTATCCTTGTGGTGAGAAAGAAGGAGACACAAGCAGCTGCAAGTGAGTCAAGTTTATTCTTTCTGTGCCAACTTTACAATGCTCGAAATGCAGGACGAACATAACGGTAAGGGCTCAGACACGCCCCCAAACCCCAAAACCTGCTGGGTGAAAGACACCTCTCTTATATGTACGCCACAGCCTACGTATTTCCATCGTCATTATTGTACATAGTGTTCAACAGAGATTGCCGCAGCTCTACAGTTCACCCGGTGCGTTGTTGGTAATTGAGAAGCAGAGGTAGATTGGGTCGGAAAGCCGTCGTGTGGGGAGCGCTCTGACAGACTTTTATTGGCTGGAGGTTAATTCAATTTTCGAGGCGGATGTGGGGATTTTCAGCCAAGCCTCCCACAGCAGCCTTCCACACGTTGACAGGGAGACACACAGAGCGCGCGAGAGAGCGGCGCGTTCGGAGGAAAATGACAAAACAGTTTTTATAAACACACATTAATTGTCATGGTAACCTCGCTGCTGAAAAACAGACGGATCAAACCGAATGATCGCAACACACTGTCAGCCGCTCGCCCACGCCGCATTTAAAATATTAAGGGCTTAGAGACCACTTCAGGGAGACAGTAAAACCGACACTGACTGGGAAGTAATAAATAGGGGAGGGAGAGAGCTGCACAATGGCCTAGTGTTTTGTTGCAGAGCATTAGAGACACAACATTGCCTCCCTAGATGTCGTGAGTTTGAGTCCAGGCTCTGACAATTTACGGAATCTCCCTGAGTCTCCCTGTTTCCTTTTTTTTTTATGCTGTACTATCCTGTCCATTCCTGTTTAGAAAATTGGGTGTATTTGTGTCAGGCCAAAATCAAAGCTTTTGCCAAATGCCAAAGTTTGACAAGCTTCAATATCTCAATTGTTTGCACAAAATGAATGAAAGTTTCAGGGTTTGTTCCACCCATGTTTGCTAACCCATAATGCTACCAAAATGAAAGCTTTTCTTGTATTAGTCACATCTTGGTTTTAAAGGATATATTGCAAATTTGATGTCAAGGCAAAACATTTTTTTTTGTAAATAAATAGCCATGAGCCTTCCCATAATATTACAATAGATATCTCTCACTCACTATGCGGTTCAACTTCATACTGTCTTTTTACACTGAACTTTAGATGTTGTAAAAACCCTAATTACTTCCATCTGTTGCTCTATGCCTTCAAGTTGGTATATCTCTAGGCTATCATTAATAAAAGGATATCACATGAATGGTTCCCCCTGGCACTCGCTCTTGGGGGGGGGGTGACACCGCTGCAGTGAGTGAGTGGGAGATGTTGTTGATGCCTGAATGCGTAGGCAGGGGGTGAGAGAGGAGGGCTGTTTGTTGGTACGGTCAGACCCATAATTGTCAGTCTCTGTCTCCCCCAGTGCTCTCTCGTAAAAGCAGAGTTTGATTTGTGTTTTTAACCATCAGTGCAGAGTCAAATGAGTTCAAATCCAATAGAGCTGCACGCTCTTGGAAAAGTACCTACGGTAAATTCATGAAAAGCCATATGATTAGATTTGTGGTAATATTTTAAAATGAAAATTCAGAGACATTGGAGAGAAGAGATGATCTGCTAATTCAAGAGACTAATGCATCATGTCAGAACATATTGGAAGGTCTAAAGCAGTAGTCCTGGGTGGTGAGGCTTTGCCAATAGTTACTGTGGATATTGTTTTGGCCGTTGATCTTAATCATCCTTTGCCTTAATCAATAGAGCTGGCCCTAACCCAATATAATTAGCAGGTTTCATTCTCGGAGACTGGGCATTTTGTTGTTTTCAGAGCAGTAAATGACTGCACCCTTTGTGGTATTCGCATTGCAACCATTACAATAGCAACTTTGCTTCTCACATAGGGGGACTGGAGACGCCATGCTGGATGCTTGCCATGGGACAAATGGGACGCAACCGCGCCACACTGTGCCAATCGTGTGTCGATGAGCTAAGATCAGCGTTAACCACCAGTAAACACCCGTCTTTCCATTTGACCGATGAATTGTGCAACTCTAAAGTCTAGTTTCATCCATAGACTGTGGAATCATGATGGACTGCGGGAGGCGTCGCTCCCCCCATAGTGTTCAGCGTGGGCTAACGCAGTGGTTCTCAACCTTTTGAACCACGACCCCCATTATGACAATTCATAAGATTCGTGACCCCCACCTGTATGTATGTACCTTATATACTGTATTAGCGCTGTTCGGTCACACCGTCAGAAACAGGAACATTAGCCTATATAATTCTTTAAAAACAAAGGAAAAAAACAAATTATTAAATCAAACCAAGAACAAAATGACAGTTTGGTAAAACAACACACACGTGCTGCAATAAAATAATAATATTATATATTTTCTGAAAGTAGAAAATGAGCGCTGCTGCGGGTCCCACGGGTGTGAAAGGCCTGTGTCCTACGGGTGCTCTCCTAAGAAGTCAGCAATACATAAAAACAGAAAAATTACTGGTAGCAAAACTGCCCTGATGAAGACACTTCAGTCGAAATGCGTTTTTATTTTAATTTTATTTTGTCCATGCCTTAATAAAGGACTTTTACTTTTTTGATAACCATGGAGTGTCTCCTCTACTTTTTTGACTGCATTTCACATTCACTACCAGTCATTTTTCTGTTTTTATATATTTTCTATCTACATCAGGGGTGTCGAAATTGTTTTGGGTTGTGAGCCGAAATTCAGCCCACACGGCGGCTCACGAGCCTTATATTGTACAGAACTGTGGCCTAATAAATAACAACGGCTCACACTTATTGTGCTTTATCAGCCTGTGTCACTTTGTTTCTCAAAGTGCTGCATATAGTCGTTTACTCACAAGGACCTCAAATCCAAGAGAAACAACTTTATTAAACAGACGAGACGACAGAGACGAATAAAGATATGTTGTCGTTTCGTAGGAGACAACGACGAGCTCTCATGCTTTCATCCTCACTGACCTAAAAGATATAAGGAAAGAAAAGTAGTGAAATAAGGGTGGGTGGGGGAGAGACTGAGGAGGGGGACTGGGAGGTATTTATAGGATAGACCGGAATGGGCGTACGTGAGGTATGGTCTTGCTCCCGAACTTCAGATAACGACTTATCTCCATTTATTCATTCACTCTACACTTGATGGCAGTAAGTTACTGTTGGAGCCACAGCTGCCCTGGGGCAGACTGACCATTTACCACATGGCTATAAATGCTGTTTATATCCTGATCTCTTATTATGTCAGTGCCCTCTGTTGGACACGTGTGGAATTCTTTTTTAAATTTAAGTTGCCCCCTAGTGGCTGGAGTGAGCATTCTGACTATTTCTTTAAAAAAATTCATAACTCAGCACAGGAATGGGCTCGAGACTTACTTTTTTCACATACTCTAAAATTCATACAAAGGGCCACAGTAAATCATCTTGCGGGCCGCATGTGGCCCGCGGGCCTTGTGTTTGACACATGTGATCTACATGATCTGGCGACCCCCACCCCCCTAATTTTTATTACCCTAACCCCAAGTTTAGAACCACTAGGCTAACGGAAGCTCATTCATGCTAGCAGTTTGGGTGGGGCTTTCGGAGCCAACTCCAGGATAGGGCAAAAATTTATATTGTGAAAGGAAAAATATAGGACTATGTTGTGTGTGTTAAATAAT
Organism: Neogobius melanostomus; assembly: GCA_007210695.1. Taxonomy (NCBI): domain Eukaryota; kingdom Metazoa; phylum Chordata; class Actinopteri; order Gobiiformes; family Gobiidae; genus Neogobius; species Neogobius melanostomus. Next base: position 173,378 of record VHKM01000761.1, read on the forward strand.
GGCTTAAAGAGATGCAAAAACGTTTAAATGGAAAGTCTATTACAACAAGGAACGTCCGGTCCGTGCCCGCACTTCCTTGGGGCATCTGGAAGAAGGAAGCTATTGAACGTCCATTGATATACAGCAGGGGTCACAAATTAAATTTCACCAAGGTCCGAAATGAAAAAAAATGGTCAAGCAAAGGTCCGGAACACACGGGGTTAATTCACGGTTATATCAGGATTTTTAAGCCTTTTTTAAAATCTATTTCTGTGATTTGAAAATAATGCAATCAATTGAATGCTCTTATTGTTTTTTCTTCTCTAAAATAAGTTTTGGCTCAGCAGAATGCATAGGCTACTGTAGCCTATTATACACAATGTGCACATAATATATGACAGTGATGTGTTTCTTTGCTCAGTTCAACACACTGAGCCCTGTTTAGTCCTGGCTTAGTCCAGGTTTAGTCCTGGTTCAGACCTGCGCTATTTGCGCATTACGATCGCGCGTGCATATTTAATTAGGGCGTCCTCCGCTTTTGTTTTTAGCGAGCCATATTTCAGTCATTCCGAAACCGTTTCTAAAAATGTAAAAAGTATCATGAAGCTAAGATGTAGGACTTTCTCTTTCTGTTCGTCTGGGCTGTAGTTTACCGCTCTGGTGCAGTCAGAGAGGGAGAGGAAGGGAGGGAGGGAGAGAGAGAGAGAGAGAGCGCAGACGGAGCTGCTCGTCTGAGGGAATTCACGGTCGGGTCCAAAGTTCGTATCCAAGGTTCGGGTCCGGAATGGCTGGCGCATGGGTCCGGATCCGGACCGAGGTCCGCCGTTTAGTGACCTCTGATATACAGCCTAAAAGGCTTCATCCTGGTTAAGTCCTGTTTTATGTAGCCTGTAGTTGTGATTTAGAGCCTGGTTCGACATGGTTTAATCCGCCTCTAGCAGCAACTGGTTGAGGGGAAGCACTGTCTAATAAATCTAGGAATTAAACATTTTAAACATTAAACATCAGCATTTTTGACTCTGCCATTCTGGTCCATTTTAGACCCACCGATTGGGACAGTATTTTCTAATTTTCTGCATTTGCATTGTAAATAGATACAGCTTCTTCGACATCGAGTGACTTGATGTAGTGACACTCTTCTGCCACCAGGTGATGCACCCCCAAGCCTGTCAATGCACCTCTCTCTGCAAATAAATTAATAAAAAAACATTAAAACATCAGCCATAGAGAAGAAAGGGGGGGGCGGCATAAATTGAATTACAGCGGGAGCATTTGTGGCTACGTGTTGCTGTGTGGTTGTCAACTACCTTGTCTTTCTTTCTTTCTAGCGTATTGTACAGCAGCAGCAGCCACCTGTAGCAGTGGCTCTCTCACTCTCCAGCTCCGCGAAAGGGAGAAGAGAGAGAGAGAGAGAATATAGGGCTGGAGGAGAAGGCGGAGGATATCTTTTGATCACAAGTGGACTTCTGACTGACAAGAGCTCCTCGCTGCATACTCTTAGTTCCCACAAATGAAAGGTAAGGCAACCCAATTCTGTGATGAATTTTAACGCGTGTGCCTGCGCTCCCTCTGCACTTGTTGAGACTGTTTATTATGCATCAGTGTGTGCATCGCTGTCAGGTGAGCGAGAAAAGGTCAGTGAAATCGAGATAAAATAAACTGGTGAATTGGTGAATATCCAGTGCGGTTTGGGCTTTCAACAGGTGGCTCTGAGCTTTGGGCTCTGAGCTTTGGGCGCTAATGAGGCGGGAGGAGTGACGCGCTTGCTGTGAGAAAAATGCTTCAGAGTTGGTGGTCGAGTGCTCTTTTAGTAAAGCCCAAGGGGGGAGGCAGGATGATTCATGTGAGAAAGAGCAGCTGAGAGATCACCTGGGACTAATTAATACAAAGCTAAATAGTGGAATTTCAAGACTGATAAGTTGGTGTTAAGTCTAGAAGATATAAACATTTTAGTTTATGCATGAAATAAATATAATAAAGAACATTCTAAAAAGAACCTGGTTATTCTATGTTACCGATTAACTCAATAAACTCTTTATTTTACCTTTATTTGACCAGGAAAGTCTATTTTACATATTTTTGTGACAGGGGGACACCAGAGTCCAGAGGAAATGAATGGATGAATTTCCAAACGCACTGCTGTCTACAATATTGTTCGTTATTGTTATTTTAATGTCATCATGGAAAAAAACTGAAAAGGGGGAGACGTTACACTTGGAGACAGTTTTGTTTATAACCATAAATCAGGTCAAAACATCTGCATTCAGAACCTGTTGCTGCAGATTCTACTTGAATCCTCACCTGAATCCGTCTCGGCTTTATGTACATGACTTTCATTCGAAACAGAAGCCTCAACTGAGTGCCGAAACAGCAAACCTTTTTCACTCATTTGGCTTACCTGGGCATAATCTGCATACACCCTCTTACAGTAGGCTCCTGTGACATTACATGAAAGCCGATTAGCATTACTTTTGCAAATGTAACTTTTAACACTGAAATTAACAGGTGTGCAGAGCAATGCTTTTGTTTGTCAGAGAAATAGAGGTTTGATCCCCCTTTCTCTCTCTACCCGCCCACCCTCTCTGTCTGCCTTCCTCCCTCTGTCTCTCTCGGTGCAGAGTGATGCAGGGGGAGAGTGTGTCCAGCTGTGTTTGTCTCGACACTTGATGGCACTGTTGAGACACGGCTCAACTGTCTAATTGTATCACGTTGACCTTTTCCTCACCATTGAAACCCCTGGGCGTCTAAATCCCTCAGTGACTAAAGACTAGTGATTCCTGTGTCGAAGCACTCAACATTAAGTGCATAAAAGTTTAAAACTGTCTTAAGAATTCCACGATTAAATCTACGGCTAAAGATGCAAAATGTAGGGATCTGTGTAGGATTGCATGTCTAGGTGTAAACTACTGGGAAAAAACATTTCTTCTTGACACATCCCATGGGAGACCGAATATTTTGTTGTTTCCAGAAGATTTTAGTTTGATTGCGATTAAAGCAGTACTAAGTAACTCTTGCACCCTAGAGGCCATAAGCGCCACTGCAGGTGTCGTAGCATGTCGTAGCAATTGTCCGTGAGAGTAAATACTACGCTGACAGAAAAGACAAAGGGAGAGAGGGATATTGCACATCCAATTACACAATGGAGATAATTTTTTTCACTCAAACGTTGCTGCAAATACTTTTTAAGTGGCGCTAGCCCGCAGTTAGCTTCGCGATTCCATTAGTGTATATTGCGCCTCCGACCCGGTGCAGGGAAAGTTGCAATTGTGGTTTTCTGGCCAGAGACACCAGGGGAGATGAAAGACCCCCCAATCATCCCATTAAAGGGGGGTATTATGTAAAATCGACTTTTTCAAGCTTTATATCATGTTATTATGTCATTCCCTCATTAAACACATGCCTGGAGTGTTGCCTTGGCTCATTCACATATTTTTGAGTAATCAGTAAAAACTTAGACGGCAGCCATTTTAGGTGTAGCTATGCCTCAGTCCTCCTAGGAACGCCCCCACCTCCTGGAGACGCCTCTGGACCTTTCGTCACCAGCCAAGCCACCAACCACTGAGAGCCCCCTCCCTGCACAGTAGTGTTTAGATGCCACAGCAGTGTGCTGAAGGGGGCGTGTCGGAAAGCTTCTTAAAGAGACAGAGGCCTATTTCAAGACGTTCAGTACAGCCATTTGAGAGAGCAATTTTATTCAAGGCAGTTATTTTAATTTACTGCATATACAGACCAACAGAAGGTTACGTCATCATTGTAGTATGCTATAGACTGGTGCTATGTGATTGAAAAAAGCATAATACCCCCTCTTTAACACTTGTATTACCCCCAGAGGGACTACGAAAAGGATTTATTAAGGTAAAGAAGTTACTTAGTACTGCTTTAATGATTAGATTTGCAATTCTAGCTTTTTAATTCAATATTCACCTCACACAGCACGTTTTACACGGGGTTAGGGTTACACATGTAGGACAATTAACATTTGGGAGAAAGATTTAACTTTCTAGATGTTTTACAGAGGTCTAAATCCATGTTTCACAACCTTTTATTTTTTGCGTACCCCTTGGACATTTCTTTTGTGCTTCAAGTTCTCCTCTCGAGAGATTGCTGCCAATTATTTAGAAAAGATCAAACAAAGCTTAGATTTTTTGTAAACAGACATTGTGTTCTGTTCAAAACAAGGCAAAAAAATATCTCAAAACCATGTCATTTATTGTAAGGGGGTACTACAGGGGTCCCGTACTCCTTGTACACTTTAGGTTTAGTAGTTTTTACACATAGTACTTCTCATTGACCAATTAGTTTTATGTGACCAAAAATAATGACTGTTTTGCTGATTGCAATCATTCAAATTGCAATTTCAGTTCTGTTGTGCAAAAACTGTACATTACAGCTCTGGATCTGTGTGTGCTTTACAGTTAATGTGTCTGTAATTACTGGCACTATTCACAGTGAACAAAAACTGGCACAAAGTTCAACGTCGTCCCTGTCTGAAGAGCAATTATTTTTCAGTGTTATTGAAAATAATTGGCTGCATTTATCCAGTTTGTATGTGTTGTTGTTGGCAGAAGACGACGGGCCACTTGACAAAATATGTGAGTATGTTATGTGCGAGGCTAGACTGGCTTCAGACATTTGTGGACTCTCTGTTCGGATAATTCTTTGAAGAGCAGTGATGACTCACCCATGGAGTAATATGGCCGCTGCCCTCTGTCTGAGAGTTTAATCAAATACTAGAAAGCAAATGCAAGCTGTTTGAGTGTGGTATTAATTGAGCAGTACTTATATAACTTACTGTTATATATGCCTTTAATTGTCACGTCTGTGCTGCATGATCATGATTCATTTCATTATGTAAACACTGAATTATGGAAGTTGCTTGGGTCGTGGTCTGTGACCTTTTTTTGGATCCAAAGAGCCAATTCTACTCTTAAAATGCTAAATTCTTGAAAATGACCAGTACTTAACCAAGACTAAATTGGTTCTGAATAAGTAATGACATGAGCAGCGCTTGTGGCTCTGAAACCATAAGCTGCCTATGCCTGAGGGGGATTGTGTTGTCAAGACCGCTATGATTTCTGAGTTTGCTGGTGCATTTATGTGTTAAAGTTCACATAAAAACATTTGGACACTACAGTGTTATGATGCATTTACTGTTAGAGACCCGGCTCTTTTCTCTACTTTTAGAATGTTTTCGGGCAAAGTTTATTGTTGGAGGTCGACCAGTATATCTGCTGTATTTTACAATGTCGGCTATTGGCTGTTCTAATGCTGATAAAAGCCGATATCTCTGTAACCGAAAATGATAGAGACTTTAAAGCTTTAAAATGAGCCCTTCCTAAGCCTCAGGGAAACTGAGAAACACTGCGATGAAAATTGGTTTGTTTGGTTTGTACACCTCGGATTGTATGTGTATACAGTTGTGCTCAAAAGTTTACATACCCTGGCAGAATATTAGATTTTTTTGACTATTTTTCCAAAGAATATGAAAGATAACACAAAAAGTTTTTTTTTCCACACAAAAAATGGAGTTTGCTCTTTTTTAAATCATAATGAAAAAAGAAAGTACCAAAAATGACCCTGATAAAAGTTTATGATCAAGAGGAATGGGCCGCTTCACCATTAGATTATATACAGAACCTTCTCCAACCTTCTCCAATCAATTCAAAATCATAACAGATAGAGACTTACCGTTTTAGTTTTGGAATCTGCTGATTTTTGTCTTTAAACAAAGATCCCTCTGAAGTACCTACTAAACAGGGATGTCTTAAAGAGGGGGTATTATGCTTTTTTCAATCACATAGCACCAGTCTATAGCATACTACAATGATGACGTAACCTTCTGTTGGTCTGTATATGCAGTAAATTAAAATAACTGCCTTGAATGAAATTGCTCTCTCAAAATGGCTGTACTGAACGTCTTGAAATAGGCCTCTGTCTCTTTAAGAAGCTTTCCGACACGCCCCCTTCAGCACACTGCTGTGGCATCTAAACAACACTACTGTGCGGGGAGGGGGCTCTGCTGAGCTGAGGAGCAGTGGTTGGTGGCTTGGCTGGTGACGAAAGGTCCAGAGGCGTCTCCAGGAGGTGGGGGCGTTCCTAGGAGGACTGAGGCATAGCTACACCTAAAATGGCTGCCGTCTACGTTTTTACTGATTACTCAAAAATATGTGAATGAGCCAAGGCAACACTCCAGGCATGTGTTTAATGAGGGAATGACATAATAACATGATATAAAGCTTGAAAAAGTCGATTTTACATAATACCCCCCCCTTTAAATAAATCAGCCCTATGCCCCTAATAAAGTGCCCCCTGCTGTCACAGTTGAACACTGACACGTTTTACTGATTAGAGACATTTGGAAAAATATCGCCATTGTCCCATAAAAATCCATATTGATCGACCTCTAGTTATTTTATGAGCAATGGTCATCAGGGTTTCTATGGTAACGCAATACTAATGAATGGTCGTGGCTATTAAATTATTGATTTTGATGTTGTTTACACTTCAATTAGTGTCATTTTGTTAGAAGGCGTAGAGTGTGTACAGGAGCGGAGCAGTCTCTATAGAAATGCATTTGTTTTTGTAAAGGTTTTGAATTCCCTCATTTGTGATCTCACCTGCGTTTGATTCAGCTCATATGTTGCTACACCAGTGTTACTACCAAACATGCTCACAAAGACAATACTTTATCCCCAGTTGTTTGTCAAAATGCATAATTTGGAAGAAAAAAAAGTTACCTTCTTGTAATGACATTAATGCATGTATTTTATACCATTTACTTAATGTGTTGTGTGGTTTTAAATGCTATGGTATAATAGGAATCCGTCTTGGATGCATGGTCTGGCCACATGAGCAGAGAAAGCCCTGCAGTATCTATGGAAATTTCGCACACTGCAGGTCACGTCATCTGTGGTTTCAGCTACATGCATCTCATTTGTTTCATTACCATTAGATTCTACGGTGGCGCTAAGAAGCTGTGGTGTGGAGAGAACGCATGGTCAGTAATGGAGCAGAGCAGGCCAAGCGGTCCCTGCGGAAATGTGTCTTTTCTTTGTCATTTCTGTGACAATTGATTTAATTTGTGATTTATCAATTATGTCATTAAATAACAATGGAGTTCACTCACTGTGCACTGTTCAGAGGTGTTCGTTTTGGAAATAGACTGAAATATGAACTTTTACTTACAGTATATTGTCTGAATAAATTGCAGCCTTTGTTATTTCCTAATCACAACCTCTTAAATTGACAACCCGGATAAGTCCTTTTCCAACAAGGCTTTACTGTCATTTTTAAGCTTTCGAGTTAGTTTCTGTGGCGTTTATCGCAATATTTACGTGACTCAATATATCAAACTTAAAGCAGTACTAAGTAACGTGTTTACCTTAATAAATCCTTTCCGTAGTCCCTCTGGGGATAATACAAGTGTTAATGGAATGATTGGGGGTCTTTCATCTCCCCCTGGTGTCTCTGGCCAGAAACCACGCTTGCAACTTGCCTGCCTCCGGGTCGGAGCCACCAATACACACTAATGGGACCACAAAGAAGAAGCTAACAGGCTAACGGGCAAAGCTAACTGTGGGCTAGCGCCACTTTGGCAGTGTTTACAGCTAAGTTTGAGCGGAAAAAAATACTCCATTGTGTAATTTGGTTGTGGCACAATGTACAATATCCCTCTCTCCCTTTGTCTTTTCTGTCAGCGTAGTATTTTACTCTCATGGACAATTAATGAGTAAAAAAGATGCAACATGCAGTGATGCTTATGGCCTGTAGGGGCATAACTTACAAGTTACTTAGTTCTGCTTTAAAATTCTGTTATCATGACAGGCTATCTTGTGGTCTTTTCAATATTCAAAATATACAATATTCTGTTAATCTTAGTTTCTAAGTAAATTCTATATAAATGTGACCATTTAATTTCTACAGCAGCAATCCACATATTTCACCATTTTGTACCTAAACTTTGGAATAGTGTCATCAAAAACCTAGAGATTTGTGGTACTCTTGGTTTCCTGGTACTCCTTGCAATAATAATAAACTAACAGAGACTTTAAAATGTAATGTGGGACTAAAGAGATGCACTGATCCAACTTTTTTGCTCCCGAAACCGATACCGATACTGGGGGTTTGAGTATCTTCCGATATCCGATATTAACCAATACCAAGAGACTTTCTTAAAAGAAGTTATTGTGAGTGAAAAAATTGGTCCTCTTTTCACCATTGTCAATAAAGCCTTATTTTTTGTTATCAATTATGGTCTATCTATTAAACTGTAATGGAAAAACATTAGACAAGAATAACTGGACTTTTCTACACTAAATATATGAAAGGCTATTTAGGATAGGCTGGCATAAATTGATTTAATCTTTATAAATGCTGCATAATAAAACTGCATAACTCAAAATTTGGGACAGTCCCGAAATCCAGGCTCTTAGATTACTTTGAGAAGTCGTTAGATTTCCCCCAAACGGGATATCTGTACAACATTCAGTGCTTGAATATTAAAGAGTCAAAAGAGACGCTGTGTGCGCTCTGTAGGCGAACTTTGGGCCCAAGCGCTAAAGACCTGGTCCACGTTTCCTTGTCGTCCTTTGTCCTGAGCAATGTATAGGTACTCAGAGCGAATGTTCTCCATCATGAAGGGCGCATGGACAGATGTACGCAACAAATGCTCCCTGGACTTGATCCGTGCAGAAAGATTCATAAAAATGAACCTGGCGATGAGCTGTGTGGTCCTCGACTAGATACAGCGCTTATGTAGGTTTAAGGAGTTAAATGTTGTTTGGGAACTATGTCACTAAGCCCTTATTTTTGTTCTATAGGCGGTGGGTGACCGTGAACATGGAATTGTATAGTTACAGAAAACTTATCCCATTAGTTTGATTTGCAATTGTGCATACTGATTGTAAATGTGGCATATTGAAAAAAAAAAACATGTGCACTTGTTACACCGTTATTTACTAACTAAAAAAATGAAAAACCCTTTAAAGGGGGTATTATGTAAAATCGACTTTTTCAAGCTTTATATCATGTTATTATGTCATTCCCTCATTAAACACATGCCTGGAGTGTTGCCTTGGCTCATTCACATATTTTGAGTAATCAGTAAAAACTTAAGACGGCAGCCATTTTAGGTGTAGCTATGCCTCAGTCCTCCTAGGAACGCCCCCACCTCCTGGAGACGCCTCTGGACCTTTCGTCACCAGCCAAGCCACCAACCACTGCTCTTCAGCTCAGCAGAGCCCCCTCCCCGCACAGTAGTGTTGTTTAGATGCCACAGCAGTGTGCTGAAGGGGGCGTGTCGGAAAGCTTCTTAAAGAGACAGAGGCCTATTTCAAGACGTTCAGTACAGCCATTTTGAGAGAGCAATTTTATTCAAGGCAGTTATTTTAATTTACTGCATATACAGACCAACAGAAGGTTACGTCATCATTGTAGTATGCTATAGACTGGTGCTATGTGATTGAAAAAAGCATAATACCCCCTCTTTAAGCACTACTCTGTTTGTGTTTTTATTGGATCAGTGCATCCAATCCAAATCGGACTTGTTGTTCATATGAAAGAATTTGGTACATTATAGTGTGTTCAATAGATTCACCAGTTGTGACCCAGAAGTTAATGGAGTTGTTCCACGGCTCTTTTCTCTACTTTTGTAGCGGATTCCTAAACATTCCATCCCGAACTCTACAGGTTTGAAGTTTAGTCTGGTCCGTGATTTGAGCTGTAACTTACTTCCTGCTCAAAGGCTTTGGGGTCGCTGAGAAGCTGCGTTCTTGTGGCGCCGTGCGGACGGTGCGTGGTCAGTATACAGGAGCAGAGCAAGCCGAGTGGTCTCTATGGAAATTGCTTTCGTCATGTCATTCCCCTTGACGTGGCTGTGGGCACAGTGCGGAGGAGACAGACCGTTGACAGCACATAACCAAGAGTGCCCCTCGAGAAGATTGCCTGCTTTCACAATCTGCCAGCACATTGGACCAACAGACTTACAAGAGGGTTTTATTCTTTTACGTTGTTCCCATCCTCATTGTTAGATTAGATTAGATTGATTTGTGTTTTCAAATTAAGATTTTGTTTGCTGTACTTGTTTTACATTTGCTACTTAAAGGGACTATACAGAGTTTAAAAATGTTAAACCAAAGTATTTTCATCCCCCTACATGTTCCAGCCATGTCCTAATGTGTAGAATGAGCCCAGACCTGTTCACCACAACTGCCTCTAAAATCCACTCAAAAAGTTGTTACTTCAGGTCCAAATTGCCGTCATGCACGAGCTTAATATAGAGACTGCAGTTACACGTAAGACCTGAGGTGGCAGTAGTGAGCATAACATGACCAACTTGCATCTAGTCTATTTAAAGAGCAACTAAACATCAAATCAAGTTTTTTTTACTGATAAACTGTCTCAATGGGTGTTTCATAGTGTTGTCTACTGGTCCCTGACGTTATTCTGACATTATAGCGCAAACATGTGTTAAATCCTAACTTTGGCCTGAAAATGAATGGGTTGCGCCCCCTTCAGGGTAAACTCTGCTACTAAATTAGAATTTCCTGATTGACTGGAGACGTGTCCACGGCCTCCACAGAACGTCATAAGCCGCACCAGCTCCACACATCGTCATCAGGTGCTGCCCATTGTCCTGCCCCTGTACCTGTGGTATATAACCAAGTCCCTCCCACTTAATCAGTCTGCTGTGATTGTGCCAATGCAAAGGCCCACACACTCACCCCCCGCATGTCACCCCCAAACTTCAGAGAATTTTTGACTTTTGTTTGTGGGTGGGAAAAGGCTTTGGCACGCCCGTTTAGGTGCTCTTTAACATTTGTCAGAAGTCCGAAAAATGAACCGCTAAACATTTCAGCTTGTTTGAGGTCTAATGGTTACGGTTTAAGACCCCGTGATGAGTTGGAGACAAGTTATTTTGTTGTTTGCAAAGGATTGTGCAGCTGTTGATGAGGCTAAACTTTATGTTGCGATTTTGAGTCTATTGCATTTAATTGTGCAGCCCTACTTAATCATATTCCCATATTCCCACAAAATTATACATCAGTGTTACAAAATCAGACTTTTAATTTCTAAAAATATCTCTTGTATGAAGTAAAAAGCTGCTGTTGTGTCTCGTTAGGCCAGCCATTCCCAAGGTTCGGGGCATCACATCCCCTGTTCGATCCAAGAATCTCTCGCCCCCCAATAAGAATCTAAAATTACATAAAAAGCAACGTCAATGGCGTGGAGACTGGTTTAAAGTAGTACATTTGAGCAAATAAATGTATTTTTCCTTTCAAAATATTTTTTTTTTCAATGCACTTGTTTTGTAGTCACGCAAAACCCGATTTTCACCCGAGCAAATACATTTATGTGATTTTCATTATGCTGCATTTATCTGAGTGTCATGGACAATGGCCGCTGGCTGCTCTGCTTTATGACCACAACACTGGAGGCCGCCATTGCTCCGCCATTGCTGTAGTACCTCCATATAGCCGCTAGTCTCCCATTAGGAATCATTACACTTCAGACACATTAAAAACAACTTTAGAGCCCGGTGCCTAATATTTTGGAATGTTCTACAGCTAGATATTCCTCCTGTGATTACGCTGGGTTAGTTGCAATTAAAGGCACAGGGCTGGTTTTCATAAGAAATTTTTTAGAAATCTCGTACTAATGAGAGTCGGACTGTTAGCATTGGAGCTGCGTGAGCTACACGTCACACAAGGGCCCAGTCTACAGTGAAGATCCCGCCCATATGCCCTTATTAGGAACATGCTTCGTCAGAGCTGGGGAGGAGGAGTCTGTAAATCCGCCATGATTTCCCCCTGGAACGGGGTCATTATGGTAAATGGAGAGGAGTGAGGAGGAGCTGTCTATTCTCAGTGTCTATGGTCATGGGTCTCTGGGGAGCTTCAGCATTGTCTTTGACATCTTTGACGGCATGGGTGTTTTCCTAATCCAAAACACACTTTTTCCTACAGGCACATGTTTGGGTGATTTTCACCCAGTAATAGTAATAGAAGGCAGGTGAGGGTTAGTGTATTTTAATCAGGCAATCTTGCCCCATTTCAAGGTTGACATTCAGAACTGCCACATTTATTTTGCCTACTTCAACTAAGCTTTGCTCCTGTCGCAGAGTTCGGTGTCTCTGGCATCCGAGCAAGTGAGTAACACATAGTTATTTTAGTCAGCTGGTCATTATTACCCATTCAAAATATGACATATTTTGTTTCTCCCTCCTGCGGCTATTTGTGTGCCAAGGACACTGAGCCTTCACCAGGGAAGTCTCACACGTCCCAGCCCTAGGTGGACCAAAAACAAAGTTTCCATGTTCATAATTTTATTTTTTAGGAATTTCTTGTTCCCAAATTCCTAATTTTCCAGTAATTTTTGATCATTTTTATATGGTCCTCTCATGATGCTTTTCTTTCATTTTATTAGACATGACACAGTTTAATATAAAAGAACACTACTCAAATGTGTCATGTATTGTCATGTTTTGATAGATTTTGATGACAAGTACATTTTATCGGGTGTATTTTCTCGGGTAAAAATCACCCGGCGTTAGTGATGGTGTTTTGAATTTGAGCGATAGTGTTCTAGGAATAACCAGGAAAGTCCCACTGAGATTAAGAATCTCTTATACAGGGGAGTCCTGGCGCCAGAGGGGCCTTGACTTTCATATTATCACTATAATCATAGTTTCTGCAGATGCTAATCGGGATCAGAATAAACTTAAACAGCGCCAATGTAGGCTCCACCAGTCCCCATTAAAATAATAAAGAATAGTAAAACCAAACATAGGTATAAAAAAAAAAACAATATAAGAAATTAAATAAATGAATGAATAGACAAAAAAGAGAAATATAATATAAAAAATCCTATCTCTAAAAATCAAATCCAACATCCAAACTCTTTCTCAATGTCACCTGTAGCAACACAGTGTTTTGGTCCCCCATTGTTTCTTAATCATGTTCCCACCTGTAACTTCATGTGGCGCACTCGTGTGTGGCTTCCATCCAATTTCACCTGCTCCTCACTGGACCCCACACGCTGAGGATCACATTGCTCTGCCACGTTTCAAATCTAAAACACGAGAAGTCATTTGTTTGCTGCTACTTTTCTGCTAATACACGGCAAATGCTGGTGCCCACATTTTGTCCCCTCCCAACGAAGGTATTGGTATTTACACACGTCAAGCTTGGCAAACAGTCTGATCACACAATTACAATAATGCTATTCATTGATTTTTCTTTTTCTCTCTGTCCTCGTCAGAATCGTAAAGCGGGAGCAGCATGCCTGGCCTCATAAACAAGGAGAGCAGGAGCGCGTTGCCCCTGAGCGTGTCTGACATCACGTCGTGTGTCCGCGGGTACACGCTGGCCATGACCGCCTCCATGACCTACGAAAACATCGAGGACCACGCAATAGAAGGCAAGTACAGGCCTCAGGTAGCGCGTGTGAATGGAATTTGATCATCTCAACCTGCTGTAGATTTAAGATTTAAAGTGAACGTATATCTCATAACATTAATGTGACTAAACTTTATATGATTTTGGACACCGCGGTTCTGATATTTCACATCTCATCACAACTTCAGATCAAGTTTGCTTATGGAAATATGACAAAAGACTTTTTTTGATTGATTAGATTTATTTGAGTGATTATTTACATTAACATTGTTGCAGTGCAAAAAATAAATAAAGTAACAAAAAAACTCAAAAGGAGTGCCCACCCCCATATTCAAAATTAATTTACATTCCGGATACAGTAATACTACAATATAACACTTTATATTACAAATTCCTGAATTACACAATTACAATTGTCCGCATTAACTTTACATAAGCAGCATTGTTAAAGAAAAGCATTTCATGTTGTACAAGAAGAAAATCACAGGATGTTTACAAGACTTCCAAAGTAAGAAGACATAACACAAAGATAGAAATGTCTGCAGTTTACCAATATATATAAACATTTTTATTTTTATTTACAATTTGTACTTTTTTTCTTTTTCTTATTCCTCTGTCCCATTAACATAATAACCATATCCAATCATTACTTATAAACACCAGTCACCATTCTATTCATTGACTATTGATTTAGTTATAATAAGTATTACATAGTCAACACGACCCATTATTATTGTCATTCCCATTTCCACTGTAAAAGACTTAGTATCGTAGAAGAGATTCATCGACTGATCTGGTCTGGTTAAGTTGAGGTCATTGCGCTTCTATCTTGAGAAGATTCTTTTTGCCCTCGTGGTCAAAATGTAAAACTGGTTCAATACATAAGTAAGAGGTCAATTTAAACTCTGGCCCCCTGGGATTAGGCCACTCCTGTTGACAGGACTGTCACAATATAATAGCCATTGTTCTGGGCTGGGGCGACTGCTGTTCTCTTGATCTGAGGAGTTCATTGTATAAAGTAGGGCTGCAACTAACAATTATTTTGTTAATCAACTAAACTACAGATTATCTTTTACAATTAATTAATTTATCGCTTGGCTGTCAAAGGCGCATGAACATTTTATTTTTTTCTAGATTTTTCCCACATAAAGCTACAGTGGCACCACTTGAGGACATTGATGGAATAAACTTGGTTTGCTCAAAGTTTTGTGTTTTTATTTATATTTATTCTTTTAAACTGTTTTATTTATATTTATTCTTTTAAACTGTTTTATTTCTATGTATTGTTTTATACTCATCTAGTGGTGGAGCTCATTTGTATTGTTTTGGTTTTATTGATTTTGTGGTCGCGTGTGCAGCACTTTGGAAACGTTTTGTTGTTTAAATGTGCTTTATAAATAAAGTGGATTGGATTGGATTGAAAGCTGCACATGAATACAAGCATAAGTTTATGTGCACAGGCCATTCCTCATTTGAAAGCTAGGAACCTCCAGAGTTCAGCCACTGAGCTGTACCGACTGGAGTCTGCACTGGCACTTATTGGGACTTTATCAGGGACAGGAGCCGGGATTGAAGAAAATTATTTCAAAACTAGTTTAAAGTCCCGGATCTGGAGCTCATTTTTGCTCTCTGATTGGATAATTGTGCTGCCACACAAACCGATCATGTTTATGACATTTGCAATGTGCAAAACACTCTACAGACTTCACTTTAAAAACATCAGTAGTTTGTACTAGAGCTGCTCGATTATTGAAAAAATAATCACGATTATTTTAGACATAATTGAAATCACGATTATTCAAACGATTATTGGTTGCCTTTAAAAAAAAGTATCTTTATTTCATTTATTAATTAATCAAATATTTTCTGTTTTCTGAACAGTCATAAAAGTACAAATGATTTCAAGAGTGCCTCGATTGAGGAGAGGTCTCTGTTTTACACCTGCCCCCTGCTGGCCAGCCCTAACACCTGCGCATGTAAACTGAGCAGAGATCCTCATCATCAACTTTATTTACTAAAGCTACAAATATTTTTTGGTATTTTTCTTTATTTTTCTTTTTGGAATGTTTTGTGCTAAAGTGCTGTGTTGTCTGTCTAGTCAAGACTGTCTACTGTATTTTGTGTTGTTTTGTAATCCTGTCTGGGTGTTAGTTTGTCAAATGTATTGTAACTGTTGAAATTGTTACATATTGTTAATAATAATAACAAAATAAAAATAAAAAAAATAAAAAATAGGGGGGCGGGGGGGGATGCTAATTGTTTAGTGTAATAATTGAAATTTTAATCAAATTTCGATTAATTACACATCCCTAGTTTGTACTACATTTACAAGTGTTTGCTCTTTTTGAGTCTGTGTACACCAGAAAATGATAAGTACTAAATTAGTTGGTCAATATAAATTATTGAATAGTTGGCGATTAATCGATTAGTTCTTTCAGCCCTAGTATAAAGATTGTGCATGAGGCTACTCCTACGGTTCAACGTGGGTTTATACAAAAATAGCCTCGTTTTATACCTCTCTCCAAACATCTTTTCTCTCCAGCTTGAATTGTGACCCCACTGTTATCAAAAGTGTGGGGTTAGTGGCTTTAAAATGGAGACGTGCAGTTGAGTGCAGACATCTGCTGCTCTTACTGTGATGCTGACATCCTTATGAAAAGAGACTGCTTGGTGTCCCCTACCTACCACTCTTCCTTACATTGAATTGAATACACTATAATGGAAAATGCTGGGGTGTTGCAACAAGTAAGAAAGAGCCCTTCTATTACCAGTGGCGTGCTGTGGGGTCTCAGACAGAGCCTTCAATAGCAACCTATGGGTTCACGCACTCATAGCATATAAACTGATCGCCAATATGTATGGATAAAACTGCTATTTTGCGCGGCATTTGTTCACTAATGTATCAACAAAGTGTTTGTGTTGTAGGAATCTTCATCTATCCTCTGGAGGAGAATGCCATTGTGGTTGGTTTCGAGGCCATGATCTCCACTCAGATCATCACTTTGCAGATCAAAGACAAGGCTAAACTGGAGGACTGCCACCAGGACTGCTGCAACACGCTGAACGGAGCGCTGCAAAGCTGTGGAGGTACGTCACATTCAAACTCATGTGTTCATAAAACCCGTGTCTTTAAGACAGTTGTTTTGGCAAAAATTATTTGGTTTTAAAATGATTTGTGCTGTGGACTGCCTTTTTCTAAGCTGTTTTTTAGACCCCGTTGTAATGTCAATAATTAGAGAATGATATGTTTATTCCATGGCTATTGTCTGTGAATTATTATTGACTATTGACTGCATATTGATTAAATATTGACAATGAAATCCAGAGCAATCGATAGCCAATAAGCTCTGCTGACTTTGGGACCATGGGGTCAGGTTTTCCCCCTCAGTTTCCAAGGTTTTAATGTAGATCTCTGCTACTGCTTTCAGGCCCTATACAACCAATCATTTTTCCTTTATGCTTCTACTCGAAGCCGGTCTGAGAGACCCTTTATGCAAAGTCATTACCTAATAATAATAGAAAAAGGGAAGGAAGTGCCCACATGGATTTCTGAGAGCTTAAAGCACAATGAAAACCATTTGACAAGACTGTGAGGACTCTATATTAACACGCTCATGTGAAAGAACATGGAGAAATGAATTGAATTTTGTATGTCATACAAATGGGACGGGATGTGCACTTTTATCTTACATTGTTGGCGAGTTGCTTAACGCACAAAATCTATTAAAGGGGAAATCAACTTTTTAGAGCTTTTTACCACGTTACACATAGAGGTCGACCGATATGGGTTTTTCTAAGGCTGATGCAGATTTTTTTGTGAATTTTTATTGGCCGATGCCGATATGCACGGCCGGTATTTTTCCAAATGTCTCATCTATAATCCTGTGTATGATGCTTCTCAACTGTAAAATGAGTCAGTGTTGAACTGTGACAGCAGGGGGCACTTTATTAGAGACAGAGGGCTGATTTATTCAAGACTTTCCTATTTAGGTCTTTCAGAGGGAGCTTGTTTTAAAGGGACTAGATGGAAGTTGTCATTTTTATACTCGCCACCTCAGGTCTTATGCGTAACTGCAGTTTCTATATTAAGCTCGTGCATGACGGCACTTCGGCCCCGAAGTAACAACTTTTTGAGTGACAGTGCAGGATTTTAGAGGCAGTTGTGGTGAACAGGTCTGGGCTCATTCTACACATTAGGACATTACTGGAGCAAGTAGGGGGAGGAAAATACTTAATTTTAACATTTTTAAAGTCCCTTAAAATCCCTTTAAAGACAAAAATTAACAGATTCCGAAACAAAAAACAGTGTACAAGCTTGTGACTGATTTTCATCCATAGACATAATAATAATAGACTCCGTCTCCTCACTCCTGCCCGTTTACCATAATGACCATGTTCAAAAGGGAAATCATAGCGGATTTACAGATTCTTCCTCCCCTGCTCTGACGGAGCATGTTTCTACAAAGGGCAAAAGGACGTGTAGTTCGATCGTAACCGCGCCCGCGCCATTAGCCCTTATGCTAACAGCCTGTCAATCAAAGTCCGGCCCTCATTAGTATACGAGATTTCTAAAATGTACCTTACGAAAACCAGCCTGGTTTCTTTAATTGTAACTCACCCAGCGTTATCACAAGAGCAGTATCTAGCTGTAGAAAGTTCCCAAAAATTAGAAACCATTGTAGTTGCAGAAATTACTAATAACGGAAATCAAACAGTTGTCTTTTGGTGATTTATTATAAGCAGTAGAAAATGATAATTTGTGAATAGCAAATGAATAAAATAATAACAATACAAGTGAGACTGACAAGACAGTAATGTGATCACATCAAATCCTAAAGTCAAGTCTGAAGTTTCTAACCCCTTCACTCCCAGTTATACTTCCTCCGTTGACCCTCCTCCCAGAACAGCAAGCTGGGAGAGAAGACACTGGTCAAGCCTGATAAGAAACCCATAAACACTGTAAGGCAGTTTTATGGTTGCTTCTCGTCCTGTTTAGACCAGAACTGAGATCACCAGACCAGACAGGTCAACAGGTCATCTTTGTATACATTTTCCCATGGGGGACACCTGAGTCTGGTACAAAGGTTCACATACCAAGATGATAAGTGGCTTAAAACGTGTGGAAAGTGCAATGCTAACTAATGGAAAACTAGCTTGTTTTTCCGCCCACAAATGGAGGTACTGCAGCAATGGCGGGCAATGTCAGCCCCTAGCGTCGCGGTCATAAAGCAGTGCAACCAGCGGCCATTGTTTTTATTGTAATGTTTTTCAGCTCCCCTGAGGCCTCGGGAGTGTGGGAGGGCTCATTGTGATGCTATGACTGAGCTCTTTTCAATGCAGAAAAACAGTTGTTGGTTCCAGAGATATCACCTTTTTATCGGCGTTAAATCGATGTCAAATATCGGCCCGATAAGTTACAAAGTTGTTCTCTCATCAAAAACATACCTAGACCTGTGTTTCGAGCCACTCACACTGCTTTGCGTAATCTTCTCCAGTACATATTCTCTTTGCATCTTCCAAAAAGCTCCTCCTGAGGTCCCAGGTATCCAGGAAATGCTTTCCTCACCTCTCGATCTCTCGCTAAGCTTAATCCTCGTCATAGCTGCACGACAGTAACACGCAGCAAACGGTGTATGTTTTGTTTTCTTTGTTTTCTCTCTTTATTGAAACAGCTGCACAGCAAAGAGGAGAGGCCCAAGAGGAGGAGGTTGTGGGAGGGGCTTATGGTAGCTCACGTGGAGGTGGCACAGGAAGTGAAACTACTGGATGTTTTGTTTCAGCTGTTTTAGATCAATATTGCATTATCTAACCGACAAATTGTAAGATAGTGTTAAAGGGGGGGTATTATGTAAAATCGACTTTTTCAAGCTTTATATCATGTTATTATGTCATTCCCTCATTAAACACATGCCTGGAGTGTTGCCTTGGCTCATTCACATATTTTTGAGTAATCAGTACAAACTTAGACGGCAGCCATTTTAGGTGTAGCTATGCCTCAGTCCTCCTAGGAACGCCCCCACCTCCTGGAGACGCCTCTGGACCTTTTGTCACCAGCCAAGCCACCAACCACTGCTCCTCAGCTCAGCAGAGCCCCCTCCCCGCACAGTAGTGTTGTTTAGATGCCACAGCAGTGTGCTGAAGGGGGCGTGTCGGAAAGCTTCTTAAAGAGACAGAGGCCTATTTCAAGACGTTCAGTACAGCCATTTTGAGAGAGCAATTTTATTCAAGGCAGTTATTTTAATTTACTGCATATACAGACCAACAGAAGGTTACGTCATCATTGTAGTATGCTATAGACTGGTGCTATGTGATTGAAAAAAGCCTAATACCCCCTCTTTAAAGTGATAGTCTGGAAGTCTAAATGTTTACACATTTTATAAAATGTGCAAAATCAATCACCTGGTCTTACATTTTGATGTAATCTAAGTAATAATATATGTGTGTATTTATTTATTTTTTTGTAAAGCCCCTCCTCTCTGGATCAACTAATCAGAGTCTAGTATCCTCCCGCGTTGACCAATGAGAGTAGCTTTTCCATGAACCGGCCTGTCAGGTCCAATCAGGAGGGGAGGGGGAGGAGAGAGATCGTTTACTGCTCTCGTCATTTTGCAAACTAAGAAGGGCTTTCTGGTTAAAGAGCGGAGGAATTTGATTGTTTACTTTCAAATGTCACTATCTCTCTTCACTTTGCAAACTTACGGACTATCACTTTAAAGATGTGACAAACCAGCTTTATTTATGGCAAACCATATTAATAATAAAAAAAACATTTATCCAATCAATCAATTCAAATATTACTGTAGTGATATTGCAAACTGCTGATTCAATTTCTTATGTTCCTAATATTTCATACACTTAAAGTCTGAGTAGCCATTTTTATTTGGAGAAAGTAAAGTAAGTCTAAGTATTTACATTTCTGATTTTTTCTTTAGAAGTGGTGTTTTTTTTTGTCATACAGTATTGTAAGTTAGCTTGTGTGTTTAATATTATTGCCATTTCATGACGATATCAGTGTCATCCCGCATTAACCCTAACCCTGCCTCCTGTAGGACACATAGTTCTGGATGAGGACATGGAGCGGACCGTGTTGGTCGTGAACCTCGGCACCATCCCTCCCATGGAGACTGTGCACGTTCTGGTGAGCACCTCCTCTGAGCTCCGCACTCTGCCCAGCGGAGGCATCAAAGTCTGCTCCCCCCCGGTCTGCACGCCCCGGGTCCAGAGGAGCATCAACGAGGAGCAGGGCCTGTCCCCCAACTTCTCCAGGATGTAAGTCAGGAAGCTAACAATAGGGATACGATTTTTCTGGAGCTAAAGCATCTTGATCCCACACATTTTATTAGACCAGTATTTTCTGAGGTGGTACTTGGTGTTAATTTCAGAACCAGACAATCCAGTGCCTCAAGTCCTCATGACCCGGTGCCCACTTACCCTCACCAGAGCCTGGTCTCGCTGCTGGAGGAGGAGACCATCAACTCCATGGACTACGAGTTCAACTTCCAACTGGAGATAAGAGCTCCCTATCTCCTGGCAGGTCAATATTTTTACATGTAATTGTACTGTGCTGTCAGCTGTTCATTGTTGGTAATGCCAGATTTAGAAAGTGTAGTATAGGAGTAGTATAAGTTTAGTTTAAGACTGAAGAATGAAAATAAAGTTGTTAATCCTTTTGAATTCACTTAAACATTTATTGGCAAGAATTTTGAAGTCAGTGGGCTGGAAATCTGTTGAATTTCCGACATCAAGGGGGTCATTTACTAAGCCAGGTGCTTAATTGCGAGTAGTAATGAAAATGGGCAAGTGCTGTTTTGTGGGTGTGTTGCACATAATTTACTATTAGAAACGGTGCGTATTTTTAGTGCCACAAATGTGTTTACTGCGCGAGCACAGTCTGCACTAAACTGCTGCTGCTCTTAATCCTGAGTGAGCGCTTTTGATGGAACATTTACAAAGTTATTATGGATAAATGACAGATGTCCACAATCAATAATTATCCATCCATCCATTTTCTTCCACTTTTCCGTTGCCGGGTCATGGGGGCAGCTGTTGGAGTTGCCCAAATCACATTGCATCAGCCCCTATGGCTCCTCCTGCAGGTGGTGGGTCCACAGAAGGACGGCCTCATGGTTCTAACCGGGCCTGTTGGTCTGAACCGCTCTTTGTCTGACCCGTCACCTAGGACCCCGACAACAGAGCTCCCAGGATCATTCGGGCTCTCAAACCCCTCCACCACGTTAAGGTGGCGGTTCCGGGAGGGGTCAATAATTATCACTTTAATAAAAAACAAACAAAAACAAATCAATGTTCTTGATTTAAAGAAATAGCCAATAGATACTGCCTGTGATTTGTGTCTTTTGCCTTCAATTATTCAATCATATGTGCACGTGTTGGCACAGGGGAAAAAACCCTCCATAGCCCCTCACACGTTCATCCAGTGGTATCCACGCGCTGGTTCGAGCATATATCGGCTGCAGCGCGTACGGAGCGCTGGCCACAGCCATATCTGGGATCGAAACTGAAGCAAGAAACAGTCGAGGCAGGTGAACAGTGAACATACGGGGTGTCACCATAGTGCACAGACCTTGTGGATTTCATAAGGATTAAGGACTTTAAAAGGACATGGACTTCTGGAGCCTTTTATTGAACTGCAGTTCAGTGTAGAGCCAAGGGAAATAATGTCGCCGGTAACGTGTACTTTCTTTATATTTCCGCACACCATCAAAACAGCCCAGTTATTATTTTATCTTTGTAAATGAGCCAGATACAAACATCTTAAAACGTTTTGAACGCCACATTGGTGCTCAAAATGCATTATATCATACTGTAGTATAAATACAGTGCTCGCTAAACAAAATCTTTAGCATTTTCTCCGCCTCAAATTTTGCGCCATCCATCCATCCATCCATCCATTTTCTTCCGCTCTATCCGGGGCCGGGTCGCGGAGGCAGCAGTCTCAGCAGAGATGCCCAGACTTCCCGATCCACGCACACCTCCTCCAGCTGTTCTGGGGGACCCCGAGGCGACACCAGGCCAGCTCGGAGACATAGTCCCACCAGCGTGTCCTGGGCCTTCCACGAGGCCTCCTCCCAATAGGACATGCCTGGAACACCTCCCGAGGGAGGCGACCAGGAGGCATCCGGAACAGATGCCCTAGCCACCTCAGCTGGCTCCTTTCGACGTGAAGGAGTAGCGACTCTACCCCGAGCTCCTCCCGGGTAACTGAGCTCCTCACCCGATCTCTGAGGGTGCGCCCAGCCACCCTGCGAAGGAAACTCATTTCGGCCGCTTGTATCCGCAATCTTGTCCTTTCAGTCATTACCCAGATCTCATGACCATAGGTGAGGGTGGGAACGTAGATCGATCGGTAAATCGAGAGCTTTGCCCCCTGACTCAGCTCCCTCTTCACCACAACAGTCCGATACAGCGACCGCATCACTGCTGACGCTGCAGCGATCCGTCTATCGATCTCACGCTCCATCCGCCCCTCACTCGTGAACAAGACCCCGAGATACTTGAACTCCTCCACTTGAGGTAAGGACTCTCCACCGACCTGAAGCGGGGAAGCCACCTTTTTCCGGTGGAGAACCATGGCCTCAGATTTGGAGGTGCTGATCCTCATCCCGGCCGCTTCACACTCGGCTGCAAACCGCCCCAGGAGCTTGGTTCGCATTGCCGGCAGTAAGTCAAATTTTACGCATTGTGGCAAAATAGCCTTCGTTTGCATATTCATCAGAACCCATGCGCTAAGTTTGCGCTGCGACCTCTGCCCTTTATTATAAACGCAAATATCAACTGCACTTGCTGTTTGCTCCACTTTAGCACACTATACCATGTTTGCACGTGTTAAAGTGCTTAGTAAATGATCCCCCTTAGTGTTTTACAAAGTTTATTAAGTGAATCAACCTGCAAAAGAATGTGTGTCTCTCTCTGTCAGGAGGAGGTAGAGCAGCTGCTCAGTAATCGCCATGAATCACTGCAGAAGTTAGTTTGGGTCAAAAACTCTCCAAAACTCCAACAATAAAGTTACCGACACCGTTATAGACTTTATCACACGTCTATACTCTTGTTTCTTGCTCTTGTTTCGGAGGTAATTGCTGTATGGTTTGCTCCTGATTGTTTGGGTTATGTCTGGGGCAGGTGTGGAGAGCCCGTCTCATGCCATTCGAGCCGACGCTGATCCTTTGGCCCGATCTGCCACCAGTGTGGTCGTCACTCTGGCCGACAAGTACACCTACGACTGCCCCGTCACCATCCTCATCTACCCCAGCGGTACGTCAACTCGGTACACGTTTGTGATAGGACTGCGTGATTTGAGAAATAACAGTGATATTTGTAAACTGTCTTGAGAATAGCACTAATAATATTGTTGCAATATTTTACTAAACCATCTCAACAAACAAATGTAAACAAAGGTAATAAATAAAGCGAACATGTTCCATTTCAGCGGAGACTGCATGGAGACTTTTTAAAGTCGTGGTCTCAAGCAGTTGTGTCGTGAACACTATTTGTTGAGACATTTCTATGACGTCCCTGCAATGTCTCCGAAACCTGTCGAATACCAAGGAGATCTATGTGAGAAACGTCTCACAGGTTGAGTACAACAAATAGTGTTCACAACGTTGCCACAACTGCTTGACCGTGTAGACCACAGAGACCATGCGGAGACTGAAATCGACCCACAAGACCACCTGGAGACTCGCCTTAGCTCCAGGAGACTCGAGTCTCCAACTAGTATCCAGGGTGGAGAGATAGGCCCTTTGTATGGTTGCAATCAATCTGAGTTGCAGAGACTGCCACGACCGGCCGTCTCCTCAACGTCTCCACAACTCTCCTCCAGTGAGATAGGTCTTTGTGATTATTGTATTCATAACTCCATCCATTAGCTGCATAATGGAAAAGTGCATCTGTAAATGTGACATGATTGAGGGCGCGCAAGGCGCGCAAGTAAGGCGCAGTGTTCCAGCTCTTCGGTCATCTGACGCGAAACTGTTATAAGTAAACTGCACAATATGCCTAATACAAGAAAGAACCCGGCGTCAACTGAGGAAGTTGACGAAATGAAAAAGACTCTTGACTTTCTCATTGAACAAATAGATACTGTGAAGACGCAGCAGAAAGAAATCCTGGCGCTGGTTGCGGAAGTGAGAACTTTACGCATGGCGAATGATGAGAAGGACAAGAAAATATCTGAATTAGAGTGCCGGATTGCAGATTTGGAACAGTATAGTCGAATAAACGATGTGATCATCACCGGGATTAAGATCAATCCCAGGTCGTATGCGAGAGCGGTGGCAGCGACCAGCGCTGGGGACCCCGGCGGTGAGATGGATGCGCGTTCCACGGAGCAGCAGGTGGCTGTCTTCCTTCAGTCGAAAGGGATTCGCTTTGACTGTGGGAACATCGAGGCTTGCCACACACTCCCGAAAAGGAACAACAGCGACAAGCAAGCAGTCATAATACGCTTTGCGAACAGAAAACACAAGATTGCACTCCTGAAAGAAGGAAGGAAGCTCAAAGGCACGGATGTTTATATTAATGAGCATCTGACGAAGATTAACGCTGATATCGCAAAAAGAGCGCGTTACTTGAGGAAAATGAAGAAAATCCTGAACACATGGTCCATGAACTGTAAGGTATACATCAAGCTTAATGGCCCACCTGAAGAAGCTAAAGTGATGGTCGTGAGGAAAATTGAGGAACTGGATCAGTACTGTTAACTGTGACCTAGTGTGAAGGTAAAGACTCAACTGGACTCATGAACATACACCATGTCACAACTAGAAGGACTCGATAATCTCACATCTGAAAAGATAAAAAATTTAACACTTTGGGTTAAGCAGCATGAGAATATGGAATTACAGGCATTTGAGTACACAGATTACAATGCACATGATGTGGAGAATAACATTGATCCGGACAATAATTTTTTCAATCACATCAATAATAACTGCCGTTATTATTCTGAGGAGAATTATGAGAGTATAAACAAGGATGAGAAATTTTCACTGATCCATATCAATGCTAGAAGCCTATATGCAAACTTTTCACAAATTAAATGTTACCTGAGTCAATTTACGCAACCCTTTAGTGTTATTGCAATTACCGAAACATGGATTAACCCAGATAAGGATATGAATTTTGACCTTGAAGGTTATGAGTTTGTTCATTTGGATAGGGAAAATAAAGGTGGGGGAGGTGTGGGTCTATATGTGAGCAACAATCTCAAATTTCAAGTTATAGATAAAATGTCACTTGCTGTAAACAACTTGGTTGAATGCATAACAGTTGAAATATATGATGAAAAACATAAGCATGCACTCATTAGTTGTATATATAGATCCCCGGGGTCTGGTATAGAACAATTTAAAGAATGGTTTGAGAGAATGTACATAACAAGTAACAAAACAGTCTTTATATGCGGAGATTTTAATATTGATTTGCTGAATACAAATAATAACAAAATGATAAATGATTTTATTAATACAATCTACAGCATGCATTTGTATCCAGTGATCACTAGACCAACACGAATAACATCTCACTGTGCAACTCTCCTGGATAATATTTTTACAAATAATTTGTCAAATCACTCAGTAAGTGGAATTTTACTGAGTGATATCAGTGACCACCTTCCGGTGTTTACTGTATATGAAAATAATTACAAAGTGACTCAAAGATCTACACATAATAGGGAGTACAGTCGAGTTAGAACAGAGGCGTCTTTAGATGCATTTAAAAACAATTTAAAAGATGAAAGCTGGGTGAGTGTCCTCAATGACAATGATGTAAACAGTGCTTACAATACATTTCTAGATATTTTAAAAAATTATATGATAAAAATTGTCCAGTCCGATCAATATGGAAAAAATCTAAGTATAATGAATGTCCTTGGATGACGAAAGGTTTACAGAATGCGTGCAAAAAGAAGAACATACTGTACAAAGCGTTCATAAGACTAAAAACAAAGGAATCGGAAATTAAGTATAAAATCTACAAAAATAAGTTAACAAACATATTAAGGACTAGTAAAAAAGAATACTATGGTAGGCTGCTGCATAGGAACAAAGACAACATTAAGGAAATTTGGAAAATCTTAAACACTGTGATAAACAAAGGTAGAACACAAAAGAGCTTTCCACATTTTTTTCATATTGACAACAAAGACAACAGCAATATGAATGTTGTTGTTGAGAAACTAAATGAATATTTTGTGAACGTGGGTTCTGACTTGGCAGGCAAAATACCTGATTCAGGTCCACCAGATGGGTGGAAGGAACATCTGACTGAACGTAATTTGAGTTCTATGTTTGTATCAATGGTAGAAGAAAATGAAATTATAGCAATAGTACACAAATGTGCAAATAAGAGATCAAAAGACTGCGACGATATTGATATGTCAGTAATCAAAAAGGTAATTGAGGGTATATCAAAACCACTAACATATATTTGTAATTTATCTTTTAGGACGGGTACATTCCCTAATAAGATGAAAATCGCTAAAGTGTTACCACTGTACAAATCAGGAGACAGACATACTTTTAATAATTATAGACCTGTTTCGTTGTTACCGCAATTCTCCAAAATTCTTGAAAAACTCTTCAATACACGACTGGAAAAATTTATAAATAAATATAGCTTACTATCGGAGTGTCAGTATGGCTTTAGGGCTAAGCGCTCCACAGCCATGGCACTTATTGATACAGTTGAACAAATATCATCCTCTCTTGATCAAAAACTTCATGCAATCGGAATTTTTGTGGATCTAAGCAAAGCATTTGACACTATAGATCACACAATTCTACTTAGAAAATTAGAACGCTACGGTATCAGGGGTATAGCCTTACAATGGGTAAAGAGCTATCTGAGTGAAAGAACACAGTTTGTAAGATTGGGAGAATATAGATCTAGATGTTTAAATGTCAATTGTGGAGTTCCACAGGGTTCTGTATTGGGACCAAAATTCTTTATTTTATATATCAATGAGTTGTGCCATGTGTCATCGATATTAAAACCCATATTGTTTGCGGATGATACTAATCTGTTTTGCTCTGGCTCGGACCTGCAAAAATTAGTTCAAGATGTAACTACAGAATTTAACAAAATTAGAATGTGGTTCAATATAAATAAATTATCTTTGAACATGAATAAAACAAAATGTATGTATTTTGGAAACAGTGCAAAGAATGCAGAAATTACTATATCAATGGATGGCACAAATATAACACAAGTGAACGAAATTAGATTTTTGGGGGTCATTATGGACAATAAAATTAACTGGAAATCACATATTAAGTATGTGCAAAAAAAAGTGTCAAAAAGTGTTGCGGTCCTTAGTAGAGCAAGGCAGGTTTTAGATCAGCGATCGTTATATATTCTTTACTGTTCACTGGTTTTGCCATATCTCACTTACTGCACAGAAGTATGGGGAAATAATTATAAAACTAATCTGCAGTCATTAGTCCTACTTCAAAAGAGAGCAATACGCCATGTGCATAAAGCAAGTTATTTAGAACATACCAACCCTTTGTTTCTTAAATCAAGATTACTCAAATTTTCAGATTTAGTTTCCTCTCAAACATTACAAGTGGTGTTTAAAGCCAAGAATAAATTGTTACCAGGAAATATTCAAAGGCTTTTTAGTGAAAATGAAGGTGTTTATGAACTAAGAAATAAAATGTCCTTCAAGTCTGTATTTATACAGACAACAAGAAAAAGCTTTTCTGTCTCGGTATCTGGAATAAGATTATGGAATAAGTTGTCAGTGGAAATCAAGGAGTGTGATAATATCAAACAATTTAAAAGGAAATATACGGAAATGGTTCTTGCAACATATGACAAAATGTAACCTTTAAGTCATTACAATGAATATACATATATTTTTTTCTAATATTTTGACGATTAATCGCAAGTTAAATCAAGTTCTAATTGTAAGATTTCAATTGGGCACTATCAAGTTTGTCCAAATTATAGAAGAAATAAATTTAACTGTTGCTGTTGCTCCGTTGTCATTTCTATAACTACTCTAATTATACAATGGTAACTTGGGGTAGGCGAGACATGGATCTGTTGGCTAGGGGTCCCCCCTCTCAACGGGCACATAAAGCCTCGTCTTCTTAATGCACCACACAGTACAGGAGGTAAACATCATCCACCAAGTCTCAGGGCAGCTGGGTGGGGACTTGTTGATTGAGGGCGTCCACCCACTTTCAACAGGCCACTATACACTCTGGCTTTTTAACGCAACACACTAGAAAGGGTTTACAGTTTGGGCATACCATTTTCATAATAACAATAAATAGTGGATAGTAATGACAACAAGGCAAGATGGCAGAATACAAAATGTCTAACATGCCTATATAATATGAAAACGAATATTCATCCATTGATAATGACAAGAAGGATAATTGTTATAATTGTTATGATCAATGACATTAACCATAAGTTATTACTTTTGTTATTTGTCAAATGTGAAATGCTAAAACCTCTTTATTTGCCAGTGCTGCAAATTGTAAACTAAGGCTGCTGATTGTATACTGACGAGTATAGCTACAGTAGGATAAACGTTAACTCACAGACATGTACAAGTATATAGTTTTGAAACTAATACAAAATACTCAGGAAGGATTGTTTACTGTTTGATAAAAATGTAAAAGCAATGTATAACTGTATCATCATTAACTGCAAATGTAATTTCACATGAACAAGGGGTAGGCACTTATAAGCTTTTGCTTCAGTCTACTCCCTTTGAGCTTCCATTAACTGTATGATTGTGAAACATTGGAGGAAGAAAAATGTTAACTGCTCAAATAAACTAACTAACTAACTAACTAACTAACTAACATAAGTTGTTTTTCCCAGACTGTAATCAAGTCTGGCTCAAGCTTATGTAAGGATGAAGAAAACCTTTGGGAAACTACTTGGAAACGACAGGAGAACTACATGTATTTTCCATTACATGTATGGAAAACAGCATACAGGCTTTGCGTAGGAGATAACAGCGTTTAAATAAACCGGGGAAACGGTTGTGGCCAGATTTTGGTTATAGATATCGGCAGGAAATCATTTTTAGTGGAGGCATGGATTTCTCAAACATGCACGGACCAAAGCACCAGCAATATTTTAAAGGCTTTTTAAAATAGTCAGTCTAGCGTTATCAGGGCTGTTTCATGCTAAGATTTCACAGTGTGGCGCCAGTGGCCAAAACAGTGTGGGTGTAGAGTCTTTTTTGCCTTTCTGCTGTTTTGACCTTCTCTGTAGTGTATTTTGCTTTGTATCGTGAGCCTGTGTTTTCCCAGAGGCAGCAGTAATCCCAGTCCCACTGACCCAAGAGGTTTTACATGAGGTTTTCAACAGACCAACAGGACCTGAGGCCAACGCTGCGCAATTTAGTCCGACGTTCCTGTCTCTTGCTGCTGTAGCTTTAATCACAACAAGTCCTGGCATTTACAACAGGGAAACAGAAGAGCTTTTTTCCCGTATTCAAAATATATAGTAAGAATTATGGTGTTGGAAGAACATAATAACTGGCAAATGTTCAGCTTCTGAGTGTAAAATTATAGTTTTGCTGCATTGGAAATTATAAAAAACAAACAAGAATTTCCCCGTACATGTTTCAAAAGAACTGATGAAATGGTTCAAAAAGTATAGGGCGGGAAATAATGACAAAAAGGGACCATCTTTATTTTTTTGGGACTTTATCAATAACAGTAATCCGGAGATGTTTTTGTAAAACATCAGACAAATGCATTTGATTAATGCGCTCAAGAAGAACTAACTTTACAACTACACAAGTGTCTCAGCTAATACAGGGATCACTCAGGTCATTTTTAATAGAATAAATGCAAATGACTAAAATCCCTGCAGTCTTCACGTCTTTCTGATTGCACCATTCTAATTTCAATTGTATTAACATTTTAAAATATGACGATGGTTGCACAATAAGCCGAATGCCCATCTCTTTTGGCTACCAAACAATAATGATAGTTAGCGTAAAGCAACGAAGAAAAGCTATGATTTGGACCGTTTTAACCGCTGGAAAGTTGATGATTTAAAGCGTTTTTGTCGTCGCCATGGAGCCTGTTACAATATTAGCTTAAAGTCTATTTTTACAACCAGGGCTGCGAACACGACAGAAACAGCCGTTCATACAAAGAGGTGCTGTAAAAAGTGACGACCAGTCCTTGTTCATATAGTTGGAATAAATATGGAATAACTATGTGAGAAAAACATTTCTGACCCTTGAAGCGACTGTTGGACATGTCGCCGATATTCACAACATTTAAACTGAAATGAGAAATAAAAACATAGAATCCCTCTTTTTTTGTCATTAAGGAGGTGGACAGTAGACGAAATCTTTTTCTTAATTGTGACCAGAGAGATCCACATACACACATAGGCTATGCCATCTAAATGTACTTTATTTATATTTTTTTACGAGTGATCTGATGGTACAACAGAGCTAATCGGTCGCTAATCTGACAGACGGAAATTTACCCACTATATTTAAAGGGGGGGTATTATGTAAAATCGACTTTTTCAAGCTTTATATCATGTTATTATGTCATTCCCTCATTAAACACATGCCTGGAGTGTTGCCTTGGCTCATTCACATATTTTTGAGTAATCAGTAAAAACTTAGACGGCAGCCATTTTAGGTGTAGCTATGCCTCAGTCCTCCTAGGAACGCCCCCACCTCCTGGAGACGCCTCTGGACCTTTTGTCACCAGCCAAGCCACCAACCACTGCTCCTCAGCTCAGCAGAGCCCCCTCCCCGCACAGTAGTGTTGTTTAGATGCCACAGCAGTGTGCTGAAGGGGGCGTGTCGGAAAGCTTCTTAAAGAGACAGAGGCCTATTTCAAGACGTTCAGTACAGCCATTTTGAGAGAGCAGTTATTTTAATTTACTGCATATACAGACCAACAGAAGGTTACGTCATCATTGTAGTATGCTATAGACTGGTGCTATGTGATTGAAAAAAACATAATACCCCCTCTTTAACATCAACACCGTTTTGGAACTTTTCCCTGTGATTACAAGACGAATTCAAATGATTTAAAAAGTGAGGGTGTCTGTGTCGGGCTGATCCCAGGTCCTGTCGTTCCCCTGTCCGCGATGGTCCGCTCCTGCCTACGGAGCCGCCGCCCTGACTTTTCCCTTTCAAGATATTAACAACTTAAATATTTGCAAGAAATGTCACTTGAGACTTATAGTCTGTAAACCAGTGCCCGTAAGCCTTATAGTTCACGGTTATGGCTCAATATACTTCAGTGTTCACGCTCCGCTACCTGAACTCGCTCACACATTTCAATGGCGGTGTGGTTTGTTTGGGCCGAAATTAGGAGCCTGATTGACCCACGCATGCGCAGTCGAGATGGGCATTCGGCTTATAGACTTGTCAGAGAACATAAAGAGACTAAGGAGCCTTTCTACAACACTGTGAGCCCCCATAATATTGCCACAAATGCCACACTGTGAGATTTTGTTACATTTATACATCCGTTCATTCATTTTCTGCCACTTATTTGGGGCTGGGTTGCAGAGGCAGTACGTCAGAACTTACACTGACTGGTTAATCGAGAGCTCTTATAACATCCTTAATTACATGGACACATATGTTGTAACTAGCAAGACAAAAGGTCTGTTTTCTTCATCCAGATTTATCCCAAACAACTGGCCGTATGTCATGTTTGTTACAGTGAGGTAAAAGTGTAATTAAGTGCCTAAATCCCCTTGTGTCGCTCAATTCTCCGAGCTCATTTTGTTTTGTGGACGCTCAGCTGCGATAAGATTAATTTTCGCATCAAAACAAGCCTCCGTCTGCTCAGCGCTCATTCACTCTTCCGCTCTTCCATTTCCTCCCATTTGTGTCGGGGATTATCCGTCTTCTTTACAAGGCCCTTCATGTTTCGGGTAATGCTGCCGTCGGATTCTAGCGTAACCGTTATTGGGAGAAGAGACGTTTTATGATTGTCGTGAAACCTGACAGCATGAATGAGACAAACTTGAGACTTTCGTTCACACTTTCTAATGCCCTTTTTGAATCAATGAACTCAATCAAAGATGAGCGATCTTTGTTTAGTCCTGAATGAATGAATAAGTCTTGGTTCACGCAGTCCCGGTTTTGAGTGACATTTTGCTGTCCCCCCCCCCCCCCGCAGAGCCTCACTTGCCGCACGTGCTGATGGAGAGCGGGGACATGACCCAGGAGGAATATGACGAGTTTCTCCACGGGCGCGGCGACTTCATCAAAGCCACGAAGAAGGACTCCAGCAACGAGCGGAAAGTGAGTATGGGCTAGATGTTAGCTGCACCATTTACTATGAAGAAAGACTCTTGGGGCAGATCCTTCAAGACGGCTGCACCTGGGAACAACAGCTGATGAAAGACATGTCACTCATGTCACACACTGAAACATGTCCAAGTACAGCTAATATCTACAATTCCACTATTACAGAAACAAAATCTATATAATCCAGCCGCTTATCAGTGTAATATGTAGAGAACAGTGTAGGTCATGAATTTAAAGCCACACCGCGTCACATTTCACCCAATACAAAGAATAAAATGGAAGAATTTGTTGTGACCTGACTTTACTGGAAGGGCGACATCTCTAGCTCGTCTCCATGGTGACGTTCACTGAAAAAAATTGACACTTTCAGCTAATAAACTGTACATGTCTCTGCAAACTGGTTAAAAATTTGAACCGTCTGTGAGGCACCCTCTTGTTATGAAAAAATACAAATGGTAAATGGACTCAACTTTTATCGCGCTTTTCTACCCAGGGCTTAAAGTATTCCGGCCGGGAGCCGGATTTCCGGCTTGAGGGCAGGTCCGGCCTCTGGCGCAAGTATAATGTATTAATCAGGCTGCAGATTACAGTCGGAGGCACTTTAACTGACTTTATAAAACACACCGGTCCCTTCAACCTACCTGTCACCACTATGACCAACCGCTGGAGAACTTGACTGTTTATATTTGTCCCGATTTTCCGCGCATTTGTGAAAAAAAACCTTGCCTTTCCCCAACTTCTTACGGTCCCTGAATGCATCTCATGCGCAGCCTCGCTCTTGCGTGATTCCTCTGAAACCACAACAACGGCCACGCGGCTACAGTAGCTAGTGTTAATGCTTATTTACAACTTTAGACATGCCCGCGGGCGCAGGGCAGGTGGAAGACAAGCCTGTTATAGATTATGCAACAGAAGTTTGCATGTTCTCCCCGTGTCTGCGTAGGTTTCCTCTGGGTAGCCACACCGGATTGAAGCCTTGGGCTAATTTCCATCCGTCGTCCCCATGCACACTCTCAAACACACTCTCAAACACACTCACATTCATCCTGGCCTATTGTACATGTTTTTAGTGGAAGGGGAAACCGGAGTACCCGGAGGAAACCTACGCTGACACGGGGAGAACATGCAAACTCCACACAGAAAGGCCCCGTCCAGGTGGGAATCGAACCCGGACCTTCTAGCTGTGAAGCAAGAGTGCTAACCACTGTACTACCGTGCCGCCCAGGTCCCTTGCCTTCCCTTATTCTGTGGAGTAGCGTCAGGCTAACGGGCTCTCTGGGTTGCCGCCCTTATCACCCGCGCTAAAATAAGCACTAAGGCTCTCTCGCTCTCATGAATTCATTCCCGTCATTGGATCTGTCGATCCCCGGTACCCCGCACGAGAGCTCCGCTACGGGCCTCCTTCAGTGAGTGAGACAGGTTTGCGAGGAAAAGACCCATTAATAACTTGCTCATTCTCAGAAACCCCACGAGCTGCTGCCGCTAACCTGCTGTAAAAGCCAAATGTAACGCCTTCATATTGAACAGAGCCTCGCACTGTTCTTTATTCACAAATACCCAAACTTAAGAGTTTCGAGTGGAGACTATTTTTTTCCGCAAACGGTGCACACAGTAGCGTGAACGCACACGTGTGTACGCTCTCACGTGCACGTCAGTGCGAGCCGGTGTTGACCATAGACTGACCCACTGGACACAAGCTGAGAGTGGCAGAAAACAGGCTGTGGCTCTAATTCATTATTTTACAGCACTAAGTTTTCATTTGGGTCTATACTTCCTACTACCTCCCATATATTAAGTGTTTCCACAAATTGGAAATAAATTAGGTCCAAACGTAGAGTTAATGTGTAATTAAAAGTGTATTAAAAATATAGGCCTAGGCTACATTGCCTAAATACAGTAGCCTCTATCTAACATTTTTATTTTCCTTTTAAAGTACCGATAATAGTATCGTTAAAGTACCGGATCAATAAGGAGTATCGATAAAAGTCCTGGTTGAGCCACAGAAAGCCCTGTCTACCTTTATCAGGCCCAAAGCACTTTACAGTAAGGAACCAATCAACTATTCATACTCTCATTTATACACCAATGTACGCAGACACTGGAGGCAAGTAGGGTGAAGTGTCTTGCCCAAGGACACAACGGCAGTGTGCATTTGCCGGAGCTGGGATTCGAACCCAAGTTTGACGTTTGAATCAGTCAGATGTTGGTTTTAAATGTTAGCTAGCCTGCCGCTGTGAGGTTTAAAAACTCCTCAGTGTTGGAAGAGCGGGTGAGCGTCTTTACATTGATTTTCAGGTTTGCGATTTAGTTAGATTCTTCATCATAGATTTTTGTAGCATCGATACTTATTTAGTGTTCATTGCTTGGTTGTTCAATAGTGTAATTTAGTCATTAGCGCTTGTTAAGCTGAGCACACACTACATGTTTTGTGTAGCGCGTGCGTTCGAATCATTCAATGTGGGCGGCAGAAAGACGCAACAAAACCTCAGTCGCAGGAAATCAAAGGTGTTTGACTTTTAAGCCTGAT
The DNA here is from genome assembly GCA_007210695.1 of Neogobius melanostomus. Taxonomy (NCBI): domain Eukaryota; kingdom Metazoa; phylum Chordata; class Actinopteri; order Gobiiformes; family Gobiidae; genus Neogobius; species Neogobius melanostomus. The sequence goes on from VHKM01000761.1 coordinate 208,566, forward strand.
TTAGGATGTAGAGGAAAAGCGTGGGGGATTTTACCGATACACACAGACACACAGCTCCTCCGGGCAACACCTCCTTTAGGCGTATTTTGTACTTGATTTTGATTCTGAGTGTGAGTGTAGAGCAAAGGGTAGCGGGTGTAGGTGTGTGTGTGTGTATTGTGATAACTGTATATATTGGGAGGGTTTGACGGCGAGAATGTTTTTAATGTCTTTTTAAATGTCAAGCACTTTGCGATGCACCTGTGTATGAAAAGCGCTCTATAAATAAAGATTGATCTTTATTTATAGTGTGTCTAGGAGCATGTTTTGTTTTGCTGGCAACACATTTAGTTTCAGTCAAGGTTTTGGCAAAGAATACTTTTAAGATTTAGTCTAATTTTAGTTGGAAAAAAGTGCTGTGTGAATTTAGTCGACTAAATCTAAAAGAAATAATGCTTCAACTCCACATTCATATTACTGTATTCAAACATATTTACTCCTATTGCTTCATGGAGCTTCTTCCACATGGACAAAACATTGACCTTTTCCTTGTGCAGTGAATTTAAAGGCACACCGCATAACGTTTCGGATTATAATGTTGCAATACAAAATACAATACATACTCTTAATGGCCAGCTCAACACAGAAAATGCATTATTTTATTTATGTTTTTTGGAGTGGGTACTCAAAGGATGGAATTGGATGAGGACGAAACCTATTTAAATCTCATATTTGGCTGCCTTTAGTCAAGCAAGAGGCGTCCCCGCTCCCAGTAAAGTTACAGTCAGGTTTTTAGGAGAGGTACAGAGCAGAGCCGTTTTTTCCTATACGCAAACTACGCAAGGTGCGTAGGGCCCCCGCAGGCGCAAGGGCCCCACATCTCAGTCAAACTACGGTGTTGTTACGGGGACAGGCTCTCTGACAGCGCTCACTCACTCTCCTTCTACTTTGCTGCGTTTTAGTGTTATATGTGGCAGTCTGCTGAAGTGGATGAGCAGGAGGGACCTACTGCCTTTCCCCCGTCACTTCCAAGGCGCGAGTGCTTCTCCCCTTCGCGTCCCCGCTTGTCTGTCTGTCTCCCGGTGCTCGCCTCCCCTCCTGCTCGGGCCACGGCTGCATGTCTCTCATGTCCCGGGCGCTGCTCTCATGTTCTCTCTGCTCGGACTCGGGGCTGCATCGCCACACACTCATTTAAACTCTTCTTATTGTCTCTAGCGGAGCATCAGGACAGTAGTTTGGTGAATAGACGAGAGTAAAGTCGTACACGTGGCCTTTTTGTAAGTAAGTAAGTAAAGTTTATTTATAAAGCGCTTTTCACAGATAAAATCACAAAGTGCTGTACAGGATAAAAAGAAAATAGTAATAATATTAATAATAAAAATGTGGGGACATATGTAAAATCAAAGTGACACTAGTGAAAACCCATCAATCCATTGTCTCAAAGAGGAGTTGAATCCACACGGTTCTCATGAGCACAGTTACTACAGTAACTCTGGTTCTCTGAATGGGCACAGTCTAAAATGAATTGGGCGACTCACAGGCTAATTCTCAGTGGTGAGACAGAAATAACCGTCAGGTGCAGGTTTCAGTTAGTTTTAAATCAGCGGTTCCCAAACTGTGGGTCAGGAACCAGAGGTGAGAGAATGGGACCATTTGCCATTTACCATTTTAAAAAGTGGGGAAAATAGACTAATAATAGTCCTAAACCCCAGTATGACAGTGGCTAAGTGGTTAGTGATTCTCACACAGAGGGGCAGGGCCTGAATTGAGGTCATTATGTTCCACTTCTGCCCTGCTCTACTGTATAGTGGAACTGTTTTTGACCATAAACGGGTTCGCTCTTCGTTGAATAGCCATGGGATGCGAACTGTAGGGCCCCCATGTGGATTTTTCCTTAGGGCCCCAGAAGAGCCAGCACCGGCTCTGGTGCAGAGACACAGGTTTGTTTGTTCTTTCAACAATAAAAATATCTGTAATGATAAAATGTAAAAGATTATGATGAAATATTTTAATCAACAAAAAATAACACTGGTGAAAACGCTATTTAAAATATAGATATAAAAATTGCCTTTCCCTTCCCTTGTGCCACTGATCCTTCTTTTGGTTTGAAAAAACAAATATTTCAAGTCAAACCCATCGTAATGCAAGTATACAGAATGCAGAGAAGGTGTATATAAGTTAATGTGCACTTTTTGCATTTAACAGTTGAGATAAAATCATGAAACCAATACTTAATTACACAAATAACAACAAAAAGCTGTTACAGAGCGTGTCATTCCCTCCTGTGGGTGATGGGATTGTTACTGACCACTGACCTAAACTGTGAACGGACCACTTTGCCATAAAACGTGTTTCTATGGCAACAGCCCATCAGCTCATCATCGCGGTCAGCTGGAAACTCGCAGACAATTCCAGCACAGGGGGACACGACGGTGGGTCAGGCGGTAGAGCAGTCCTCTTCTAACCGAACCATGTACCAGTGTGACGTGATCTCCGACCTCGTATGCGGACGCTGGAGGTGAAGAGGAGGAGATTGAGAGGCTGATGACGAGCCCGACGTTCATGAGTTATGTATCTGGTCGTTATGAATTACGTGATGAATTAAACTTCAGGCCTAAGAAACATAGCACAACTTTGAAAGGTTTTAGTCCGACAGTTAATGGGGTACAATTGTGGAATAAATTGGAGATGGAACAAGGTTCAAACATTAACCTGTTCAAATATAAATTCAAGCAAAAGATTTTTGCAAAGTATAGAGAAGAAGAAATGAGTTGCCACTAGGGGGCGCAATAGGATCAAATAGCTTTTTTTAAGGAAGAATGTTGTTGCTCTCAACGGGTGTCATTCTATTGCTCAAAATACAAATAAAGAATTAGGGTAGGCGAGCTATGGATCTGTTGAGAAGGATCCTCCCAACGGGCTCGTAATCCTCGTCTTTTAACGCACCACACAGCATAGGAACATCATCTACAAAATCAGCTAGTTAGGGCAGCTGCGTAGGGGTTTGTTGATGACTCTACACCTGGCTTTTTAACGCACTACACTGTGTAGGGCTTATATAATAAATGTACATAATAATATTCACGGAGTATAATATGTGTATTAATGTGTCTTTTTAACATAAAACTAGTGATTTTTGGTAATGCTAACAATGTTACCATGGTAACCATCTGAAAGAAATGTAATGATCGCCTTTTGTTACTTGCTTTGTACTAGACTTCGTACATGAAACTAGACCGTAGTTGTAATTGTGCTTCTTTTCTGTTGATGTACGAACACTTCAAACAGTGTTTTGTAAGTTATAGTTCTTTGTAAATAGTTTGTAAGTATGTAGCATTATCATAGTTGTTTCGTAATTAGTTGCTCCGTTTTTGGGTATGGTCGGATGCTGCGGGTTGTTGCTGTTGTTTCCTTGTTGCTGTTTTGTTGTTCCACTATGTTCTTGTGAAATGATGATTTTAATTGTATTGATTTTGGGGGTGGTTATAAGCTCTTGCTTCGGCCCACTCCTTTTGAGCAGAGTGTTTGCTGCTCAAATAAACAATTAAACTAAACTAAACTATCGATGTTTGCAAACTGTTTCCTTGTTTTTGTGTCCCGAGGGCTTTTCCATAATAATTTCTTCCCCCGGTTTCTTGGTTTCTCCCAAATCTCATTATGAAACGTCATCTCTCCTGGCCTTCTAGGTGGAGGTCATTCACAAGCGTCTCCATAAGGACATCCTGCACAACCCGGTGGTGATGCTGAACTTCTGCCCTGACCTGAAGTCCGTCTGCTCCGACTTGAGGAAAGTCCACGGCGAGTTCGTCTTCCTCATCGATCGCAGCGGCAGCATGAGCGGCGTAAATATCAACCGAGTCAAGGTACTTAAATCCTACGGGCTATTTTAGTGTTTTACTAATACGGTGCAAACATTTACCGAATGTGAAATCTAATACAAACCCAGCCGCCGTACTTCTGTGGTGTGTTAAGCTTCTGCCGAGAGGCTTGCAGAGCTTTTAAAGCAATTATACACATTTCCACCTGGATTTAACTAATTGTTATGATTTGCGGCTGCTGCAGTTGGTCAGGTCCAAGTTCAGCAACACTGTGTGCCCAAAGAACGAGATCACACACTCCAGGTCTTCACCCCATTGAGAAGCTTTGGGATGTGCTGGAGAGAAGGCTGTGCACAGTGGTCACACACTCCCATCATCAATACAAGATCTTGGTGAAAAGTTAACCTCTTAACCCCCACCTGAACCGAGCACGTTTTCTTTAGTTTGGCTTTGCCCAAGTCTGAAAGCTTCTTGGGGGGAAAAAAAGCGCTAAAATTGCGACGAAAACGAGGATCAAATGGCAACAAGAAAGAGGCAAAAGTGACAAAAATGCGATAAAAAAGTGACCAAAAGTGAAAAGTGACAAAAATGGGTCGAAAACGCAATAAAATGAGCCCCAAAAGAAGCAACAAAAGTGTGACAAAGCAGTGAAAAAGTGGCAAAAATTCTATGACAACATGGCAACAATGCAAGGAAAAAGATCCATTTAGATCAGTTTAATTTTTTAGGTCTTAGCTTTCAAATGAAGCATTACCCTGGCCTATACTGTAGGCTGTAACCTTTTGGGTAAAACTGAACTGGAGAAAATGTGCTTGGTTAATATTGATTAATCTTGATTTTAGATTTTATTTCATAAGAAAAATAAATACATGTAGCCGATTCATTCATCTCAGCTCAAACAAAAATCTTTTCCTCTAGTGTTATTTAATGCACAAAATCTTTATTTGTCTCATTCAAATTACAAAACTGGGTGTTTCTGCCACAAACATGGCTATAAACCTGTCGATTATAAAGTCCCATGATGATTACTGAGCTTTACCAAAACAGAGATTGCGATTTCGATTAAATATCATTTAATTGCCCAGCCCTAATCAAAGCTAAAGACGGTCCGACGCAATATTAGAGTCTGTGACCTTTTTTAAGTGCCAACTGCTTTGTGGTTGGCATAGGAGTCCCCAACCTTTTTCCTGCTCCAGTACAGGAATTGAACATGGCTTTTTAAAGCATTGCCCTTTTGATCGCAGCTGGACCGTGGCACATTCGCTCTTCTCTCAGGACGGTTCAGTTCACATTGGGATAAATACAGCTCTCTGTCCTGTGAGAACGTGAAAGGTAAATTCTAATAAAGTTGTGTGACTGCAGCGCGATGAAGTTTTGGAAAAATTAGCATGAGCTGAGGGGAATGTGAAAGTTTGAGAGCAGACGTAGGAGCTGCACGTAACACATTCAGCTGCACGAGGCTGCGCTGAGTCTGTCTGTAATAAAACCAGATGACTACAGGCGACTTTCTATCAGGATTTTATATATATCTATGGATGAACTGATTGGTGTCACAACCCGGCACTGGTCCCCGGCCCGGTGGTTGGGGACCACTGAGTTAGTGTATTATTAAAGGATCTGTATCCTGCTATTTTAGCCATTCCAAAGTAAAGTATAGGCATTTATATGATATATTGTACCTCTATCACTATGGAGTACTCATTTTGAGAGAAATATAAGTATTTTCTGGGAGTATTTTTCAAACCCGGAAGACAAGACGCTTCGATTCAGTTAACTCCGCCCCTCTCTCCGCTCATTCCACATTTGCAGTATTATAAATATAAATATCGCTGCAAAAAGTGAAGTTACTTCACATAATGCAGTTATAAGGAGTTGACATGTGCAACACAGTTTCATAAATGGCTAACACACACGCTAACACACACGCTAACAGGCGTTTTGATTGACTCGCCGCTCAGCCTGGCCTCCCATCATCGAGTGTTTACGTTATGGCACTCGCGTTGGTTATAAAAGTTAATCCACTTTGATTCTGGCCAAGGTTCACCAAGCATCCATCAGGTTGGTTGATAAAGTCGCTGAATCCCGGAAAGAAATTCCAACTTCTGGCGAGTGCACTCTTCTTTAGGAAGGTTGAATAGTCCTGTTCCTCTCGTAGCCAAACGCGAACCCGTGACATTATCGTTGGGTAAGAAAAAAGAACAGGCGTGTCCAGAGTAGGTTAGAAAGAGCTCAGTCTTCAAGAACAAGACTTCTGCTCGGATCCTCCGGGGGTGCGTTTGTTTACCCTCCCGGGACAGCACAGATGTGTTGGAGAGTTCTTTTTTTTTATTTCTATGTTTTTATTTCTCTCTTACAACAAAAATAATCAAAAAGCTGTTTTATAAATTAAAATCAGGCCGTAAGGCATTACATTACAGACGTAGAGCACTTCTTGTTCCTTTCTGACGACACAACAGAAGAACTAAGTCGTTTACCAGGAGAGGGCGGAGCAGCTGCAGGATTCAGGAGGATTACTTAGAACTGCGTGAATGAAGCCAAAAACCGCTCTGGGGTGTTTTTGATAAGGAAATAGCATAACAACAAAAAGTCCATTTTGCATATAGCTCCTTTAAAGTTTCTTAATTTAAAATTCAAATAATTGTGCTTTTAAAGGTCTTGCATTAACATTAGCTGGAGACATTGTTCAATTCTTGAGTTTAATGAAAAGCATCCGTACAACCGTGTTCGCTCACAGAATTTTTATTTGCTTCACCACAGAGACGTTTCGGGCATGAGCACTTCTGAAGCGAATAAAAAGTCTGTGAGCAAACTCGGCTGTGTGCGGATTTTTCCTGTTTTTCATTGCACTTGTTTTTGCTCCAGCGCACTGGTTTAGTATTTGTGAATGTGCGTGTCTGTCCCTACAAACAGGCCGTGAATCCCCAAATCACCAGACCAACAATGAGCGCTTATCATAATCTCAGCTGCAAAACCTTTAAATTCGGGTTTATACATTTTTATTTGACGACTTTATTTTGTTATTTTGTCAAACTTCACAAAAACATACTGCTCTCAAACAAAAATAAAAAAAGTCTACTTGAAATCATGTCACAAACCCCTGAAATTTTGACAGAAAAATCCTCTTAAATCTCCTCTTTTCAGCTTGACCTCTCGAAGTATTTGAAAGAATTTTCCAGGACCACAGTTTATATCATTGAAGGCCGCGCTGTGTCTTTTTCTCCCCCACTGACAGTCACTTAGACTATTGAGCAAACAGCAGCTACACAAAGAAACGCATTTACTCTCACAGTGTCTTGCAGTTGCTAGGCATTAGATGGCTCTTAAGGCAGCAGGTAGCATTAATACTGCGCACCAAGAGTCCTCCACACAAGCAGCTCGTCTAATGCTATTGAGCCACAGTCTTCCTCTAGTATTAAAATAAAGAAATAGAAAAATCTCTAAATTGCAGGTTGGATTTGTAAAAAAAATAAAAATAATCCAGGATTAGTCTTTATTTATTACTTGTTTGGTCTTCTGATAGTCCTTGTCTAATTTAGTCCAGTTAAAAATACTATGTCTGCTTCTTGTGCCTGGCTGTGAAGAAGTCTGGGCTCAGAGCCAGAGACCGTTTGGACAGTGATGAAATGGCTTTGTCTAATCGCTGATCTTCCAGGAAATCCTTCTGTAAATATCAACTCAGACAGCAACACATATTGAGCTTGCTCCCTTTGTCAAAGCAAACTTTTGCTCAAACAGTGAGGACGTTTCTTTTTTCTTCTTTCTTCTCTGGTTCCAGGCAGGAGCATTTGTTTTATTGTTCACGGTAGAACTGAACGAATTTCAAAATGCATCTATTTAGAAAGATCAAATTTAGGCTTTGTAATGCTTTAACAGAGAGCAGATATTACAATATTAACTTTTTCTGAGCTTTGTTGTCATGTTTCTTGTCAAAAATATACCTGGAGTTGTACAGTGCTTTGTTTCATTCATCGAGTTTTAGTCATGCTGCTACTTTATTGCTTCATTACTAGAATCTAAAAGTGTACTTTACTTTTCTAAAATGAAAAGGCTTTTTTAATTCCTCTTGTTGCCAGTGATAATCTCAACACCACAGTTTGACTTTGTGACGTCTATTCTTCTCAGTGCTCGAATTAAATTAGCTGCAAGTCATTTAACACCTAATGAGCAAAAGACTATTTTGAGCAGAGGGTTTCTTGGCCTTTGCTCCCGTTCTCTTCCCATTAACTTAATCTGCTTTTCACTGTTCCCTCAGGACGCAATGGTGGTCATTCTGAAGAGCCTTTTGCCTGGATGTATGTTCAATATCATCGGCTTCGGCTCCACTTTCAAGTCCCTCTTCACCACCAGCCAGAACTACGAGGAGGTGAGGCTGCTGTGTTGGGAAGTGACTCACTGACTTCAGCAGAGATGTGTGTACCTCGATACCGTATATTTCAGGGGTTGGCAGCGCCCCCACAGATCTCTCCTCTGGCTCACTAGATGGTTTTAAAAAATATGACAGCACTGAAGTAGTCTACTGTGCACACTGGGGGAGGAAAAATAAATGTTTTATTTATTATTATGCAGGCAGCGCTTTTGTCTGACTGACTGGTGTAAGGAATAATCAAATTGAATGATAAACTCTTATAAAAGTAAATGTAGCTTTAGGCCAGATATTTGACTGAGCACAGAAAGAAAAGTCCTATATTTCCAGCGCGCTGATGGTGTGTGTTACATGGACAGTGCGGCCTTTATATGTATTTTATTTTTTTAAAGGGGGGGTATTATGCTTTTTTCAATCACATAGCACCAGTCTTTAGCATACTACAATGATGACGTAACCTTCTGTTGGTCTGTATATGCAGTAAATTAAAATAACTGCCTTGAATAAAATTGCTCTCTCAAAATGGCTGTACTGAACGTCTTGAAATAGGCCTCTGTCTCTTTAAGAAGCTTTCCGACACGCCCCCTTCAGCACACTGCTGTGGCATCTAAACAACACTACTGTGCGGGGAGGGGGCTCTGCTGAGCTGAGGAGCAGTGGTTGGTGGCTTGGCTGGTGACGAAAGGTCCAGAGGCGTCTCCAGGAGGTGGGGGCGTTCCTAGGAGGACTGAGGCATAGCTACACCTAAAATGGCTGCCGTCTAAGTTTTTACTGATTACTCAAAATATGTGAATGAGCCAAGGCAACACTCCAGGCATGTGTTTAATGAGGGAATGACATAATAACATGATATAAAGCTTGAAAAAGTCGATTTTACATAATACCCTCCCTTTTAAAGGATCAGTATCATGCTATTTTACACCTTTCAACGTCTGGGATAGGAACATAAATGATAAAATATTACCTTTGGCGTTATGTCGTGTTCATTTGTCCTGAAATATAACATATATTCTGGAGTTATTCTTCGACCCGGAAGTAAGATGCTCGGTTTCACTGAAATCCCGCCTCCCCCTGTGAGTGCCGTCCCCCATTTCATGACGTAGCCTCGAGCCCCAGCCTGGCCGCGGGGAAGCAGCATGGGCAACAGGCACGCCCCTAAAACTTTGTCAACAATTCAGTAATGATGGAGGAGCGTTACCATCTCGACCCAGAGTCCGATCGTGAATTTGAAGTGCACGAAGTACCACAAAGACTCCGAAGACGTTTGCAAGACGTTTCTAATTGGTAAATGAAAAGCTAATTGCTTATGTGTTTTGTGGTGTTATGTTTCGTAAAGCCTGTGTATTGCTGTTGGTTACATTCGTAGGTGCACTTGTGGAAACTGCCGAACAATGCCCACTGAGGAGGAGAACGTATGCTGCCAGGAAATCCCAAAGGTAGCTTTTGTTAGCCCGGTCAGCCACACAATTATTTCTCTTGGAATAAGCAGAAGAGAATTGGCAGGCAAGTCAAGCTAAGCTTTTGTGTATTTACCATATAGCAAACATTGAACTACTAAATAAGAGTTTGCACATATAAAAACCTTGTGTATGTTATAGTAATTGTCATAACCACTGGCAATTATAACTGTGGCACAAATTACACAATTCAACCCTTTGATCAGTTCATAAATGTCATACTGTATGCAATGTATTGTTTTCAAATGAATACTTGTGCTATAGAACATAGGCGTGTGACATAACAAAAGAAACTTGAGTGGTTTTCTCATCAATTATATTCTTTTATGTCCCTCAATTTGACGTTCTAATTTGTGTTCTAACTAGAATCTGCATAACCTCTTTTTACTTGCATTACTAAAAGTGAAGAAGCTGTGTAGTGCAAATTTTGCCTTGAAGAAATACATTTATAATGCCTGTTAGTATTATGATAGTGTGATCTTATGATCAGTTTGTCTATTAATATGTAGTAAATGGAATGTAGAGCTTATTACAATTACTGCTCTGTCTCTATTATTGTTTTAGGTTATGAGGAGGATTAATCAACTCCTTCCTCCACCTTGGTGCATTACAGCCCATCCTGACTTTGAGGTCAACTGCTTGAGTTTATATGCCTTGCAAAATATAAACAATATTTATTGTGCTGACTATGGGCCAGTTCGTAGAAGAACAGAAGAAGAGCAAGTAAAAAAAAAAAAACTCGACATTTGAAATACAATTTATTAATTATACATTCTAAACAATGAATTGAAACAATTATGTAGAGTATTATTATAAACTACTGCTACAGCTTCTGTGTGGTATAACAACACACATCTCTGTCCTCATTTGCAGGCGTCTGTTTCATTGCTTACAGAAGCATTGTAAGTTGGTGCTGGGGGCTACTTGGAGCAAGGATTAGGGTGGTCATGCCAGTGTGTGCTGTGCTCCGGATCCGCCAGGAGTTTCCAGATCCTGAAGGTCGCTATGTGTGGTTTCGGCATGCTGATGCGCCTGTTGAGATTCGGCTACCGCTCCACTGAACCTCGAAACATGCGCAGTGATGTCATCTTTTGATGCCCTCTCAAACTCTGCACAAAGGTCTTTTGGCACAAACTTTGAGGGCTCGAGCAAGACCTCATCGAACACGAGACTCATCAGTGCTGCAGCGTATCCTAAAATGTGTTTAGAGTTTACAGTTAGTTTAGACTTGAAATATATCCTCTTGTATATTATTTATTATTCTTGGTCTACAAGATTTATTCTATTTTTTTAACACAATATTTATACTAAATACTTGAAATATGTTTCTTACCATATGTGGCTTTTGTTTTTATTGGTTTTGCTGTGCCCTGGCCTTTTTTGTACTTGGGACAGGACGTTTTGAATAAAGCTTTCCCTTTAGAAACAGCTCGTTTCCTTTTAGAATTCTCATTTTGGTGCATAGCTGCCAAAAAGTGCCTACAAAGAAAAACACAATATATAGTCTGGTTAAAATAGGAAACAGCAATTATGCTATGAAAGAAGGTAAAATAATATTGGCATAGATTTAGAAAATAACAAAGTATATGACTGGATTTACCGGCACATCATCCCCACATATTTGAAATCGCATATTTTGGGTGTAAAGTGTAGAATCATACTGTGGAATGACTCCAGAGCACAGGTTTGGTGATATGAGCTTAGTTTAGCAACATCTGAAAGCACTCTCTTGTTCACCATTACTTTCTCCACCTTATACAATGCTGATGTGCCTGAGTAAATGAAACAATACATTTGAAAATCAAAGGCAATGGAGTTTAATCTTGAGTAATGGTGAAAAGTATTACTAACCAGGGTGAAACCACTGATTTGGATCTCTGGACGCTTTGTCTGGGTGGGTACACTTTGGAAACAGTGGGTCCTCGTGGGTGTGGACATCTTGGATGTGATTGATTAGGGATGTCCACTTGGCCACTTTCTCTGGTCCAGATGTTGAGGAAGACGCTGTCCAGTACATGTGGTTTTTGATGGCTGGCGACCACTTCTTTACCACCTGACACTCTTTATCTTTTGAGATCTTATCCAACTTCTTGGATAGACCTATAGAAAAATGAGCACATAATTAACCGACTATACCAAACAGAAATGAATAACAAATATAAACAATACCTTTTACAACATGCCAAACATCGTAGTAGTGTGTAATGTCTCTTTCACGCAGATATTTCTGAATTTGAGGGTTGTGGTCTGTTACAATATAGTCTATCTCTAGACCATTCTCCTCCAGGAAATTCAAACTTCTTCGTAGTCCTTCCTTTTCCATGTGGTAGCTCCCACCCACCTCGTTGCTCTACAAAAACATTATTTATATATATTTAAATTTCACCACATATTATAGTAGTGAAATACAACAAAAGTACTGAAGGCATACCTGCACAAGTTTCATGTCAACAACCTTTTCGCTTTTAGCATCCATTAATGTGTAGGTCCCAAATCTTGCGTTGTGTCCTAAAACAAAAAGTGGAGGAACTGTAATATGTAGGCTATAAAGTGCAATGTTATATCAGATAAGAGTTTTGGTTTCTTAAAATACCAATAATCTAATTACCTGGGGAATCTGCTCTCATATTGCCAGTAAGAGCCACTTTTCCTTTTTTCTTCAAATCCTCAAAAAGCAGTTTCTGGTCTTGAGTCCATTTGTGGAAGATTGCTGGTTCAAGGTACCATCGACAATGTCTCCTGAAGGCATTATACTGGTGGATTTGAATATTCATTGCGTTGCATATCTGAGGAATGATAACAAAGGTTTTAGGTGTTAGACAGTATTACGTTTTCATGTTGTAAAAGTATTTTTTATTAAAGATAATACAATATATCAAATAATTTTGTTATATTAACCCTTGTGACTTTTACAAAGGATCCCCCGGAAAAATACACAGCGGCAGAAAGCTGAATGTTGCCAACCGGAGTGCTTCCAATTATAGGCCCGCTCTGCCACTGGCGGCTGTATTGGCAATGTGGACACTTCTGTGTGAATGAAACTAAAGTCCCACATTTTCTCCTCTTTACTTTGCAGTGGTGCTTACAGACTGGACAGTTATCAAAAATCTCCCTAAGACTACTTTCAAATACAATGTATTTGGCATCTTTCATGGCTGTAGGCTCTTTGTCGCTGTGTCATATAAAAACAGAAAATTAGTAATGACAATTAATTAGCATAAATAAAAAGTATAAAAGTTACAGAAATACATACATCACTTCAGACGCCTCTAAAATGGAGGCTGCTGTGGTAGAGGTGGCTTTAGTAGAGGCTCCTGGCTCATATGTTGAGTCATGTGAGACTATTACTTCGAAAATGTCCATGTCCTCAACATCATCCTCGTCTTCTTCCTCCTCCAGACGTGGCCTCTTTGAAGGTCTTTTACCTAATCCAGTACTTGAGCTTTTAGTTGAGGTTGATGAGAAATCGAGCCAGTGTTGTTGAGTCTCTGAACTTTTTTCAGTAGTGGAGGGTACAGCCTGTGTACCTGTGGAAAAAAAGTCATACAGTCATACTTGAGAAGTAGTTGTGCGTTTAGAAGGTAATGAAAACAAAAATACACTTAATGAAACACACATGCTTTTGATTACATCCTCCTCAATACACTAATTATAAAGAACACAAAAACTCAATACCACATCATATGAAAATACTCGGATATGTGTGACATTTGTTATTTCACATTAACTACTTCTCATCAGCGTCTATTCATAACCATGACTCGCAGCATAAGGGTAGAATGGCTCGGAGATGTTGAAGGTGCATAAACAACTTTTACAAAACCGTGTATCAAGCTACTTTACCATTATTTTATTTAGACAAAGGGATGTACTGCATTTTCCTTTATTGAGTATGGTATTCTGTGTTTTCTGTTAACATACCTTTGCTTCTTACATGTACCTTCAAAGGGCGTGGAGAGAACTGTGTGGACGCAGTTTTCGTTAACACTGTAGTGTCAGTAGTTTGTACACCTATAGACCTTACAGGAGGAGTAAATGGTGCTTCATGACATCCAGTGTCCCCTGTGTGGCTGGGCTCTTCTGATGTGCTCTTGAAAAAAAATAACATAATAAAAATTAGTAACTTTTTTAACCTTAGTATCAGTAAAGAAGGATGGAGAACCCATTCAGTATCTGAAAAGACACAAAGTTTGTGTCTCTACCATTTGTCACTACCCCCTCTCACTTACACACTATTAGCATAACAGTCGGGCAGGAATTTAGATTAGCCAGCGTGGAGGTGAGAAATGGCATTTCTGTGATAATTTACTCACAACCTAAATCCCTTTTCTTCAAAAAGAATACAAATTCTGAAATGCATCATTAGCAGTAGTACAAATATAATTATTGCCGCAGTAACTCATGTTACTTCACAATGCTAACACACACATTATCATTACCATTTAGCGTTTTGATTTACTTACTGCTCTTACTGTGGGAATCGCGCCGGTTATAAGAGCTAACCTCGTGGTCAATCCACTTAGGTACAGGCCGAGGTTGGCCAAGCAGCTATCGGTGAAGTGACGGTCACAGAGATGGGAATTCACGCTGGTCAGATGCGGGATCCCGGAGAGAAATTCCAACCATTTCTGGCGAGTGGGCTCGTCTTTAGGAAGGCTGAATAAAGCCCTGTGGCTCTCGCAGCCAAACGCGCATTTTCTTGTTTTTCGAGACATTATCTTTAGGCAAGATACAAAACGGCGGTGCTGTGACTTCGCAGAGTAGGAGAGAAAGGAGCCCCGTTCCTCACAACTTCGGCGCAAAAATTACTTTGTTCTGCCTCTCGCTGCTTACAAGTGGGAAAGGGGGCGTGTATGTTTACTCTGCAGGGGCACTTCCTGGTTCCGCTCTGACGACACAAGGACCGTTTCTTTTTTTCTTTTAAACACGAGGTAATTTGTGCAAAATACATCAAACTTGTCAGGAGGAAGGGAAATTAACAAAAAAACAAATATAATCTACATATATTGTGACCAGATTTCAATGGTTTTAGCAGCCTTTCTGTTAGTACATGGCTCAATGCTTTTTATATACATATCAAGTTCTTTATGAAAAACATGAAATACAGGGTTTTTATTTGCAAATTTACACTTATGAATATAATATTTTGCCAAAATAATGGTTAGGTTAACAATTAACATCTTGTCAGGGCTCATTAAGTCATTTGTAAAGAACCCAAGAGCAACATGTTTATAATACATTTTGTAGTTGTTGCATAACTTGGAAACAAAAAGACGCGTCACATCTTTCCAACATTTCTGAATTATTGAACAGGACCAAAATAAATGAGTTTCTGGATGGGATCTAGTCTGGCTAACGCCAGACTAAAATCACAAGTGATATTTAGTCTGGGGACCACCAATTCATTTTCTCGTAGGAGAGGTGTGGTTTACGATTGTCCATAGCCGTTTATTGGGCGCTACGAATGTCTCTCATGCGTCTGCACGTAGCCATAGCCAATCGTATCATGGTATCAGATGACGTATGACGTACCTGCTGTAAACTTTTGAGCTAAACTATTTAGAACACGTTCTAAAGCTTGATCGAAAGATGGCATCGCGTCTGCTGCTGTCATGTTGGATCCGTAAATATTTTTTTATTTTTTTTATCCCTAAACAAACTACAAGCTTCCGTATATCAAATAGCGCATCATCGTTTTACCGTCCCTCCTCGTTCTGTGATTGGTGCCCAAATCCATGGAAAAATGTCGGCCATGGTCCCCAGGCTGTTGTGAAGTTCGAAAAGATTCGAGCGCACACAGCAGTCTGGCGTTAGCCAGGCTAGATGGGATCCACAAAACGTGCAATTAATGTCCAAGTCTTTCTTGAATCTTCTTAAAAAATGTTTTACAGGGTAAAACTTGTGAACAATTTTGAAGGAGATTTCTTTTATTTTATTGGTTAAACTTGAAGGGCAAAGTCCAGACCTTAGTCCAGTTTATGTTCTGAACATACTTAATCCAATAACAGTTAATATGAGGTTTTGTAGAGATTTCACGTTGAAAGAGAGAGCGAATTGCCTTGTTGTTGTTACGTGATGATGAGAGACATACTCTTCCACAATGGGTTTCATGCAACTTAGGAAAAGAACATGAGTAATATATTTACTCTTTTTTTATTTACCCCAGTATCAGCTCCGCCCCTGGTCCTGCTCAGTCTGTAGCTGCTGGAGCCTCGCGCTGAGAGAGGAATACAGACTCCAGACATCACTGAAACTTTAACCTGGACTCCTGTTGTACTTCTGCTGCTTTTGCAATGCGCTCATACACATGTGGAAAAGGCCGACATTACGACACATTGTTTATTTTTCACTCCACAAACCCAGCGTAACTTTATCTAACCATAAAACCGAAAATATGAGATGCATCTTTCAGATTTAAGAAGTGGCTAAAAGCTAGAGATGAACTGACTACATTTATGGATTAGTTTAAGTTTGTAGAGATTTAGATTTTGTGTATACAGCAGGTTCGTTCCTCACGGATGTTTTACCTACAGTATCCTTTCTCCCTCTCTCCCCGAACCCATTCTCTTACTCTTTTCTCTTTCTCTTTTAGTCTTTGCCCTTCTCTATTTGTCTCTAATGTAGCTGAGCGCGGTGTATGTAGAGCTTGATTAACATGCAACCTTAAAGAAAAGAAAACGGCTCACTGGTGAGACTCGGCTCTCATCGTTCACTTAAAAGAACCTTTGTACCGACTCGTTCGCGACCGACCCATCACTAGCTGTTTCTCTCAGAGTGCAGACTCTGTACTTGTGACCTCCTGGGTACGGACTTGCTGGTGCAGACTCGGAGTACGGACTTGAGGAGTTCACGAGTGTGGACTGGGCTTGTTCAGCGTTTGGAACAAGTGAACTCGATGACATCACAGGAAGTAGCTCATGAACATGGGGCTGTGAGCTTTTATAAAATTAAATCACCTCATATGAAATTAAAAGGGTGAGACACTGCAGGCGAAGTGGACAGATGTTTTTGAAGACATCAATTACAAACTTTTGTAGAAAACAAACTAAAATGTAAATTTCACATGATGTATTTACACATAAATAAGGCATTATGTGTAAAGTAATTAAAAATATATATCTTATGTGCAAACTGAAATAATAAAAAATAGGTCAAATATAAAAACTGAAACTCTTTCTGAAGTTCCCATACAAAGATTTGTCTGCAGTGCCCCCTAATAAAACAATGTCAAAATAAAATGCATTTGTCCTCAATAACCTGTTCATGAAGATACGACTTTAAATTAATCTATTGCTGATTGTTGTGAGAAAATGAAAGTATGACCAAAGTTGTTTCAACACTTCTGCTCAGAAACCCAGTAAAAACTGTCTTGAGCAGGAGGGGGATGAAATGGGTCATATAGCCGTGTTTATTTACATGATCAGCTGAAGCGCAGCTCTGTGCACGCAGAGGAGGGGCCGCCACAGGCGGAGGCTCGCGGTGATCCACGTGGTCAAAGCGAAATGGATTGTGGGAAATATAGCTGGCGGAGAACGGACAAGCCTCCTCTGATGCATCCTCGGTAAAACGGGCGGAGCAAGTTCTCATCCGGGGATTTACAGCGAACTTGCGAAAATTTTATGTGTAACCAATAACCATTTTACAATCTAGTCGATTTGAAATGTGAGATTCACCTCTTTCGTTCAATTGTATTCTTAGGTTGACACAACTGTTTCCAGTTGTCTGAAGTGAAAAACGTCAGTTACAAATTAAATCAGTTGTGTCAACCTAAGAATACAATTGAACGAAAGAGGTGAATCTCACATTTCAAATCAACTAGATTGTAAAATGGTTATTGGTTACACACAAAATTTCTTGGCAGCCCTTGGAATTAGTTTTTTGAGTTGAAACAAATTTTACATTTTACAGTGTGGCGACTGGAAAGAAGCCTCCGGAAATACACAGGAGAGCGGCACGAGAAGGGCGGCTGCAGCGGCTCTGTATTTGCATAGCGCTGAAATTTTTTCAACGCTCTGCAAATACAGAGCCATTTCCTGCGGCGACCACCAATCAAAGAACATGATCTGACAGACGCCTGTGCGTAATTGGCTCATGCACTTCAGCTGCATCTCCAACCCCGCCTCCACGTGCTCCTGCACAAGGGGGCTGGCGAAGGAAGTAGAGCAAGCTGAGCGACGGAAAGCGTTTTTTCCCCGCTTGGTCTGAGTCCGGCCTCAGTTGTTTTCCAGGAGAGGGCGGAGCAGCTGCTCAGAGACCAGGATTCATGAGGATTGCACAGACATGCGTGAATGGAGCCAAAAAAACACTCTGGGGGTGTTTTTCATAAGGAAATAGCATAAAAACATGGCTAAAAGCTCCAAAAAGTCGATTTTGCATGATATAGGACCTTTAAATGTAGTTAGTGAGGCTTATATTCAGGCGCGCTTCCTGTTTCGATCCAGCACACCAAAATAAAAGCATCTTATTCATTAGATCAACAGTTCATTAGTTCAGCTTTCTTTCTGCCTAAGCAAAACACTTAAAATGTGTGTATTTAATTATATTATTTTAATGTTGCAAGTAGCTGCTGAACTAATCCGTGAGACGAGCTGTGTGCTTTTATTTTGGCGTGCTGGATCAAAACAGGAAGTCACTTCTTGGGTGGTTATGATTCAAGTTATGCACAGAGTCAATTACCTTATGCCACCACTTGTTTGATTTACAATTTTGCGATTCATTATGAATAACTGTGATTAAATATTGGCAACAATGACCAGAATAACTCGTTTTGCAATTATTTTTTCTTTTCATTGATTCCTGGCCCTAATATATTTTTTATTCAGCCTTTATTTGACCAAGTTAGTCCCATTGAGATCTGGCCAAGACAACCCAAGCAACCCAAACCTTTTCAAATGGCATGTCCACGAACCAGTTGTGGTAAGTTTTAGCTTTATGTGTAACTAAAGGTCGCCAGGTTCGAGCCCCTGGCCCTAAGGAGTGGCTGGACAGGCTTTTCTTGAAGAAGCAGGTTATGCAAGAAAAGTGTCTCCACCTATAGACTATAGAGCACCTGCTCTCACCTCAAACACAGCCCGTCAGCCCAGTCTTACGCTGCTGCTCTGCTGCTGCTCTGCTGCTGTGCTGCTCCATCATGGCCCGAGCCTTCATCAAGAACAGGCGCCACATCATCAACACCTTCTTTCTCTGTCAGGCCTTTATGTGCCTCGCTACATTCGTTTACTTTTTCTTTATATCTTCTCAACTACGATTGCCAGATAACATGGAGGTCGTCCTGCGCAAGCAGACATTGTGGTTCTCCTGGTTTGTTTTGGCAGTGGGTTGCTTGACAGGAATTGAAAATTATCATTATCAGCGGCGCTGGACGGCGGCGTTGGTCGTGGTGGCCTCTTTGTTATTGTTACTGTTGTTAAAAGGATTCGTACTGGCTTGCATCGCATTGCAGTTGACAAAACCACTGAAAGACTGGCTCCCATTGAGCTCACAGCCATGGGACATCCCAGCGTTCGTCCAGGAGGTGGAGAAGAGCAGCGGCTGTTGCGGCCTGGAGGGACCGATGGACTGGGGCTCAGACGCGGCTGCAGTCCCTGCCTCTTGCAGCTGTGTTGGCAGTAACTGCACTCTTCTGTCTGGGCGCTTGGTTTTCTCTTCTCCGTGCAAACAGTACATCGTGCTGTGGATAAATGACTTGATGGCAGCGAAACCGGAGTTGACTAGTGTCTATTTCACTGCAATGTTTCTGGGGTTTAGTCTGTTATGTTTTCTTTGTTGCAAAAGTTTGAAAGAAACCCGGATTAAGAAGGAAGGATATGTGGTGGTGGTGTGAACTCCACTGAAAGGCCCAATACCTGATGTTCTTCAAGGAGAACCAAATGTTTTGTTCTTCAGTTTATTGTAATATCAGACGTTTGTGACAAAAAGACCTTTGTAAAATTAAAACTTTCGTGCCAAATTATTGTGTCAGTTTTTGTAAATGACTTCTAATTTAATGCCACACTGCATAACATTTCACACAGTAAATAGAATAAAAATACAAGCCTTATTATTATTATTATTATTATCAATAGTAAAATTAATAATAATAATATACATGTATTATTATTATTTATTTTATTATTTTTATTTCAAGGTCGCCTTACATCAAAGAAACATTAAAAGTACTGTACACAAAAAACAAAGTTAAAACAGATACATTTAAAAAGGACAGTGCAGTTATGGTCACAGTGCGAAGGCTTTTCTAAGCAGATGAGTTTTGAGTTTGGATTTGTCGTGTGGGAGTGAGTCAGTGTTGCGGAGGTCAGGGGCGAGAGCGTTCCAGAGCTGGGGGACAGGGCGACTGAAGGCTCTGTTCCCTGTAGTGACGAGGGCACAGTGAGCTGGAGAGAGCAAACAGGAGTGGAGATATGAAGGGCTCCTCACGTCCTTTGAATGTGAGGAACAGGATTTTGTAGTGGATTGGTGTAAAATAAATGCAATTAGCCTAATTCTCTCAACGCTGAGCTATTATGCAGGGACAAAGCGAAGCACGGGACAAATTAATCAAATGTGAGCCTCGAGTTGTGAGTTGCTGTCAACTCACGCAGGTTTAAAGAATAATCCAATCAAATTATAAACTTTTAATTTCTTAACACTTTTATAAAAGTAAATGCACCTGTAGGCCACCGTTCTCTTCAAATATTTGACGCCGATGAAGAGAAAAGCCCTGTGTGCTGATATTTTTCTTTTTAAATTTGTAAGTTGTGAGACTTATATTCGTGTGCGCTCAATCGTCTGAACATCACAGTAGTTTTCTTTCTTTTTTTTTTTTACTGTGAGTTAGCTCGCTGCACATTAGCCTCCTCTCAAGCTTTTCATTTTATTTTTTGTCAAGGGAAATGTCTGTGAAATTAAGCTTAGAATGAGGAATGTTGACCTCCAGTAATGTTATTTTCTGTCCCTTATTGTTATTTTTCAGGACGCACTTGCCTTGGCGTGTGAGTACATCCGAAAGATCCGCGCGGACATGGGGGGCACTAACATCTTTGCCCCCCTGTCCTGGATCCTGAGGCAGCCCCTGTTCAGCAGTCACCCCCGCCTGCTCTTCCTGGTCACCGACGGAGCGGTCAGCAACACGGGCAAGGTCATCCAGCTGGTCCGGAGCCACGCCAGATACGTCAGGCAAGTATTCTTCATTTCCTTCATTTAATGTCAAAGTCAAGACTAGGGCCGGGCACCATTATATATATAAAAAAAAAAGCCGGATCTTTAACAATACTTGGTTTACGATACCGATACTAAAATATTTGTCATCTAGAACCAGAAAACAGAACAATAATGTGTGGAAGATCTGCACATTTACAATAAGCCCAATGCCCATCTCGGCTCGCCCGTTGCATTATGGGTAATGGAATGTCTTTTGGCTCCAAACAATAATGATAGTTAGCGTAAAGCAATGAAGAAAGCTCTGATTTGGAGCGTTTTAATCGCTGGAAGTTGATGATTTAAAGCGTTTTTGTCGTCGCCATGGAGCCTGTTACAATATTAGCTTAAAGTCTATTTTTACAAACAGGGCTGCGTACGGAGATAGACAGAAACAAAACTGCCATTCATACGAAGAGATGCTTCAAAAGTGACGACCAGTCCTTGTTCACATAGTTGGAATAACTATGGAATAATTATGTGAGAAAAACATTTCTGACCCTTGAAGGCGACTGTTGGAGAAAGTCCAGGGTCTGAAACTGTGGCCTCATGTCGCCGATATTCACAACATTTAAACTGAAATGAGAAATAAAAACATACAATCCCTGTTTTTTTGTCAGTAAAGAGGTGGACAGTAAACAAAATCTTTTTCTTAATTGTGACCAGAGAGATCCACATACACACATAGGCTCTGCCATCTAAATGTACTTTATTTTTATTATTTTTACGAGTGATCTGATGGTACAACTTAGCTAATCGGTCGCTAATTTGACAGACGGAAATTTACCCACTATATTTAACATCAACACCGTTTTGGAACTTTTCCCTGTGATTACAAGACGAATTCAAATGATTTAAAAAGTAAACCAATGCCCGTAAGCCTTATAGTTCACAGTTATGGTTCAATACACTTCAGTGTTCACGCTCCGCTACCTGAACTCGCTCACACATTTCAATGGCCGTGTGGTTTGTTTGGGCCGAAATTAGGAGCCTGATTGACCCACGCATGCACAGTCGAGATGGGCATTCGGCTTATATCGGGTTCATCTCCAATATCTCCAATAATGATGATTATAGGCGGCTCAGTAGTACAGCGGTTAGCGTTGAGGCTTCACAGCTAGAAGGTCCTGGGTTCAGTTCCCACCTGGACGAGGCCTTTCTGTGTGGAGTTTGCATGTTCTCCCCGTGTCTGCGTAGGTTTCCTCCAGGTTTTCCGGTTTCCCCTACCACTAAAAATATGTACAATAGGCCAGGATGAGTGTGGGACAATGGATGCAAATTAGCTCAGGGCACTGTCCCGACCAAATAAACAAATAAACAATGTGTGAAAAATGGGGAATAATTTGGGGGGAAATTGGGAGAAATTGTGGCGAAAAATAAAATGGGGAAAAATAAATTGGTAAAAAAAAAAAAGGAAACATTTTGGGCAAAATTGGGGAAATTGTGGAGAAAATTGGCAAAATGTAGGAAAATGTGGCAAAAAATTAGAAAGAAAACTTAATTAATCTAATCTAACCAACAGCACTTTAAAATGATGACATAAAGGATTTTTTTATATTAGAGATTTTCAAAAACTGTTGACTGGACTGGGTGGTTTAAGTTGAGGACATCTGCATATCTTCATCCCGCTCCTTCGATGACAGTGAACTCATATTTTACTCGATGTTTCAGTTCAGAGTCCATGACACATTCAATAAAAACGTTATTTAGAGTTCGAACAACTCCTCTGTTACACAAGGCTGTCCTTCTCACAACACTCGGGCTGAGGAGCGTGGCATCTTGAATGGAAGGAGATCAATTCAAACTAAGTTATCCTGGATATTGTCACAGCAGTGAAGCGGTGAATACCTTGTAGTGTGCAAACAGAGAGACTGAATTATGTAAGCATCAAGCATGTTAGTTACTTCCTGCACATTTGTCTGATAAAAAGGGCTTCCCTGGAGTGTGAATAAAAATATATGCGCAATTTGGGAATTGATACATTTTTATCTATATCAATGCCATTTATAATGTCTCTTATTCATCTTTTTCTTTCTTGATTCTCTTATCGATTCCAAACAGGCTATATGCATGCTCCTTGTATTTTTGTTATTTCCAGAGGGCTAATAAATTCTTTTGAGAATCATTTATTTGTCCAATTATTAGCAACTTCTTATCATACAAAGAAGCACATGTTTTGGTCTCCAGTACGTAGCAGCTGCACGTTTATAAGTGTATAGACAGGACTTATTTATTATTATTATTATTATTTAGACAGACTAGTCATGACGTGCGGAGCGGATCCTAAAACAGCGCAGACTTTAATTTGTGATGAAGTAAAAGTGGTGTGTGGATCTGCAGTCGTGGATCTGCAGCGTCTCTGGCCTGCAGGTTTATGGAGACATGTGATTCCGATGGATTGCTCAAGCAGAACCGGTTCCAGTAACGTTACTATGCGCAAGAAACCAGAAACAATGGGATGGCAGATAAGTGGATTGGTGTGTATGTTAGGGGTGCCTCTGTCCTTAAAGGGATATTTCAGGATTTTTGACATTGTGCCTCATTTCCTAGTTAACCAGAGTGTTGTTGATGTCTGGAGATATTTTTTTCTTAAATTCATGCAGTTCTTATATTTGAAGAGTTCAGTGGCGCTAGGCTAGGGCAAGGCTAATGCATTTCTATGGTATCAGTTAGCCTGCATTAAAAACAGTCTGACCCACTCCACAGTGCACCTGAGGTAAATCACTTATAACGCCAGACTAACCATATAAATGTCTGTGTTAATAGAATAATGTTTGAAATATAACTGACCTTGTATCACATGAATTACCGCATTCTGAGGGACTATTTTCTCGCAGATCACTCCGCCGCTGCGTTAGCTTACAGCCACGAAGCTGATGCTGCTCAAATATAAGTTATTTTAAATGCAAAATGGTTAAAATTATTCTATCGACACAGACATTTATATGGTCAGTCTGGTGTTATAAGTGATTTGCCTCAGGTGCACTGTGGAGTGGGTCAGACTGTTTTAATGCAGGCTAACTGATACCATAGAAATGCTTTAGCCTTGCCCTAGCCTAGCGCCACTAGATTCTTCAAATATAAGAACTGCATGAATTTAAGAAAAAAATATCTCCAGACATCAACAACACTCTGGATAACTAGGAAATGAGGCCCTATGTCTAAAACCCTGAAATATCCCTTTAATGTTTGAGTCCCACTCCTATAAAGACATACATATATTGGGCCGCGATATCATTGTGTCTTGGACTTTATTCTGTATGCCTTTCACTATGGTTACATGACGAAGGGAAAGTCGAATCTCTGAGAACAGGATCGCCCAAACCAATGTAATCCCGACAGATTCGACTGGGGAATCAAATTGGATTGGATTTGACTTAGGTAACTGTGCACGCTGTCAAATAAACGCCAACACATCATCAGAAAACATCATGTTAGCTGCTTCCAATGGACTACTGCTGTTGTTCAAAGCTGTGCACCACTATTGCAGCGAGGATGAGGGAAGAGAGCCAACTTTTATGGTTGCATCATCGCGGAGAATGTGTGTTGGGTCATGGACACAGCCAAGAATAGCTCCGATCGATCACAGAAAAACAAAACAAAAAAGCACTAATATAGTATAACCGCCAGCTACATATAAAGCGGCCTTTTAAGCTGTGCTTGTTGAATTTATAGTTTACACAATTCTTCCCCAAAGAATTAGAATAATTCCTCAACATTAGCAGGTAGCCGCCGAGTGCTAATCTTTAGTGGATTTGAGCTTAATCACAGGGAAAACCTGGCATGAACTGTGGGTGTTTATTTAAAGATCCGTAGGACATCACGGTTAACCCCAAAACAACAGTTTGGTCTGAAAGCACCTTGGGGTAAACGGGGCTAACTGGCATTGTTCTAACTCTAACCAAATACTTTTCCCTAACCTTAACCTTAACCTTAATTCCTAACCTTAGGCATTTGTAAAACCACAATAATAACTTAAAGAGCAACTAAACACCAAATCAAGTTTTTTTTACTGATAAACTGTCTCAATGGGTGTCTCATAGTGTTGTCTACTGGTCCCTGACATTATTCTGACATTATAGCGCAAACATGTGTCAAATCCTAACTTTGGCCTAAAAACGAATGGGTTGCGCCCCCTTCAGGGTAAACTCTGCTACTAAATTAGAATTTCCTGATTGGCTGGAGACGTGTCCACGGCCTCCACAGAACGTCATAAGCCGCACCAGCTCCACACATCGACATCAGGTGCTGCCCATTGTCCTGCCCATTGTCCTGCCCCTGTACCTGTGGTTTATAACCAAGTCCCTCCCACGTAATCTGTCTGCTGTGATTGTGCCAATGCAAATGTCGAGGTCAATCAAGGCCCAAACACCGCCTACACACTCACCCCCTGCATGTCACCCCCAAACTTCAGATCCCGCCTCTTTCGCGGCAATTTTTGACTTTTGTTTGTGGGTGGTACTCTTTAATAAAGCCAACTGAAAAAGCTACAATTTGGAGTAACATCCAATCAGAATTTGCTGGGGCGTGGCTTTTGGCTCGGTTGGAAATCGGAATGAGGCGGCTAACTGGGATACAGGTTAGCTCTTTGCAGCCAAATGGTGTGCATAGCCATAAACCCCCGTCCCCTGTTGGCGGTGAGTTGTGCTGCTCCCCTGCTGCTGCCAAAGGACATTTGGACCGGTGGCTGTCATGTAGACTGGGACAAGACTGGTTTGACAGGTTTGGGGGAAAATCGGATACGTGTTGAATATTTAGCCTAGTCGTATTAGACTTCATGTAAATGTAGTGACTGTGGCTTAAACTTAACTTACCTGCCACTGTGGTTCTTGCTTTTCCAACATTACTAATCGTTTTGTCCATCATGTGAACTGAACAAAACCGTGAGATCACTGAACCGTTACACACTAATTATTAACATTTCCTGATAGTTCATTAATTCCACATTTACTTAAAGCTAAATAGCAATTTCACGTCTTCTGTCCTAAACTATTTTGTTCTTTGTATATTCCTATGGCTGATTGCCTACAGTGAACCCTGTCATTATCCGTGCCTTTCTACACGAGCGGAGGCAGTCACGGACATTGTAACAAAACCTTGTTAAAAAGCATCAGGTTTAACTGTGTAAAAAGGTGACATTTCCATTTTTACCCCGGCCTCTTGGCTCTTATTATTAACACAAAAGGACGCTGTGGGTGCTGTGAAATTAGCCGTCTCCTGCCTGCCTGTCTGGGTATCATAATGAATTCAGCTTCAGACTCTATTTCCAAAAAGCTGGCTTAAAAAGCAGCAGGCAGATCTTAACTTAAAGAAATATGTTCCTTCGGCGGACAAATTGAGTTGTTTATATGCACTGCATGACACTTGTTAGTGCCGTGTTTATGCATCTCGTGTTTTTTGACCCTTTTTTGATCCTACATGGGTTTTCTGATCTGCAAAGAAAATGACTCAGTCATGGTAGCTAGTTTCACAAATATAATTTTGCCTCATAAGCTCATTAGAAATACAGAAATTATGGTTCAAAACACGTTCAGTTGCAGTTTTGTCTGAAATTGTTTACTAGTCTTCTGTTGTTTCCTTTTTGCCTTTGAATTTCAGAATTAATTCATTAATTCATTCGACAGAATGTTTGCCAAGCATGTTGTAACCGGTACTTAATGGTGATCGTACTCATGTTTTAGTAACAACCCAAACCAATTAGAAATCCTGATGTGCCCAGTCTCACTCTTTAAGGTTACTTTCATGACTGTCAAAAGTATAAAATGCAAAATGTCAATGGCTGAGGTACCCAGAAGAATGTTAAAGTCCCAATTATGCACGATATGCCATTATCAACCAGATTTTAAGAGGTTTTGACCCTAAAATGAGTAAGAGCAGTAATTACGTGTAACTGTGCCGGTCTCCAGTTGTGCTCATTGATATTTTGGAGGTCGTGCCCTTGAAAGTTTGGAAACTCCTGGACTTATTAACTAAACTGCTTGGCGAGGCGTGTGAAGCTGAGGAGATATTTTTATTTCTGTCTAAATTATGTGCACAAAATGTTCAATAGAAAGAGTGCAATGCAATGCCATGGTGGAGGGAACATTAACATGAATGATTTGAGTCCATTTGTGTCTTGGTTTTGTTCTTTGCAGATGTTTTACCTTCGGCATCGGGCAGAACGCGTGCAGGCGGCTGGTGCAGGGAGTGGCCACAGTCTCCAGAGGAGCCGCTGAGTTCCTGTCTGACGGAGAGAGGCTGCAGCCAAAGGTACAGCGCGTCCTCACCTTTGTGTGACGCTCTTAAGAGAGAGACGTTATATTACAGCGGACTCGGTGTGCAGGGACCGCGCTACCACCAATTAAAGCATATTTTCGCCAAGACGACATCCATCCATAAATACATCCAGCGGGAAAACAGGAAAGGCTACTTTATATTGTTTATGTAACATCCAACTCTCACAGGGTTTTTATTGCAATGTTGTGGAGAGGATCAACCATACAGTGTAGTCATTGCCCTGAGACTAAATAGAGTTACACAGCAGTCATTTCTCATTTCTAGGGCTGGGTACTGTTACACTTTTTTTAATGCTGGTACTTCTGCTGGTACCTGCTCAAAAGGAGTGGGCCGAAGCAAGAGCTTATAAACGCCCACCCCCAAAATCAATACAATTAAAATCATCATTTCACAAGAACATAGTGGAACAACAAAGGAACAAAATAGCAACAAGGAAACAACAGCAAAAAACAAAATAGACCCTACACACCCGCAGCATCCGACCATACCCCAAAACGGAGCAATACTGATTACGTAACAACTAATTACGAAACATCTATGATAATGCTACATACTTGCAAACTATTTACAAAGAACTATAACTTACAAAACACTGTTTGAAATGTTTGTACATGAACAGAAAAGAAGCACAATTACAACAACGGTCTAGTTTCACGTACGAAGTCTAGTACAAAGCAAGTAACAAGGCGATCATTACATTTCTTTCAGATGGTTACCATGCCAAACATTGTTAGTATTACCAAAAGTCACTAGTTTCATGTTAAAGAGGGGTATTATGCTTTTTCAATCACATAGCACCAGTCTATAGCATACTACAATGATGGCGTAACCTTCTGTTGGTCTGTATATGCAGTAAATTAAAATAACTGCCTTGAATAAAATTGCTCTCTCAAAATGGCTGTACTGAACGTCTTGAAATAGGCCTCTGTCTCTTTAAGAAGCTTTCCGACACGCCCCCTTCAGCACACTGCTGTGGCATCTAAACAACACTACTGTGCGGGGAGGGGGCTCTGCTGAGCTGAGGAGCAGTGGTTGGTGGCTTGGCTGGTGACGAAAGGTCCAGAGGCGTCTCTAGGAGGTGGGGGCGTTCCTAGGAGGACTGAGGCATAGCTACACCTAAAATGGCTGCCGTCTAAGTTTTTACTGATTACTCAAAAATATGTGAATGAGCCAAGGCAACACTCCAGGCATGTGTTTAATGAGGGAATGACATAATAACATGATGTAAAGCTTGAAAAAGTCGATTTTACATAATACCCCCCCCCTTAAAAAAAAGACAGATTAATATACATATTATACTCCGTGAATATTATTATGTACATTTATTATGTAAGCCCTACACAGTGTAGTGCGTTAAAAAGCCAGGTGTAGAGCGGGCCAGTTGTAGAGGGCAGTAGCTCCTCATCTATAAACCCCTACGCAGCTGGTGCATTAAAAGACGAGGTTTACAAGCTCGTTGGGAGGATCCCTCTCAACAGATCCATAGCTCGCCTACCCTAATTCTCTATTTGTAATTTTGAGCAATAGAATGACAACCGTTGAGAGCAACAACATTCTTCCTTAATTAATAAAAAGCAATTAAGTGCCAATTAAGTGGCATCAAAGGATGGGTCAAATGCAGAGGACAAATTTCCCTATTGGAACAACAAAGTATATCTTACACCATAACGATATGTTGAGTGGATGAAGAATTCCAGATAATCATAATAATAATACAGTCCTGCAATCCCCAATATTGGTCTGTGGAGCCGCATACAATCCAGAATACCAGTCGTACCTAAACTTTTTTCGATACCATAATGGTGTTGTTTAACGGTACCCAGCCCTAGTCATTTCTTCATATTTGCTGTAGTCAAATACAGTAACTCATCATATGGGTTTAGTCCTATTTTTGACCTAGATTAATACTAGTTTAGACCTGGTTTCATCCTGTTATGGATCTGATTTAGATTGGGGGAACTTACGCATCCAAATAAAGTGTACATTGGGTGGGACTTGTGCACTGGTCTTTGTAGCAATCTGTTTTTTTTTTTTGCTGCAATAAAGCAATAACACATTTTTGTCATGTCTAAGGTGCTTACAATATAAAGAGACATTTAGTAATGCTTAGTTTATTGCATTTATGCCAATTACAGCATCAAAAGTACATATTTTTCTGTATTTTTCTGTTTCCTTTTTGCTCCGCAGATGATAAAATCCCTGAAGAGAACCATGTCTCCCGTTCTGAGCGACATTTCTATCGAGTGGCTTTTCCCCGAGACCAAAGAAGTGTTGCTCTCTCCTGTGGGCAGCACTTTCCTCTTTCCGGGCGACAGTCTGATTGGCTACTGCGTGGTCTGCGATACCACTCGCTACCACGCGAACCCCAAATCCGTAAGTGCCAGAACACACGCCGCTCAGGTGTGAAGAAATGTGAGAGGAAGACGATTAAAAACAAGCGCCCTGTGGCTATCGAGAATTTTACAGGAAGCGGCAGCGTTTTCTTCTGTTGTCGTAAATTGTCCGGTCAAGCATTTTGTGGAGTAGGGAGGATGAAAGCCGACACTTCACCTTCCTTCAAGTGTGTGTGTGTACTGGTGTTTGTGGGCAATACTGCAGTGATGCGGGCGGGTTGTAGTGTCCTTATCAATTGGGTAAATGTATCATTACAATGTTTTATTTTCACATTTTGTCTTGCATGGCTCTATCTTCTTACCCCCCGCCTGAACTGAGCACATTTTCTTCAGTTTGGTTTAAAAAAAAAAAAAAAAACGTGATAAAATGGCAACAAGTAAAGGAGGATTATTATGAAATTTATGGCACAATAAAGTAAAAAAAAGTAAAAAGTTTCCCCTAACCCTAATAACAATAGGCCAGGATGAATGAGAGTGTGTTTGAGAGTGCGAGTTAGAGACAACGGATGGAAATTAGGCAAGGCAAGGCAAGTTTATTTGTAGAGCACAATTCATACACAAGGCAATTCAAAGTGCTTCACAGTTGCATAAAATTACAAGAAAACAGATAAAAATCAATCAATAAAACATCAACATAAAGTTAATCAGTTACAGCAAAAGGCAAGAATGCAGATAAAATACTTTCAGTTTTCATATGCACGGGTAAAAAGAGGTGTTTTCAGCCTGGATTTGAACATTGTCAGAGTTGAGGCCTGTCTCACATCCTCATGAAGACTGTTCCAGATTTTAGCTGCATGAAACTGAAACGCAGCCTCACCGTGTTTATTATTGACTCTGGGAACCACCAGGAGACCCCTCCCTGAAGTTCTCAGGGCCCGAGATGGTTCATACGGCTCTAACATGTCAAAGATGGACTTTGGTGCTAAACCATGAAAAGACTTGTACACAAGCAGAGCTGTTTTAAATTCTATTCTCTGAGTGACAGGAAGCCAGTGCAGAGACCGGAGCACTGGACTAATATGGTCGTATTTCCTGGTTCTTGGAGAGGCCAGTGAGCAGGCCGTTACAGTAGTCTAACCTGCTGGAGATAAATGCATGGATGAGTCTCTCTAAGTCTGGTTTTGACTCTATTCCTCTGATCTTAGCAATGTTTTTCAGATGGTAAAAATTGGTAAATGGTAAATTAGCCCAAGTATGTTCATTAACATGCACTGTCCCCACCAAATAGACAAATGAATAAATAAAATAAGAAGCAGTGCACATTTGAAATGACAGGACGAGTGCTTCTTACTCATTCTGAAGAGAGAGCAGCTTTACTTAACTTTGTTGTGTGCCGGGTGTGCATTTTTTTGGGTCGTATGGGTCAGGGTCAGAAAAAACAACCCGCACATCACTACTGTACTGCAAAACTGAAATATCCACAGAACATCAAATTTAGATTTACTAATTGGACATCGTGTGCATTTCTGACTTGATTCATTGTAAAATCACACTTGGACCATTGGTAAGTGCATCAACAATGAAACGATTTCTATTGGCGTTGTCTCGCTTCCCTGGCAAGACACTTCACCCAAATTACCCACTCTGCCAAATCACTATGTGGCGGTTTCGCTGTGGCAGCACCAATTGAAAAGGGGACAGATGGAATAATCAACAAGGAAAGCTTTTGCACAATTATGCAATGCTTTTTTGAGATTCAGTAATTGGCTTTGCGTTTCTGACTCACAAGCTGGTAGGCAAGAGAGTTTAAAGTAATGCCTTTAGCCTGAAGCTTTACTTTCCCCTAACAAGCTCGAAAAATATCACTGATTTAGATGATGTAAGATTCGGACAGCTTTTAACTTTGAACGTCTATAAATATATCACGCAGTGGGAGTTTCAAAATAAAAGCCTTTTGTCTCTCGTGTCTGATTTGTCAAACCCAGGACAAACGGAGGCGATACAGCATGATGCGCTCCACGGAGTCGGCCAGCTCGGTGTTCTACCACTCACAGGAAGAGGAGCCAGCCAAAACCAGCGCCGACGGGTCCCACAGAGAAACCTCGTCCAACCAAGACCCCGGAACTGAAAGCAGCCCCATAACCACCGACCAAGACTGCACAGGTTGGAGAGAGACAAATATTTTACAATGATTTGCTATGATACTGGCACCCCTTTTGAAATGTATGGTGATGTAGGCAGACTTTCTGGCCCCAAGACTATTTTGTGCAGTATGATTCGCAATACAATAACCTGGCGATATGCCGATACTGCAATAATCGATACATTGCACGTAACCTGCGATATATCACTATTTTTACATTGCTTATAAACAATTACCGTATTTTCCGGAGTATAAGACACACTAGTCAAACATTGCCTAATGAAGGAAAAACAACAGGCTGAATAGGCGTACGGTTTGCTAACGTTACACATTGATGGTTACATGAAGCATAAACAATGAACTAAATAGGTGTCTGGTATGTTAACGTCACATAAACAGTTCAGATAACTATAAAGGACATACCAAACTCGATCTCACTCCAAATCAATCACCTTGGCAACTACCTGGGCACGGAGATGTTGACAATCCTTTCCCAACAGCATGTTTTCAAGCTCTCATCTGCGAACTCGTTCCTCTAACTGTAACTCTAGCTTTTAGCCCGTGATTAGCTTGTTTTGTTTACTTCATTGCAGTAACCTCCGCTCTCTCGCTCACTCCAAACTTTCTTTCTGCTGCTCGATTAACCTGCAGTGCCCTCTAGCGGTGTGTGAAAGTATATATTTGAATTAAAAAAATCACATATTAATCGCTCCGGAGTATACGAGTTATAGTCGCAGAAAATACGGTACTGTGTCTTCCGGACTATAAGTCGCTCCGGAGTATAAGTCGCACCAGCCAAAAAATACTTAATGAAGAAGAAAAAACATATAAAAGTTGCCCCGAAGTATCAGTCGCACCAGCCTTGGCAATTACCTGGACATGGAGGCGTAACTGCACCATTTACAAGCCTCTCCCGGCATCACATTGTTCAAGTTCTCACTCGTTCCTCTAGCTGTGGCCATCTAGCTTTTAGCCCGTGATCAGCTTCTTTTTTTTTTCTTCATTGCAGTAAGGGTAACCTCTGCTTTTCGCCAGTCCCTCACAAGTTTCTCGCTCAGTCCAAACTTTCTTTCTGCGCTCGATTACCGTTTTTAAATCTTCAATGCTACAGGAGTAGCAGATACTGGTACACAAGCCTAGAGTGCCCTCTAGCGGCTGTCAGTGTGAAAATAACAAACATGTGAAATTATACATTTTTATATATAAGACACACCTGAGTATACAGTGAGTTGCACCTCCAGCCAAACTAACATTTACATGTTACATTTGTTTTAATGTTCATTAAGTACATGATGAGATTAGGCTTAATGAATACTTTGGTGTCAGCGGTAGATCGCTTCATTTACATTTGAATACACAAAAAACTGCCCTGTTTCCAAAAGAAATAGATGAACACCACAAGTAATTTATTTAGGAAAGGGAAGGACTTTATTTGTATAACGCCTTTCACAGACATGGTCACAAAGCGCTTTACATGGGACAATTTACCTTCATCCCATTGGTGGTGGGGGGTCTACCACAGTTGTCTTGTGGTAGACTGATGGAAGCGAGGCTGCGGATCTGCGCCATCGGTCCCTCGGACCACCACCAACCACTCAGTCACTATCACATTAGCCTATTGTACATGTTTTTAATGGTAGGGGAAACCGGAGTACCCAGAGGAAATCTTGGCGGACACGGGGAGATCATGCAAACACACTGAAAGGCTCCATCCGGGACCTTCTACCAGTGAAACACGTGCACTAACCACTGTGCCACTGTGGTAGTCCAAGTGCTTTGTGAATTCTCAGGAGGAGCTGCTCTTCCGCTCTATTTCCACATAAGTTTGTCGCAGCGTCTTGTCCAAATAAATACCTCACATTCCATGGCAGGCAGTCAGTTACTGATGGACAGTCACTTGCATCAAGTTAAAAACATTGCGTTGGGAGCAAAGACTGGCTTAAACTTCTGTGTCAATCGCGGTAGATGTTTTTGTCTTGAAGTTGATGGTTAACACTAAGAAATATATAGAATAGCTCCAAGATTTTGAACGAGCTTGCTCTTATTTATAATACTATTATCCCAATGTTGGAAAGACGTGCTTAGAATATGCATTATGTTTGCATTATTTAGCATGATAAAAAAAAATCATAAATAAATACAAAATATATAATAAATAAATTAGATATCCTTGAAATGTACTTTAAACTACAGTATGTCTTGCTCATTTGGATTCGTATGACAAATTTTAAAACCTTAACAACAACTGTATCTACCTTTTTTTCTCCTATTTGTAAACGAAGCCAGTGGAAGTCATTTAAAAATGTCCACTTTTTTATGTTCAGGTTTAGATGGTAAGATGTCGCCACGGAGACGAGCATACAGCACCAATCAGATAGGGGATTACAATCCGGCCAAAAAGTTGTACACCCCTAGCGACCCCAGCTCTGTGGCCATCAAGAACCCGCTGAGGAGGGCCAAAGTCCAGGAGCTGATCAGCCACACCAGCCCCGAGCACGAGACACAGTGGAAGAACGACTATCAGGTAGGAGAAAGCTGGAGCTGACACTTTAGTTTTTTAAATCATTAATAGATTTTGACAGAAGCGCTGATTTGTCCCATCTGGCCCTAATGAGTCCAAGATTGTATTGTTATTTATTCCATTATTAAAGGTTTTATGAATGGATGTTCATAATATAAGTGTTTTACATGACATGACACACATCTGGGTTATTCAGATTAAAGCAGTACTAAGTAACTTGTTTACCTTAATAAATCCTTTCCGTAGTCCCTTTGGGGGTAATACAAGTGTTAATGGGACGATTGGAGGGTCTTTCATCTCCCCCTGGTGTCTCTAACCAGAAAACCACATTTGCAACTTGACTGCCACCGGGTCGGAGCCACCAATACACACTAATAGAACCACGAAGAAGAAGCTAACAGGCTAACGGGCAAAGCTAACTGTGTGCTAGCGCCACTTTAAACAGTATTTACAGCCAAGTTTGAGTGAAAAAAATTATTTCCATTGTGTAATTGGATGTGCAATATCCCTCTCTCCCTTCGCCTCTTCTGTCAACGTAGTATTTACTTACACGGACAATTAATAAGTTAAAAAAACGCAACATGCTATGACACATGGAGTTGCGCTTATAGCCTCTAGGGGCAAGAGTTACTTAGTGCTGCTTTAACGTGTGAAACTGGAGTGTGGGGTCTTTCATCTTTTGTTTATAACCTTTGT
Source organism: Neogobius melanostomus (assembly GCA_007210695.1). Classification (NCBI taxonomy): domain Eukaryota; kingdom Metazoa; phylum Chordata; class Actinopteri; order Gobiiformes; family Gobiidae; genus Neogobius; species Neogobius melanostomus. The sequence continues at coordinate 243,327 of VHKM01000761.1, forward strand.
CAAACTTCTCTTCTTCCAGTCGCCAACTATACCGGCGCAAATAGACACTTTTTTCTTTTTTACTGGAGGTAAAACCAATGAAGTTCCTTTGCTCATAAAGGGAGACACTTTGAATTCGGTAGCACCATTTGAGTCCAGTGTGGAGTTATTGGTCATTTCGCTGTTGCAAATGTCGCATTTACAATGTAGCTCTGTGGTGCCAGATGAAGTTTACTGTACAACAAGAAAATAATTTGATTCCCACCGCTTTAAAAGACATGTAGAAAACGGACACTGGTGTGGTTTTTGTTTGTCCAGCATCAAAAGTGTTGTTACTGCGAGCTTTTACTTTTGCTTAGTTCTAACCTAAGCTAATTTATACAGACAAGATGAATTACGTGGCCAAAACAAAGCAGGAATAGAACATTGAGTTCAATCACACATGCTGGGTAAATGCTGCAGTTGTGCCACTGCTCCGTAACCCCGGTAACTGACGACCATCATGCGCATGGACTCTCTGATGGAAACGTATGTAAATTCGCTTTTTTATGCACATTTATTATCTGCACTTTTGACAAATGCTGATTTTCTTTGTTGGAAACGCAGTTGATGATGAACTGTAAGGATTTTTGGCAAGGTAACAAAACAAAACAGGAAGTTGTCATGTGACTCACACCCATGAATTGAGGGGATTGTAGGTTTTTGAAAAGCTTTTGGAAGTAAATTTACCTTAGCAAGATCCTCAGAAAACATTGACTGTAGATTGGAGTCTTTTTCTTCTGCCCCCAACCGTGTACGTGGTCATACCGTGATCCAAAGTTCTCTGCAGGCATAAGAAGGGTGGTAGTGATATCATCTATGTAGTAAGATATTCAGTGTTTCCTCTATGTTAATAGATATTTCTGCCGCCGCTGTATCAAAAATGGAAAAGAAAAAAAATCTGCGAAAAAATAAAAAAATGGGGCAGACGCACTCTGACGAAGGCTAAGGCCGAAACGTTAAATAAATACTAGATCTTTTGGACATCTATTCGAGTGTGCTGTGTATTTTCCAATACATTTAAGAGTGTTAAGGAAACACTGGAGGAATCAAAGATACAAACTCCAACGGCCACAGACATTAAAGCTACATGGGCCAAATTATGTTTTTAAACCATGAAAGTCTGAGGTTTGGTGCTTAAAATCTGAACAACCCAAAACAAGGTGCGGTATAGGGAAAAGTTGGAATAATACTAAATGTTAAAACTGAGCTTTTGAACATTTTCTATTCCAAGTTTTCATGGCTATGTTGGCAAGAAATGTGTAAAACATTTTTGATATATTGTGGCTTCTTGTGACGTATTTTAATTGTTTATTTATTTGTTTATTTGACAGGGACAGTACACAGAGCTAGTTTTGAACTGTTTTCCGCCTGCAAGTTGTATAATGCCAACAATTATAAAACATAGAAAAGCTAATGTGAGCTAATATTATGTAAATAATAATTTAATAATATATTGTCCAGACATTTGGTCCGTGACAACAAGCATATTATCACTGTGCAATTGCGCTGTCAACAGATTACATGTGTCATCTGGTTGTCAACATTTGAAACGCTGCTGCTACGTGAATGTTGATGTTTTCAGATCAGTGTGCGAAACTGGAGAGTTGGGTCCTTCATCTTTTGTTTATAATCTTCATCAAATTTCTCATTCTGGACCACAGTGAAGTGATTCTTCCAGTCGCCAACTTTACCTTAAAACACAGATTCAGTTATAGCAAATACAATGGAGGTTATAAGAGTTTATATTCTATTATGATAATTTATTTGATATTCATAATAATATTCCACTCCTATCATGTGCATTGTTCACGTAAATAAGCTTCATAAATGGACTGTAGCTCAGTTTTTATCGGATAATATGAAAATCTCTGCAAATATGTCCCCATGCAAATTTACGCCTATGTCCTTAAAAGTCAAAGAGCTCTGAACGAGGCTTTGATGACGTCTGACATAAATTATCAACTGGTGAGATCGGAGTCGGTCAGATTTCAGGGTTTATTAGTTTTCAGTTGAAGGTTGTTCACCTTTTGCCCAAGGTCTTAACAGAAAGAAAACACTGTAAGGCTTTATTAGAGTTGTACAATATGATTAAAATCACAGTATTTAATAACAGTCTTCTATATTGCAAAAACTAATATCTTACCAAACCGTTTGAGCACATCTCCTGATTTAATCAGATGGTGGAACAGAGATAGTAAATAGAGTCCTATGATTAAAAATAATTATAGAGACCTACAATTATTTTCTGCGTGCTTTTATTTTGCCATTATAATGACTTGCGTATGAATGCATTTGTTTTCTTCCACAGTGTCCATAGACCACTACTGTTTTACAACCAGTAAACACACACCAATACACATACATTTCAACTTCAAGCAATACTTGTAAAGGCAATAATAGTCACATCACTTGGGTTAGGCATGTTACTCAGAGATTTAGGAAAACTACGTCGTCTACTGTTTCTGCTTTATTGTAATCAACCCTTTTATCTTATACAGTACGCGATAAGGCTCGTTTGTAAAACAGAGCAGACACTCACATGCACAAAATCAAAAATGCTAGTTTTGTGCTTCTATTATGTAATTACTTCTATTATGTAATAGTGTATTTTGATTAACCAGAGGGCGTCACTGCATGTTTTTGTTTAAGTTTAGGGTCTCAACAAACCAGTTACCAATACTCGAAAATTACCATATATTAAAATACAAATCTTTATTTAAGTGCTTACAATTTATGATACATTCCAGACATTTGGTCCATGATTAAACAAGCATATTTTCACTGTGCAATTGGGCTGTCAACAGATTAGATGTGTGTCATCTGAATGTCAACATTTGAAAAGCTGCTGCTGAATCATTTCCTGATGTTTTCAGATCAATGTGCGAAACTGGAGAGTTGGGTCCTTCATCTTTTGTTTATAATCTTCGTCAAACTTCTCATTCTGGGCCACAGTGAAGTGATTCTTCCAGTCGCCAACTTTACCTTAAAAAACAGATTAACCGCATTAAGGATCTGTGGGTTGTGCTGGAGAAGGCTTTGCACTGTGGTCACACACTCCCATCATCAATACAAGATCTTGGTGAAAAATTAATGTTTAGACAAGCTTAATAAACCAACCAAATATGAGAGCGAGTGACCGTATATTTTGTAGCAACCTTTTTTCTGGTCCGGCAGTGTATATTATTGTTTTGACAGAAACTCCATCAAACCTGATCAAACTGACAAAACCATTTTGTGTCCAAGAAAAACATAAAACGTAATTTTCATGAATTACATATTAATACAGGGTTCCCGCAGGGCGTTAAAATGCAAAATGAAAACCTCAAATGCCTTTGAAAAGCATTAAATTGCATTCAAACTAAATTTCTTGGAAAATAATGTGTTCGTCAAAATACAAAAATTATGATTTAAAACACATTCAACAACTGCAGTTTTGATCAAAAGTTGCCTGTTATATTCAATCTTCCTAGGAATATTGATTGCCTTAAAATGGCATTAAAAACTTGGCATTACTTTCTGCCTGTTTAAACCTTATTTATTTATTTACTTATCAGGGACGATACAATCAACATAGTTACAATTAATGTTTGCAGCTGATGCGACGCATGAAGAGCTTTTAGCTAGTGCTAATTCGCAGCTCATGTTCCTGGTAGGGCTTTTCTACACAATTTACAATAATAAAATACATGAATACAACATTTGTATAAAACATTTTCAATCACACACATACATACTGTATACGCTCACACCTACATTCACACAGCAGTATTATTGACAGCAGTACATTATTACATTAAGGATTTTCTTCTTATAAGTCCAATTTAAGGATCTTTATTCTGCAGAGGATTACCTTTCCTCATGAACGTAGACACGGTGAAATCCATCATTTCCTTCGAGTTTAGTGTGGAGTAATTGGCCATTTTGTTGTTCTTCATTGTGTCAAACTGGACTTGGCCTGTGACCTGTCGTTTGAGCTCCGGCGTCACAGACAGACCGAGGAACTTACACAGTTTGGTTATTTCCCTGTCCGTGTTCTGCAAGCACAAAAATGACCCATTGGAGAAGTTTGTTTTATCATTCGGTCGTACAAGAGTCTTCCATTGCAGAGAACGGTTCAAGTAGCCGTCTGAACTGAGTAGTTTTTCATATCAAGATGTTTTTACTTTCATTAGCCTGATTATCCCCTCCTGGAACCGCCACCTTAATGTGGTGGAGGGGTTGGTAGGGTCTCCCATGGCAAACAGGTCCTAGGTGACGAGTCAGACAAAGAGCAGTTCAGAATCCCCTTATGAGAGACCAACAGGCCCGGTTAGAACCATGAGGCCGTCCTTCTGTGGACCCACCACCTGCAGGAGGAGCCATAGGGGCTGGCGCAATGTGATTTGGGCAGCTCCAACAGCTGCCCCCACGACCCGGCAACAGACAAGTGGAAGAAGATGGATGGATGGATGGATAGCCTGATTATGTCCATACCGTCGTTTGTTGTTTTGTTTTTGTTTTTTATAGCTGGCTTGATTTGGGAGGGGCTTTATCCCCCGCAGCTTGATTACGTCATCGTGAAGAATTGTTTACGCGGCGGACGAAATCACTAGCACCTTTACTGTGGAGGATTAGCACATTTCAGTCCAGTGCCATGAAATAATCGGGAAGCTATTTTCATGAACATGGATCAGTGGTATTATCATTATGTCATTATCCTAATTATGAAAATGATAACTACATCTTTACCTCGGCAATTATGATAGCGCTTGTATTTGTGGCTGTGCATATCCACGAGCAACCATACCCTGCTCTTGTCCACCTCCTCGAACCGGGTCAAAGTGTATGGACATGGCTCGGTTGCACTCAGACAAAGCAACTGTTCTTTAATAACTTTCCTCGCATAGTGTTCAGCGTGAGCTAAATGAAGCCCGTTCATGCTAGCAATTGGGCTGGATCTTTGGAGCCAGCTCCTATATTTAAAGCAAAAAAAAATTAGCGAAAGGGAAATTTTCTTTTTTGCAATTGTTTCAGCAAACACGTGAGAATTATGAACGACAAGCCTGTGTTTAATAATGACTTAACCTCCTAACCCCCACCTGAACAGAGCACATTTTCCCCAGTTCAACTGTGTGTCAAAATAGCGACAAAAGGAAGACGAAAATGAGGATGAAAAACCTGCAAAAAAGTGACAAAAAAGCACTGAAAATGCAACAAAAAAGCCACAAAAGAGCAAAAGAAAAAAAAGTAATGAAAAAGTGACAAAAATGTGATGAAAATGTGATGAATAAAAAATAATAATAATAAAATGGAAAAAATGACAAAGATGTGATGAATAATGTGACAAAGACGCAACAAAAATGTCAAAATGTATGACTGGTTTGCACAGCACCTTTACTTTCCATTACAGAGACCTCTATGACGCTCCAGGATCAATTGTTTTTAGAGTTTCTGGTTTTCATTGCTGACAGACGCTCTTACCAGAAAACCTACAAAACAAGAAAACCTACAAAACAAGTGATCCCTGCACCATGTTAACCACCCATACAGCCATTGGGTCACAAAAAGGTCAATTACGCACTTTTTGTTTTTTTGCAAAAAAAAAGTTGCATAATGCACCTTAGTGGCAAAACAGTTTCATTGGGAAAGTTCTAGCAAGGAACTTCTGGGGCCTGCTGCCATTTCCTATTTGGCTTCCACCAGCTAATAATGAGGCAACGTCCATGTTTTTCACAGTCTGTGTGAGTGTGTCTGCCCTTCAGTCTGAACTGGCATTAAATCTAAATGTATTGGGAAATTATGACATTGCACATTATGGTATTTAGTTTATCGAAAATACCAAAACTATGGTCTAAAACATATTTAGCTGCCGTTTTGGCTGAAATTGATCCAATTTTTTGACAAAGTTTTGTCCAATTCTCTTTCCTCTGTTTGACAAGATGAAATATATATAGATTATTATTTTATTTTTTTAACCTATATATAGGTTTTTTTCTGCGTTTGTGGCTTTCAAATCTAATATTTTGGCTTTAAAAATGGCATTAAAAAAGCATTACATTTGACTTGCTTCTGTCTGTATGAACCCTGAATAAGTATTTTACCTCAGAAAGATCCTCGAAGAACATATAGTGGATATTGGAGTAGGTCTTTTTCCTCTGCCACCAGCCGTTTACATGGTCGTACCATGATCCCCAGATCACTGTCAGCAGTTACAAATAAAAGTGAGTGATACATCATTTAGCATGTTTGAATAGGATTAAATCATATTATTGCATATACTTTTTCCATCTAAAAATCTCTGGAAGTAGTCTTTCCAGTCCCCGGGTTCAGGTTGGACTTGGGTCATGCGATCAAAGTGGTAATAGGAAACCATGTTGTCCTTGGCATTACGCGCCACATATACAATCTACAAAGCAGATGATTTTTACATAAGTAACGATGAAAATGTTTCAATAAACATGTTATAACCATTATTGTTGATTAACTGTACCTTACAGTTTTGCTCAAAAAAAGACTTGGGCACAAACTGTACTGGATAATGGGTTTTGATGAGCCGTGGGGAGGTGGGAAGGTTGTTGGCGAGATCCACTCCATTGTAGTTCAACTCTGGACGAAACAATACATGAAGACATTTCATTACAGAGGTCACTGGAGCTTATTTTAGTCAGTGAAATGCAGAACCTCTTTTCTAACTTTACTCAGAGAAAAGAAATAGTGCCCATGGCAACGATTTAGGTGCTTATGAAGGATTAACAATGATTAGTTAAACTGTAATATTTGCTAATGCATTAACAACTAAGTCTGCAGTTACCAAATTCATTACAGAATGTGACACGCTGTATCACAAGACATTACTTATTTATTTTTTACACATTATGAATTGTTTTGACTCTGCTGCCACTTTTTTGAGAAACTACATTGGGGTGATCTTTGATAAAATGGCTTTTTAATTGTTTGTGTAGTCTATTTTTAATGGACCACAAGTCTGGAAAAAGGTTGAATTTAATTAAATTCTCAAACTTTGAGGTAAAGGTTTTTAGGCCCGAGCGGCCTGCCGTCCCAAGGGCCTATTGTAATCGCAACGCAGTGCGTGGAGCGCACGAAAACAGCGCGAAGCGCTGTCCCCCTGTCAACCGTAAACTCACCGTGTAAAACAGTGTCTGCCTCTGGTGTGGGCCCTTTGTACTTATTATTGCCTGAAAATGAATGGGGGTATATGGCCAGCTGTCATCCCGACCCCACGGCTACGTGGGGGTCGTTGAGAGCTTTCCAAAAATGTATAATATGTTGTCGTCGCGAAAGCGACGATATTGTTTTTCCAACAAATATTATTAGGCCCGAGCGGCCTGCCGTCGCAAGGGCCTATTGCAATCGCAAAGCAGTGCGTGGAGCGCACTGTACCTAGGTGCGCGGAGCGCATGAAAACAGCGCGAAGCACTGTCCCCCAGTCAACCGTAAACTCACCGTGTAAAACAGTGACTGCCTCTGGTGTGGGCCCTTTATACTTAATATTGCAGCAAAATGAATGGGGGTATATGGCCAGCTGTCATACGGAGAGGCTAAAAATGTAGTTTGGATGTTTACTGACAAAGATTAATGGCACATCAGGGCAATAAAATGCAGTGTGGCCACGATAGCGCTCTCGGTAGGATTATGGTGCACCAAAGGAGGGCCGTTCGATGCCGCTTGCGGCTTTAATTTATTTTATTTTCTCAGCAAACAGTTGTAAAACGACTCTAGAGATTCATTATAATATATATATATTTCACCTTCATTTAAGTTAGTGACGGATAATTCGATAAAGGGCACTCTTCTGTAGATGGGGATGGTGGACTGCCGCTGCTGCTCTGTTTGTCCAAAATACAGCAGGTCCAGGATGTAGGCGACCCAGGTGGTTCCTGAAAGAAACAATACTCTGTGAGGACCATTAGGGCGACAAGAGAAATCTCCATCAACTCGATATTGCAACGTTTAAGGACGTTAAGCAACTCAGAATGGCTACTACTTTGATTATATAAGGTAAACAATAGGCAACTCCCTCTGCCTTGGTACAGCAGCATTTTTTGCATTTTTCTGAGAACTGCATTTATAGTTTCTGTGTTCCACACTGTTTTGCTGGATGCATTTGTACCTCTTTGCCTTGTTTTTGTGGGGTTTGACGAAATTTATTTTACTGCAGAGTCTTTAATGGTTCTGAAGAAAGCAGCTTTTTAAAAGTAAACAAACAGCTAGCTATTGAGCTAAATAAGAAAACATTTCAGACCTACAAATTTCTTCTTCTGAAACACTGAAGAGGCACCAAGAGCCCCCCACACCTGCAGCACAGTGGAGGCGTCACAAGAGGAGCTACAGGAAACAAAAAAGGACAAACGAGGAGATGGTGAAAGACTGGGGAGCTGCGCAGGAGGAAGAGGAAGAAGGAGGAGGATGCGCTGACCAGTGCAGGACACCACGCTCTGAAACAGGGACGGCTGCACCGTTTCAGAGGATCGGAGGAGTACTGAAGGCAGGCAGCCAGGTTTCTTCTGGGTGCTACGGTTTCTCCGACCTCCAAAAACATGCTGGTCAGTTTGGCCCACAGTGGCAGCGGCTCAGGACTAACACCTGAACACAATTTCGTTGTACGGCTGTGCAATGACAAATAAAGCACTTACTTACTTTCTCTGTAAACATTAGAATCAGAGTCAGATTTCTTTTTTTTTTTTTCCATTGTCCGTGAACAGGTTCACAAACTAGGAATGTTCTTCAGTTCATCGTGCAGCATATAACATAAAACTTTGTTCAGATGAATAACAAACTTTAAAACTATAAGTGAAACTATAAATGTGCTTCCGTAGTGTCCTGCTTGGGTCTGGGGCAAAAAGGTTTATGGAAAAAACTATTTTGGAAGAATATTCAACATACATATATATCAAAGCCATTTGTATTTTCTGAAAAATGTCTAAATTCACTAAGCAGAACATTGAGGATTTCTTCCTGTTAAAGTGGAGAAAAGGTTAAAATTCAGAGGGTGTGGATCTGTAAACATGAAACCCCCTGGCACAAAATGTTAACATCTTGTCAGTTGACTGAAGATGGATAAAATAAAAAAACACGAATACAGCGTGATTCTGTGTACCTAAATTCTGACAAAAATTAACTTTTCTATTTGGATATTCAGAATATTCACCATAGAAGAGATTTTGCTATAAACATGGACACAACCAATAGAGAGCCTCCGTGTCTGATCATGACATCACATGAACCCAATTTCTTCAAATGAAAGCTACGTAAAATGGTAATATTATGTAACCACCAAGTTGTAAAGCAAATAAGAGGCACTTACCAGCTTTGGGATATGTTGCAATAAGTATGTCGTCTGGCCGAGCTTTAAAGTTTTGGATGTTTTCCCAGTTGTCTGTGAAATCGTGGACCATCTGAACTCCATGAAAGTCAAAGAGCTCAGGACGAGGCACTGGTGACGTCTGGAATTAATGATCAACCAGTGAGAGAGAGAAAAGCTTCATGTTGACAAATAGAAATGACAGCAGAAATGGCACAAGTGATGTTAATGTTGATAGTATTTTGGCTACTTTCCCCTCCTCTGTTTACAACTAAGTCTAAGGGTGTTTCGAAAGGTTCTCTGCGCACAAAATGTCGTTGCTGTCTGCAAAAGTGGACTGTAGTGAAGCTGTTTATGTAAATCTAAAAAAAGCATTGCTTGACTATAAGGCAAATCGAGTGAAAAGCTTTTACATGTAGGCTGGTAAAGGTGGAGCTTAAAAATACAAGCACTTCATATCCCATCAGCGTAACAGAGATGTACTGAATATGCGGTGTGTGCATGACTAAAACAAAACAAAGCTCCAGATTTGTTTTCACTAGCAACAACATGACATGTTTTAGTTAAATATTGAGAGATCACAAAAAACAGGATTGATTAGCCTTGTTTTTGTAAAGGCTGCAGTGATTTCCTTAAACTAACATTGAAGACCGCTGCATTAACTTTTAATAGCAATAATACTCACTTCACTTGGATCAGACATGTTGCTCGCCGGTTCAAGAGTTCTTTTCTGCAGCTGAATCCTCTCGGTGCTCCCCAAAGTGTTTTAATATATAACCAGCCCTCCCATGTAATCTGAGACTGTTTAATGTGCGTTAAGGCCAACCCCTCCCTCCGTTTCCTGTTGCTTTTGGACAAGTCCTTGTAGTTCATTATCTAATGTTATAAAGCTCATATTTTTACAACGCATATAGAAGAAAGGACTATACAGTATTTGTATAGCGCCTGTCACACACATGGCCACAAAGTGCTTTACGTGAGATAAATTTACATTCACTCCACAGTGGTAAGTGGCGTATGTGATATCTAGTAACAATGTGTCACAATTATACAGACGATACTCAGATCTATGTTTCACTGACAGTGGGTGAACATGGGCCTGTAGATATACTGTGCCATTGTATCAAACAGATCAGTGTGTGGATGCAAAACAACTTCCTTAAATACAGATAAAACTAAGATAATTGTTTTTGGCCCACAAAAACACAGAGAGGTTGTCATTGGTCATCTTGAAACGCTTTAACTGGGACCGAAAAGTCAAGTTAGAAATCTAGGGGTAATCATGGACTCAGACCTGAATTTTAACAGTCATATTAAGTCCATTACATCAGCGGCCCATTATTACCATCTAAAAAACATTGCCAAAATAAAAAAACATGGTGTCAAAACCAGACTTGGAGAGATTAATTAATGCATTTGTCTCCAGTCGGCTAGACTATTGTAACGGCCTGTTCACTGGCCTTTCCAAACGAGCTGTTAGACAACTGCAGTACATCCAAAATGCTGCTGCTCGAGTCCTGACCAAAACCAGGAAATACAACCATATTAGTCCAGTGCTCCGGTCTCTGCACTGGCTTCCTGTCACTCAGAGAATAGAATTTAAAATAGCCCTGCTTGTGTATAAGTCCCTTCATGGTCAGGCACCAAAGTACATCTCTGACATGTTAGAGCCGTATGAACCACCTCGGGCCCTGAGATCCTCCGGGAGGGGTCTCCTGGTGGTTCCCAGAGTCACCACTAAACACGGTGAGGCTGCGTTTCAGTTCCACGCAGCAAAAGTCTGGAACAGCCTCAGTGAGGACGTGAGACAGGCCTCAACCCTGACTATGTTTAAGTCCAGGCTGAAAGGACATTTTTTACTGCTGCCTATGGCAATTGATTGTATTTGAATGAATGTTAATATAATATACATATTTTTAATGTATTTTTTAATTTAAAGCCACACCGCGTAGAATTTTACTCAATAAATATAATTGAAATACAAGCATTTATTTTATGACAGATATTTTCATAATTGAAAAAAAAATACCTCTTAAATGTACAAACAAACATTTATGAGGCTCACCTCTCTTAAGATATGACTGTAAACTTTACCGGGAGTGGATACGTCTCCAGCTTGTCTCCATGGAGATGTGACTAAAGGCAGTAGAATTTGAGATTTAAATAAGTTAGTTTCTCATCCAAATCCATTATTTGATTACCCAGTGCAGTAATAGCATTTTCTGCTTTGAGCCGGTCATTGGGAGCATGTTTTGTTTTGCCGGCAAAAGCATAGCCCAAAATGTTACGCAGTGTACCTTTAATTTTTTTAATGTAATTGTATTGTGTTTTTTAATGCTTTTATTGCATTTTTATTGTGTTTGGGTGTCTGGTGCTGCTGTGAGGCACATTGAGTTGTACATGTACATGAAATGTGCCATACAAATAAACTTGCCTTGCCTATGTACAGTGTATTGTCCAGACATTTGGTCCATGATTAAACAAGCATATTTTCACTGTGCAATTGGGCTGTCAACAGATTACATGTGTGTCATATGGTTGTCGGCTTGAGCCCTAAAAGCTCTAAAAGAAACATGAGGGCAGACTTTACGCACAGGCATTGCGCAAGTCTCTCCGTTCATTCATCAGGCAAAAGCTTAGATGCCCTAACTGAAAGTTAGCAGAGCGGAGATCGGAGAGAGAGGAAGAAGAAAGGCGCAGAGAGAGAGAGAGGGGGTAAAGACGCATCTCCACCGATTCTGCGTCTTTGGGTTAAAAATATGTTTCAACTCTATTGATCAATGATCACCCTGGCTTGTCAATGTTGCCATTGTCGCTGACTTGTTGAGTTTAGAAGTGTGAGGGGCGTCAACAAAGGCAGCGTGAGTAGAGACTCTGCCCACCCTCTCCCCTGCTCTCCCATGCGCTCTCCATGCTTCTGCTGCATGAAATACAGCTACAGTGAGCTGACACCGGAGCGCTTTATTCAGCCGAATTGTAACGTGCCACTTTGTTTTCCCAGTAACGATAACGGCGTTGTAACGATGGAGAGAGTAATTAATTACATTACTCCAGTACCGAAAAGGTAGCACCGTTATTCCCAACACTGTTAATGGTAATGTAAGTAAGTAATTATTATTATGTTATTTTTTTAGTTTAGGGTCTCAACAAACCAATTAATCGAAAATAACGATGACAATATACATTTTTAAGTGCTTACAATTTATAATACATTCCAGACATCTGGTCCTTTATTAAACAAGCATATTTTCACTGTGCAATTGGTCTGTCAACAGATATGTGTGTCATCTGGTTGTCAACATTTGAAACGCTGCTGCTGATTACATTTCTAATGTTTTCAGATCAATGTGCGAAACTGGAGAGTTGGGTCCTTCATCTTTTGTTCATAATCTTTGTCAAACTTCTCATTCTGGGCCACAGTGAAGTGAGTCTTCCAGTCGCCAACTTTACCTTAAAAAACAGATTCAGTTATAGCAAATACAATGGAGGTTTCAAGATATTCTGAACTGACTTTGAGCTTTAAATAATGCTTTGTTTTTGTCTTTAAAAAAAAATACACCATCAGATTATTTCTGCCCCAAATCACATAGCACCAGCCCCTATGGCTCCTCCTGCAGGTGGTGGGTCCACAGAAGGACGGCCTCATGGTTCTAACCGGGCCTGTTGGTCTCTCATAAGGGGCTTCTGAACCGCTCTTTGTCTGACCCGTCACCTAGGACCTGTTTGCCACGGGAGACCCTACCAGGGGCACGAAGCCCCCGACAACAGAGCTCCTATGATCATTTGGGTGCTCAAACCCCTCCACCACGATAAGGTGGCGGTTCCAGGAGGGGAAGTAGCAACGTCAGTCACAAAAAAAGTTCCATTAAAGGTGTATTACTTTTTCTTCTTATTTTAAACTGACTAGATGCGAGTTGGTCATTTTGATACTCACTACTGCCACCTCAGGTCTAACGCGTAACTGCAGTTTCTATATTAAGCTCGTGCATGACGGCAATTCAGACCCAAATTCACACTTTTTGAGTGACAGTGCAGGATTTTAGAGGCAGTTGTGGTGAACAGGTCTGGGCTCATTCTACACATTAGGACATGGCTGGAACATGTAGTGGAAGGAAAATACTTAATTTTTAACATTTTTAAACTCTGTATAGTCCCTTTAAGGATCTTTATTCTGCAGAGGATTACCTTTTCTCATGAACGGACACACGTTGAAATCCATCATTTCCTTCGAATTTAGTGTGGAGTAATTGGTCATTTTGTTGTTCTTCATTGCGTCAAACTGGACTTGGCCTGTGACCTGTCGTTTGAGCTCCGGCGTCACAGACAGACCGAGGAACTTGCACAGTTTGGTTATTTCCCTGTCCGTGTTCTGCAAGCACAAAAATGACCCATTGGAGAAGTTTTAATCTTTCAGTTTTACAAGAGTTTTCCATTGCAGACAACAGTTCAATTAGCCAAGTAGTTTTTCACATAAATACTGTATGTTTTTCCTCGCTGATTATGCCCATACCATTTTTTGTTTTATAGCTGGCTTGATTTGGGAGGGGCTCTATCCCCTGCGGTTCGATTATGTCATCATGAAAAGTTGTTTATGCGGCGGACCACTAGACCGCTAGCACCTTTATTGTGGAGGAATAGCGCATTTCAGCCCAGTGCCATGAAATAATGCAAGTGCCTTGAGCCAAGTTTGTGAGATGTACGGGCAGAGGATCTGGAAGCTATTCTCATAAGCACGGATCAGTGACATTATCATTATGTCATTATCCTAATTATGAAAATGATAACTATATTTTTACCTTGGCAATTAAAGTAGCAATTATGACAGCGCTTGTATTTGTGCCTGCGCGTATCCACGAGCAACCATACCCTGCTGTTGTCCACATCCTCGAACCGGCTTAAAAAAGTGTATGGACATGGTTCGGTTGCACTCAGACAAACCAACTGTTCTTTAACCACTTAACTGCCACTTTAGGGTTATTAGGGTTAACAATTATTTACATCCAAATCTCAAAGCCTATTGACTGGAGAGCTTACAGCCTATATGCCAGTGTTATGCGTAATCTGAAAGCCAAGACCTTCTAGTTTCTAAATATATGTGAGATCTTTGTGACTGAAACATAACTTACGTTACATTTGCCGTTCTTAACCCTAATTATATCCTGATTAGGGTTAACTAATCTTAACCCTAGCCCCCGATCAGTGGAGACGGCAGGTAACAGGTTAATGACTTTCCTCGCATAGTGTTCAGCGTGGTCTAAATGAAGCCCGTTCATGCTAGCAATTGGGCTGGATTTTTTTGAGCCAGCTCCTATATTTAGGGCGAAAATAAAACAACAAACATGTGAAAATAAGAATGACAAGCCTGTGTTTAATAATGACTTAAAGGTGCATTATGGAACTTTTTATGTGGAGAAAAACAAAAACTTTATTTCTGTGTATTTGACCTGTCAGTGACCCAGCAGCTGTATGATAGGTTAGCATGGCACCTTTACTTTCCATTACAGAGACCTCTATAATGCTCCAGGATCAATTGTTTCTGGTTTTCATTGCTGACAGACGCTCTCACCAGAAAACCTACAAAACAATTGATCCTTGCACCATGTTAACCACTCATAAAAAGTTGCAAAAAAGTTGCATAATGCACCTTAGTGGCAAAACAGTTTCATTGGAAAGTTCTAGCAAGGAACTTCTGGAGCCTGCTGCCATTTCCTATTTGGTTTCCACCAGCTAATAATGAGGCAGCGTCCATGTTTTTCACAGTCTATGTGAGTGTGTCTGCCCTTCAGTCTGAACTGGAGGGGTAGAAAGGCCCAGCTTTCAACCAGAAGAGCAGTTGGGAAACAACACAACCCAGTTCAGAAAACTACTTGAAAACCTTTTCTGTGATATTGGAAGAAAACCAAAAGTTAGATGTGTATAATGGATATATGGAAAGATATAATAACAGGGTTTCCGTGAGGCATTAAAAAGCAGTAAAAGTCATTAAATGAAAATTGCCAAAATCAAGGCATGAAATGGCATTAAAAAGCATGACATTTGACTTGCTTCTGCCTGTATGAACCCTGAATAAGTATTTTACCTCAGAAAGATCCTCAAAGAACATATAGTGGATATTGGAGTAGGTCTTTTTCCTCTGCCACCAGCCGTTTACGTGGTCGTACCATGATCCCCAGGTCACTGTAGGCATAGTGTAAATATATCAGGTCAATTGCAAAGTAATATCAAAGTTGTGAGTTTGAACATAGGCATACTTTTTCCATCTAAAAATCTACAAATCATACAAATATCAAATTATACAAATAAAAGTGAGTGATACATCATTTAGCATGTTTGAATAGAATGAAATCATATTATTGCATTTACCTTTTCCATCTAAAAATCTCTGGAAGTAGTCTTTCCAGTCCCCGGGTTCAGGTTGGACTTGGGTCATGCGCTCAAAGTGGTAATAGGAAACCATGGTGTCCTTGACATTACGCGCCACATATACAATCTACAAAGCAGATGATTTTTACATAAGTAACGATGAAAATGTTTCAATAAACATGTTATAACCATTATTGTTGATTAACTGTACCTTACAGTTTTGCTCAAAAAAAGACTTGGGCACAAACTGTACTGGATAATGGGTTTTGATGAGCCGCGGGGAGGTGGGAAGGTTGTTGGCGAGATCCACTCCATTGTAGTTCAACTCTGGACGAAACAATACATGAAGACATTTCATTACAGAGGTCACTGGAGCTTATTTTAGTCAGTGAAATGCAGAACCTCTTTTCTAACTTTACCCAGAGAAAAGAAATAGTGCCCATGGCAACGATTTAGGTGCTTATGAAGGATTAACAATGATTAGTTAAACTGTAATATTTGCTAATGCATTAACAACTAAGTCTGCAGTTACCAAATTCATTACAGAATGTGACACAAGACATTACTTATTTATTTTTTACACATTATGAATTGTTTTTACTCTACTGCCACTTTTTTCAGAAACTACATAAAACGGCTTTTTAATTGTTTCTCTAGCCCTTTTCTTTATTTTAATGGACGAGTTTGGAATAAAGTTGAATTTAATATAATTCTCAAACTTTTAGGTAACGTTTTTTTTTTTTTTTTTAAAGCTGGGGTACCTGATTTTTCCTGTTCAAACGGTGACATTTTTTGTTTTGACCCAGACTTGTTTCTAGCACAATCCCTCCGGTGTAGTCAAATTGTTCAAAGAATGTAATTATATGCATGTTTCACAACCATATACAGCATTGAGTGGTGGCAAAGTGAAGCAGGGGCGGCCACCCCTAAGATTAATTCCACTAATTTAGACTAGACTTCTATCATCCATTGCTCAATAAACTTTAGGTGAAAACAATACAACAAGGTCTGTGTTTTGCTGTGTTTATATCATACTCTGATGTGGCAAAAATACATTTATTTTGTAAAGCCAAAAAATCAGGTACCCCATATTTAATCAGAGATAGATAAAAAAAAAAAGATATATTTTTTACCTTCATTTAAGGAAGTGACGGCTTTATCGATAAAGGGCACTCTTCTGTAGATGGGGATGGTGGACTGCCGCTCCTGCTCTGTTTGTCCAAAATACAGCAGGTCCAGGATGTAGGCGACCCAGGTGGTTCCTGAAAGAAACAATACTCTGTGAGGACCATTAGGGCGACAAGAGAAATCTCCATCAACTCGATATTGCAACGTTTAAAGACTGGAGCAACTCAGAATGGCTACTGCTTTGATAATATGAGGTTCTCCGTAAACAATAGAATCAGAATAACAATTGTTTTTTTATTGCCTTTGTCAGTGAACAGGTTCACAAACTAGGAATTTTCTTCAGTGCAATCGTGCAGCACAAACATAAAACTTGGTTGAAATAAATAATAAACTATAAAAACTTTAAAAGTATAAGTGAAACTATGAATGTGTTGCCGTAGTGTTCAAAAAGGTTTATTCAACATACTCAATCTGAACAGGGAGAAAAGGTTAAAATTCAGAGGGTGTGGCTTTGTAAACATGTAACCATCTGGCACAAAATGTTAACATCTTGTCAGTTATTGAATGAAGTTTTAATAAAAAAAATAACTGGCTGAGTTATTGTCACTTCAAAGAACATTTAACAGTCAGAGAAAAATAGTACAGCGTGATTCTGTGTACCTAAATTCTGACAAAAATTAACTCTTCTGTTTGGATGATATCTTCAGAATATTCCCTCACCCATTGAAGAGATTTTGCTATAAACATGGACACAACCAGTAGAGAGCCTCCGTGTGTGATCATGACATCACATGAACCCAATTTCTTCGAAAATGTTAAAATGCAAGGCAAGGCAAATGTATTTATACAGCACATTTCATGCACAATGCAACTCACCGCAACACCAAAAACACAATAAAAACACAATAAAACAACTCAATCGATACAACTCATAAAAAAATATTAAAGTACAAATATTAAAATGATATATTAGTTAGTTAAAATACAATCAATTGCCTTAGGCAGCAGTAAATAAGCATGCTTTCAGCCTGGACTTAAACATAGTCAGGGTTGAGCCTGTTTCACGTTCTCTCTGAGGCTGTTCCAGACCTTTGCTGCATGAAACTGAAACGCAGCCTCACCGTGTTTAGTCGTGACTTTGGGAACCACCAGAACCTCCCTGAGGTTCTCAGGACCCGAGATGGTTCATATGGCTGTAACAATAGAATCACAATTTATTGGTTTATTTGGTCGGGACAGTGCATGTTAATGAACAAGCCACACTGGGTTGTAGCCTTGGGCTAATTTCCATCCGTCATCCCCCATGCACACTCTCAAACACATCCTATTGTACATGTTTTTAGTGGTAGGGGAAATCGGAGTACGCGGAGGAAACCTATGCAGACACGGGGAGAACATGCAAGATCCACACAGAAAGGCCCCGTCCCAGGTGGGAATCGAACCTGGGACCTTCTAGTTGTGAAGCACGAGCGCTGATCGCTGTACTCCTGTGCCGCCCAATTGTTTTGTTTTATTGCCATTGTCAGTAAACAGGTTCACAAACTAGGAATTCTCTTCAGTGCAATCGTGTAGCATATAACATAAAACTTGGTTGAGATGAAACTATACAAATTTTAAAACTATATATGTTGTTTTGGGAGGAAAAGGGATGAGCTGTGAATGGAAGCTACCTGCTCTGGAGAACTGAACTAATGCTGAGACCAAGTAAAAAGCTAATTAATAATAAAGAATGATGAACTTTTAGAATAATTGACTTCCTCATGGAACACAGTGTGCAGCAGGACAGTTATCTCTCCTGTGCAATGTCAAGATCCCCCACCAAGGCCAAGTCACGGATGAAAGGCCTTGATAAGGGTCTGACGCTGGGCTCAAACAACATAAACTATCTCAAGGTCTCTATGAAGAGCCTCATACTGCGCATGACACGAAACGACTCCTCCCTAACCTATGACTCTACCTCACTCTAACCCCACTGCCCCCCTCCTCCTGACTCCCGTTTGTGCCGGACAAAAAATCCCATCGCGGTGACTACGCATAATGTGTTTATCATTAAATGTGTATGTGTGTGTATGTGCTATGACTTGCTTTAACTTCACAGTTTGTCTTGAAGAAGAGAGTGGCTCGCGCTGATTGGGTGCAGCTGCCTGATGCTCTTTCATCGAACTGAATTTCTCCATCTGTGGGATCAATAAAGTGCCATTTTGGAAGAATATTTAACATATCTGAACAGGGACAACTCAGCAAATAAAAGTAGATGGTTTGGCATTTGAGGACTGCGTTTATCAAAGCTATTTGTATTTTCTGAAATACTAAATCTATCTAAATTCACTAAGCAGAACATTGAGGATTTCTTCTTGTTAAAGTGGAGAAAAGGTTAAAATTCAGAGGGTGTGACTTTGTAAACATGAAACCCTCTGGCACAAAATGTTAACATCTTGTCAGTTATTGAATGAAGTTTTAATAAAAAAACAAAAAACAGGCTGAGTTATAGTCACTTCAAAGAACATTTATCACTCATTTAGAAAAATAGTACAGCGTGATTCTGTGTACCTAAATTCTGACAAAAATTAACTTTTCTGTTTAGATGATATCTTCCCTATTTTGCTATAAACATGGACACAACCAGTAGAGAGCCTCCATGTGTGATCATGACATCACATGAACCCAATTTCTTCGAATGAAAGTTATATAAAATGGTAAAATGTATTTATACAGCACAGTTCATGCACAAGGCAACTCAATGTGCCTCACAGCAACACCAAAAACACAGTATAAACACAATAAAATATTAAAATCGATACAACATAAAAAAACTATAAAAAATACAATTTATTAAAACTTCATTCAATTACTGTCCCTGTTCAGAATGAATATGTTGAATATTCTTCCAAAATGTTTTTTCCTAAACCTTTTTACCCCAGGTCCAAGCAGAACACTACGGAAACACCTGTATAGCTTCACTTATGCTTTTATAGTTTAAAAGTTTTTATAGCTTATTATTTATCTCAACCAAGTTTTATGTTATGCTGCATGATTGCACAGAAGAAAATTTGTTTACTGACAATGGCAATAAAAAAAACAATTGTGATTCTGATTCTATTGTTACAGCCATATGAACCATCTGAGAACCTCAGGGAGGGTCTGGTGGTTCCCAGAGTCACCACTAAACACGGTGAGGCTGCGTTTCAGTTTCATGCAGCAAAGGTCTGGAACAGCCTCAGTGAAACAGGCTCAACCCTGACTATGTTTAGAGAGTACCTAAACGGACGTGCCAAAGCCTTTCCCCACCCACAAACAAAAGTCAAAAATTGCCACGAAAGAGGCGGTCTCTGAAGTTTGGGGGTGACATGTGGGGGGTGAGTGTGTGGGCCTTTGCATTGGCACAATCACAGCAGACAGATTACGTGGGAGGGACTTGGTTATAAACCACAGGTACAGGGGGCAGGGCAGGACAATGGGCAGGACAATGGGCAGGATAATGGGCAGCACCTGATGACGATGTGTGGAGCTGGTGCGGCTTATGACGTTCTGTGGAGGCCGTGGACACGTCTTCAGTCAATCAGGAAATTCTAATTTAGTAGCAGAGTTTACCCTGAAGGGGGCGCAACCCATTCGTTTTCAGGCCAAAGTTAGGATTTGACACATGTTTGCGCTATAATGTCAGAATAATGTCAGGGACCAGTAGACAACACTATGAGACACCCATTGAGACAGTTTATCAGTAAAAAAAACTTGATTTGGTGTTTAGTTGCTCTTTAAAGGTCCTATATCATGCAAAATCGACTTTTTGGAGCTTTTAGCCATGTTGTTATGCTATTTCCTTATCAAAAACACCCCCAGAGCGGTTTTTGGCTTCATTCACGCAGTTCTAAGTAATCCTCCTGAATCCTGCTCTCTGAGCAGCTGTTCCGCCCTCTCCTGGTTAAACGACTGAGCTGTTCTGTTGTGTCGTCACAAAGGAACGGAAGTGCTCTACGTCTGTAATGTAATGCCTTACAGCCTGATTTTAATTTATAAAACAGCTTTTTTCATTTTTGTTGTTGTTGTAAGAGAGAAATAAAGAAACAAAACAAAAAAACAAAAAGGAACTCTCCGACGTGTCTGTGCTGTCCCACGAGGCTAATCAAACGCACCCCCGGCCGGAGGATCCGAACAGAAGTCTTGTTCTTGAAGACTGAGCTCTTTCTAACCTACTCTGGACACGCCTGTTCTTTTTTCTTACCGAACGATAATGTCACGGATGCGCGTTTGGCTACGAGAGGAACAGGACTATTCAGCCTTCCTAAAGAAGAGTGCACTCGCCAGAAGTTGGAATTTCTTTCCGGGATTCAGCGACTTTATCAACCAACCTGATGGATGCTTGGTGAACTTTGGCCAGAATCAAAGTGGATTAACTTTTATAACCAACTCGAGTCCCATAAACCGATGGGGAAGCCAGACTGAGCGGTGAGTTAATCAAAACGCGTGTTAGCGTGTGTGTTAGCGTGTGTGTTAGCGTGTGTGTTAGCCATTTATGAAACTGTGTTGCACATGTCAACTCCTTATAACTGCATTATGAAGTAACTTCACTTTTTGCAGCGATATTTATATTTATAATACTGTAAATGTGGAATGAGCGGAGAGAGGGGCGGAGTTACCTGAATCGAAGCGTCTTGTCTTCCGGGTAGGGAAAATACCCCCCCAAAAATACTTATATTTCTCTCAAAAATGAGTACTCCATAGTGATAGAGGTACAATATATCATATAAATGCCTATACTTTACTTTGGAATGGCTAAAATAGCATGATACAGCTCCTTTAAGTCCAGGCTATAATAAAATAATGACCGCTGCCAATGGCAACGGAGTTTGTGCTTGTAATACAGGTCTTTCATATCACTCCGCGAGTAGTAGTAGCGGACAGGCGGACACTATCTCTGTCCCTGTCCCTGCGAGAGAAGTTGGGGGAATCGCTCGCGAGTCCGACTTTCAACTTACCCAGAGATTCACCACCATTCCTCCTCTCCAACTGCACTTTAAACTAAGTAGCTAGGCTAGCAATAAGTAGCTAGCCGTGCTGCTACTAGCCTAGCCACACTGCGTGGAATCAACAAACGTTGCCAAGCAACGCGCAAACTTTTGGGAACTATTTGCCGCGGAAATCATTAAATAAACCTTTCTGCCTTCATAAAAGTGTATGAAGTTTATTTGTGTGTACAGTTGGCAAATAATCGTATAATAAGCGGGATAATGTATAGAACGCCGGTCATTATCGGGAAAATAAGTACCTTCAGGGCGAAACCAGACCAGTCCAGTTCGCCCTGTCGGTACTTATTTTCCCGATAATGACCGGCGTTCTATACATTATCCCTTACTTAATATATACATATATTATACATATTTGTATTTTTATATTTTTGTATGAGTTGTATAGATTGAATTGTTTTATTGTGTTTTTATTGTGTTTTTGGTGTTGCGGTGAGTTGCCTTGTGCATGAAATGTGCTGTATAAATATATTTGCCTTGCCTTGCCTTACATTTTACCATTTTATATAACTTTCATTTGAAGAAATTGGGTTAAAATTATATATCCGTTAAAATACAATCAATTGGTTGAGGCCTGTTTCATGTTTTCACTGAGGCTGTTCCAGACCTTTGTTGCATGAAACTGAAACGCAGCCTCACCGTGTTTAGTCGTTTTTTTTTAAATTTTAGCAATGTTTTTTAGATGGTAATAGGTCGCTGATGTAATTGACTTAATTTCTAACTTGATTTTTTGGTTCTAGTGAAAGAGTCTCAAGATGACCAATGACAATCTCTCCAAAAATAATGATCTCCATTTTATCAGTTTAACTAGATAAGACTAACTGGACAATATTTAACAAGTTGTAAAGCAAACAAGAGGCACTTACCAGCTTTGGGATATGTTGCAATAAGTATGTCGTCTGGCCGAGCTTTAAAGTTTTGGATGTTTTCCCAGTTGTTTGTGAAAGCGTTCACCATCTGAACTCCATGAAAGTCAAAGAGTTTGGAACGAGGCACTGGTGACGTCTGGAATAAGCCAAATCAGCATTATCAGTACCTACGGTGTCAACAAAGCCCATTAAAACCATACTATCATAGTGGAACAACCGGCTATTTAGTGACTATTATGGCGCTTAAAGTGGTTTTACGGCGATATGCCAGGTTCGCATTCATTCTCCATTGCAGTGCTACTGTCCTCATGGGCTTAATCAGTGTATGGAAGTGTTTTGCCCTATTCACGAGTGCAATAAAGGAACCTCACAGCGTTTTATGCGAGCCGCCATACGCACTCATCAAATTTCCTACTAAAAGAAAAGATCCAGAACGTTGTGACGAATGGATTAAATGTGTAAGTTTGACATATAGCTAACTAGTAATGCTATTTGTAACCAATACGTCTATTTACTTAATTCTCGAAGACGGCGTGTACGTCACAGTCACTGATTACTATGACAACGGACAGCGCCATTTTAGCGTGATTTCCAGTTGCCTGACATAGCCATGGATCAATCATGAAATACCTACATCTGGCAGGGAAAGCGGTGACAATTTTATCTACTAAACGAAGCAAAGCTATAACTAGATAAACTTAGGCACAGCCGTGGTCTGTGGCGGGTCTGAGGACTAAACCGGGACGTAGACTACACCGGTTACAAATCAGGACTGAACCATGACTGAATAAGAAACTAGAGCTTTTAGACCAAGAGAAAAGCACAGCACAGCAGTGACAACAAGAAAGATATAGGCTATTTACCTTTAGCGACAGACCCAGAGCCTGAGCTCATGTACTGTTGTTATTAAGTTTACTCCAGCTGCACCGGAGGAAATGCTGGAGTGCTCACTCTGTGCTCACTCTGTATTAGACATTTTTGGTAAAGTTTCGGTAATTTATTAGTGACATAGTGAGTGCTCGTACTGTGTAGATCTTTGACATGTGAAGTGCTTTTGCTTTGTCAGAGCACAGTGTGTTTAGAAAAGTTTAGTTTGTGGCTGAAAGAAAACGGTGTCATGATGTGGATCTGATCTGTCCCTGCCGCTCAGGAGGTAATACTGTCATTTCTCTCGTTTTAATCACTGCTTAAATGGAAATTCCTCTCAAAACATGAAGTTACAAATGACGCTGCTGCGGCCTGTTGCTTTCTGTTGTGCCAAAACCACGCTTAACTGGTTGCTACGTGTTGCTATGTCAGACTGCACAATGTCATACCTGATTTCGGCCATTTGTCATGTTGTTTTTTCCATGCCAAATGTAGGGTAATCCTTGATCTATCCATTGCGATGTCTGGCAACGGGAAACACGCTTAAATGGCGCTGTCCGTTGTCATAGTAATCAGTGACTGAGTACAAACTGTTCTTTTTTATTTATTTATTGCTTTAGCAAGGGCCACAAGTTCTTTTTTCTCTCCCCAGTAACACTGTGTCCCCGTTTCTTTCAAAACATCGATTTTCAACGCTCAAAATAATCAATATCTGTGTCACACTCAGTCATGTACACAGTTTGGAATACGAGCTGGGTAGTCCTGACCTTTAACTTGGACCAGCATGCTGTGCGCTCGGTGAAATGCTGAATCCGCTTATTAATGATCAACCAGTGAGAGAGAGAAAAGCTTCATGTTGACATATAGAAATGACAGCAGAAATGGCACAAGTGATGTTAATGTTGATAGTATTTTGGCTACTTTCCCCTCCTCTGTTTACAACTAAGTCTAAGGGTGTTTCGAAAGGTTCTCTGCGCACAAAATGTCGTTACTGTCTGCAAAAGTGGACTGTAGTGAAGCTGTTTATGTAGATCTAAAAAAAAGCATTGCTTGACTATAAGGCAAATCGAGTGAAAAGCTTTTAAATGTAGGCTGGTAAAGGTGGAGCTTAAAAATACAAGCACTTCATATCCCATCAGCGTAACAGGGATGTACTTCCCAGTCCGTTGAAACGTGTAAGGTATTTGAACAAAAGCTGTTTGCTATACAGGTGAAACTCTGTGAAACGATTAGAAAATCGTGAAAAAGTTCATTTATTTCTGTAATTAATTTTAAAATGTGAAACTATTATATGATATAGATGCAGAGTGACATATGTCAAGCCTTTGTTTGTTATAATTTTGATAATTATGGCTCACAGCTTGTATAAACCCCAAATAAAACATCTCAGCAACATCTCAGGATGAGCGCAGTCTAGAGCGAATTGTCAGGAAAAGGCCATTCAAAAGTGTGGGGGACCTTCACAAGGAGTGGACTGAGTCTGGAGTCAGTGCATCAAGAGCCTCCACACACAGACGGATCCTGGACATGGGCTTCAAATGTCATATTCCTCTGGTTGAAGCATCCTGGTCTTCCATAACACGTCAGCTGTGCCACAGGCTGAGAGCGTCCATGCCACGCAACCGCATTAAGGCAGCCATTCAAGTAAAAAGCCCAAACCAAGTACTAAGTACATATGCATGATTATAGTTTTCCGAGGGCCCAAATTTCTTTGTTTAAAATATTTTTTTCATAGATTTCATGTAATATTCTAATTTTCTGAAATGTTTCAGTTTTTACTCCAAAATGAGCTGTAAGCCAACATTTTCCAAATTAAAACAAAGGCTTGACATATGTCACTTTGCATGCCATGAGTCTATATCATATATTAGTTTCACATTTTAAACTGAATTACAGAAATAAATGAACTTTTTCACGATATTCTAATTTTCTGAGTTTCACCTGTACCAAGTGTCTTTCTTAAAGAACATTTAAACCAATTTGTAAATAAGACATAATGAATGTAATAAAAAGGAAAAAAATGTTATTCAACTTTGGTTTGTGAAAGAGCCCTTGGATACTCCACAGCACTACAGGAAAAATATTCTGTGGACTAATTAACCCAAAGTTGAATTGTGCCTTGTTTTTGTAAAGGCTGCAGTGATTTCTGTATATTAATATTGAAGACTACTGCATTAACTTTCAATAGCAATAATACTCACTTCACTTGGGTCAGACATGTTGCTCGGTGGTTCCAGAGTTCTTTTCTGCAGCTGCACCTCTCTGTGCTCAATGAAGTGTTTTATTAAGTAACCAGCCCTCCCATGTAATCTGAGACTGTTCAATGTGCGATAAGGCCACTCCCTCCCTTTCTTTCCTGCTGCTTTTGGACAAGTCTGAGTTGTTCCTTATCCAATTTTATATTAAAAAAAAAAGCTCAAACAGGGTTCTTGCCAGTGTCAAGAGACACCATAAAGCACCGTTCTGCAGCTGCTTTAAAACAATATAACACTATTTTCAGCTTTAAAAAAATAAATAAATCAGGTATTATTACGACGGTATCAATTCATAAAGGAAAAAAACTACTGAAAATCTCCCCGACGTTGGTTGAAACACAGTGTAGCAACATCACAGCGTGGGGGAAGAAATTCACAGCTCAATTGCGCTGGTGAGAATACTGTCAAATTCTACGTATATAGAAGGAAGGACTGTATAGCGCCTGTCACAGACATGGTCACAAAGCGCTTTACAAGAGCTCATTTTATATTCACTGCACAGTGATAAGCTGCGTATGTAGCCTCGGCTGCCCTTTGGGGCAAAAATGAGACAAAAAAAGTGATGAAAAAGAACTACACAAAAGTGAGAGAAAAGCAACAAAAGACAAAAACATGACATAAAAAAAATAAAGTGACAACAAAAGAGCGACAAGAAAAGTGATGAAACCACAACAAAAATGGTGTCAAAAAGTGACAAAAAAAAGCACAAGGGCAAGTGTGTGTGAAGGGTGTAGGTCTCACAAATACAGTTTAGTGGATTTTTATTTATTTTTTTACATTTATTCAAGTATTTTGATTTTAAAAATACACTACACATTTTGTCTGTTTGCTTCTTCTTTTAAACATGCATATCCGTATAGCCTGGGTGCTGTATAAATTGACTTTGCACCATCTAGTGTTCGTTTCTGAATGTTGCTGCAGCATTGAGTGATTTCCTGATTGTGTTTTCATATTAATGTGCGAAACTGGAGTGTGGGATCCATCATTTTCTGTTGAAAATCTTCATCAAACTTCTCATTCTGGGCCACAGTGAAGTGATTCTTCCAGTCGCCAACTTTACCTTTGGAAACAGAGACGATAATAATACAAAAGGTACATTTTCAAATGTTTCACTTTTATCAAAAGTACACTTGGAGCTGCGTTTAGTTGGCGTGAGTAATCCTGCCATCCAGCCAGTTAGAAAATACCAGTCTCTTTTTACACAAACATTATTTAAAGGGGCTCTGTGGAGTTTGGCAGTTTTGTGCTCGCAATTGCCCCCTCAGGCCAAACGCGTAACTGCAGCCTCGGTGATAAGCTCGTGCATGAGGCGCTCAGGCTTTACGAGCACCAGAAATAACAGTCTGAGGTAAGAAACGTTACTGTTTTGTAAAATATTTAGACCAAATCAATTTGAGTGAATATTTTCCAAGATGCGATACGTGAGCACGTGAATCGAGGGAAGAAGCCAAGTAATACAGAAAAATTAATAATTGACGTTTGAAGAAGAAAAAAAAAATACTCGTATACTTTGTATAGGGGTGGGCCATATCGTATCGCATATCGTTATCGCAATATAGTTTTGGATATCGTTGTAATTTTTTATATCGTTGTGGACACAATATAATTGATGGTACGCTCAGCTCCAGCTCCAGAGCAGCAGAAACCTTGACTGTAGAACACAGGGACAGGCGCTTACAAAGTAAAATGACATGAAGGATGTAAACTGCTAGGAAATTAGTATTAGCGTAAAAAAAAAAAAAATATCAAGGCAAGGCAACTTTATTTATACTGCGCATTTTGTACATAAGGCAACTCAATGCGCCTTCCATCAATGAATTAATCTTCCCAATAGACGTAAGGCTGGGATTTTGTAAGTAATTTGTCCATTGTCAATTATATCATTAAATATATCGTTATCGTGATATTTCTTTTTATATCGTGATATAGATTTTAGGCCATATCGCCCTGCCCTAACTTTGTATGCATAAACGTAGGCCTGATTGAAATAATAAAATATTTCCACTGGTAAAAATGCTACTAGGAAAAGCCAAAATCGTCTCTTCAATTTCCTGGGCCCAAAGTTAGCGTATATTGTAAACTGCACATGTTCACTTTTTGTAGTCGTTTCACTACTTATAAATCCGTGAAATCCGTGAAATCATGCCAAGAAAAGCTAACATTAGCAACATTATTTTTACTGTTGTAAATACAGCACCATTTACACAATTACTGTTATTACCGACACTACTAGTCTGCTACTAATACTACACAACTTCTCTGTAGGTATACAACTATTAGATCAACTATTTTGGTAACTTCCAAATATGATTATTTTATGGCTTGTTTCAGTGAAGTTTGTACAACAACATGTACAACATCGGGGCGACGGTGGCACAGATGGTAGAGCGGGTTGTCTCATGATCGGAAGGTCGGGGGTTCGAATCCCGCCTCCTGAAGGTGCACATTGTCGTTGTGTCCTTGGGCAAGACACTCCACCCTCCTTACTTCCTGTGTCTGCGTACACTGGTGTATGAATGAGAGTGTGAATGGGTGAGTGGATCCTTGCTGTAAAGCGCTTTGAGTGCCTGATGAAGGTGGAAAAGCACTATATAAGTTGAGACCATTTAACATCGACTTTCGCCTTTTTTGTCACACTCGAATAAACTCTTTGTTTCTTTTTGTTATTTGGGGTCTGGGCTGGAGTTTCGATGGTGCTTGAAGCCGGTCTCCTCTTATTCTCCGCTAAATCCATCCTTCTGAAGTTACTCGCGCTGCAGCGTCAGTATAGAGGAGATACAGCTAACGCTACAGCTGAGCGTGAACGCGCATTACGCTGTTTGCTTGTTCGACCCGAGCATAAACTATTTAAGTGACTTTACAGGCATATAGAGGCAATCGCGTTGAAAAGGCCAGAGCTCATTCTACTCACCAGGGCATTGCTGGAGCATGTATGAGAAATAAATTTTAAATTTGTATACATTTATTTGTGTTTAAACTTATGTATAGTCCCTTTAAAAGTTATGGATTGAATAATTTTTCTTGTTTCCAAAGCTATTTCTGAAGTTTTGAATAAAGCATTGTAGGACTTTTTTCTTTCACTTCTTGCATTACCTTTCTTATAAATGGAGACACTGTGAAATCCATAACAGTCCCTTCAAATTGGGAGTAATTGGTCATTTTGTTGTTCTTCATTTTCTCAAACTGGACTTGGCTCATGACCTGTTGTTTAAAGTCCGGCGAAACAGACAGACCGAGGAAGTCGCACAGTCTGTCTATTTCCCTCTCCGTATTCTGAAAGTATAAAGAAACAGGCAATGAAATCAAAAAATATATTGAAGGAAGATCTAAAACGAGATTCATGGATCTTATAGATGTTTGGAAAGTTGTGTAATTCACCTCCGAAAGATCCTCAAAGAACATATAGTGGAGATTGGAGTAGGTCTTTTTCTTCTGCCACCAGCCGTTTACATGGTCGTACCATGATCCCCAGGTCACTGTAGGCATAGTGTAAATATATCAGGTCAATTGCAAAGTAATATCAAAGTTGTGAGTTTGAACATAGGCCAAATAAAATGTATGATGCATACATTTTGCATCTAAAAATCTCTGGAAGTATTCACTCCATTCTCCGGCAGCAGGTTGGCCTGCGGTCATGCGATCAAAGTGGTAATAGGAAACCATGTTGTCCTTAGCATTACGCGCCACATACACGATCTACAACCAACACACAGGATTTTTTTACATCTGTGACAGTTTAAAGGACAAATGTATTTCTTTTTTGTGTGTGTGTGTGTGTGTGTGTGTGTGTGTGTGTTTTTTACAGCGTTCCCAGCGGCTGAGCCTTTTTCTGCATTACTAATGAATTGGGTTTATGATAATTATTTTCGATATCAAAATAATTCCACCATCTAATATAACTTACCATCAGTGATTAAGTCACCGTACCTTGCAGTTTTGCTTCCAGAAAGACTCAGGCACAAACTGTACTGGGTAATGAGTTTTAATGAGCCGTGGGGAGGTGGGAAGTTTGTTGGCCAGATCTACGCCATTATAGCTTAAATCTGTAAAAAAAAAAAAAAAAAATTCCATATATTATCTTTGTTGTGATAAAAAAAAAAAAAACTTAAATGAATGCTTTATTAGACCTTCATTATATCGAGAGATTTTAAACTCCAGAAAGGGCACTCTTTTGAAAATGGGGATGGAGGTCTGCCGCTCGAGGTCAGTCTGTCCAAAATACAGCAGGTCCAGGATGTAAGAGACCCACGTGGTTCCTGAAAGAAACAGGACTCTGTCAGGGCCAGTTTAGACAGTGTTTGGTGTTTAATCACTTTGGCACGATGGTTATGTTTACCTGCTTTGGGGTATGTTGCAATAAGAATGTCATCTGATCGAGTTTTAAACTTTTGGATATTTTCCCAGTTGTCTGTGAACGCCTGGACCATTGGAACGCCATGAAAGTCAAAGAGCTCTGGACGAGGCTTTGTAGACATCTGAAATAAGTAATCATAATAATTATTTCTTTTATTTTATTCAGGCAAAAATAATGTTTGCCTGAGAGTGCACTTAAAAGCGATAGTAAAACATTCACATTAGTTGTTAAATCAGCATTGAGAGAGGAGTAGGAGAATGAGCACATACAAATACAAAAAGTTGCACTCAATGCAGATGTTGGCATGACAACATTATAACAATATTTAAAATTTCATAAAACTAGTATCCCAAAACCCAAACTGTCCGGACAATTATTTAGCTACTTTGTTCACTCATTATGATTGTGTACTTCACACTATTACAGCTGGGATCTTAATAAGTGGACCAGTTGGTGTCACTGACTGTACAGCAGGGGGTGCCACAAGGCTCTGTCCTGTGCCCTTTGCTTTTTTTATTTTTTATTTTTTTTATTTTATCTTTATTTATACAGGGAAGGCCCAATGAGAGTACAAGACTCTCTTTTTCATGAGCGCCCTGTTTGAATAACAATACAATATTTACAATAGACATTTTTACAAATATCAATTAAAGCAAGTACAATTTTCTTTATACATATCGAATATTAACCGTTTTAGATGTGAAAGAGGCACTAAAGAGTTCAATTGTAAAAGCGTTTGTAGGTCGTTCCATTTGTGGGCAGCGTAATAAGAAAAGCCTCTTTTTCCCGTGTCACTCTTTACGAGTCCATTTTTCAGAACTAAACAGTCATGTGACCTGGTGTTGTAGCTACTTGAGCTGTAGTTGAGTTCACATGCAAGATAATCAGGAAGCCTCCCAACAAGTCCCTTATAAATAAATGAAATGCAGTGTTGCTCTCTTCGACTTGTCAGGGAAGACCAGCCGACTTTGTCATACAGTAAACAGTGATGAGTTCTGTATTTGTCTCCAGTTATAAATCGAATAGCAGAATGATAAACTGCATCGAGAGGTTTAAGAACGGAAAGTGAAGTGTTGCATATAAACTGTGTCGCCATAATCAAGGACTGATAAAAACGTAGCTTGAACGATTTCTTTTCTATAATTCAATGGAATACAAGACTTGTTTCTATCGTAAAATGATAATTTCGATTTAAGACTACGGCATAGTTTTGAAACATGTGTTTTAAAAGTCAATTTCTTTTAATTTGCCTACCATATGATGCCTATACCTGCACCAACGCTTCAACAAAGCCTCATTGCACTTCTATGCAGATGAAGCTGTTTTATACTGTGCTGCACTCTTCATCAGTCTCACTCTTTACTGCAATCGGTCTTTACTAGGGCTGGGTACCGTTAGTTTTTTTCCCAATACCACTACTTTAACGATACCTGCTTTTTGGTACCCGTGCCTTAGCGGTACTTTTTTTCAATACCTATGTTATTTTAATAATTCAAATAATGTGTATTAAAAAAGTATAGTTCAGGAGAAAATGCTAAAACAGCACAACAGAAAGAACACAGGCCGCAGCAGCGTCACATGTAACTTCATTGTTTTAGCAGAATTCCCATGTAAGCAGCGATAAAAAGAGAGAAAGGATATGATTACGTCCTGAGCTGCAGGGAGAGACCACATCCACATCAAGGCACTGTTTTCTTTCAGCTAAACCTTTGTAAAACACACTGTGCTTTTCGCCAAATGCAAATACCTCACATGTCAAAGATCTGTTACATAGTGTGAGCGCTCACTCCGTCACTATTTACCAAAACTCTTCCAAAAATGGCTAATGCAGAGTGAGCGCTCACTTTTTTCACAATCCTTGACCTTCTCCGGCGCAGCCATTTGGTGCAGCCTGGAGTTTAGTACACAACAGTACGTATCTTCAGGCTATGCGGTGTGGGCACAGAAAATTGGCACAGAAAACAACCAGTTTTCTTCAACATAATTTTATAGATCTCCATCTTTTAAACACAACAAAACTAAAGCATATTTTATATTATAGCACAAGTATCTTGGATTTATTATTGGTGGCCGGCACGGAAGCACAGCAGTTAGCGCTCGTGCTTCACAAATAGAGGATCCCGGGTTCTCTCCATTGGTTTCCTCTGGATACTTCAGTTTCCCCTACCACTATAAACATGTACAATAAGCCAGGATGAGTGAGAGTGTGTTTAAGAGTGCGAGTGTGGGACAATGGATGCAAATTAGCCCAAAGCTACAATCCGGCGTGGCGCGTTTACATGCATGTCACATGCACCGTCTTGATCAAATAAACAAACACATTATCGACAGTTCTCTTACAGTCACTCCCCATATTCAAAGTTTGGTTTCAATCAAGTGCTTTTTATCAGATTATAGTCAAGTACAAGCCTGTTTCCTTCCAGCTGCTACCGTCTCTGAACACAGTTTATCATGGAGCACTCAGATTAAAATCACATAGTTACCATTGTCTTTTTTTTATTCCCTTGTCGGCTGGCTGTCTCTCTCTCTGCGCAGTTTTGTCCGGTCCTGTCAGTTCCCAGAGTTAGGACTGAGATGTGGAAAACAGTCTTCCAGTTCTGTGGCCCCTTTGACTGGAATCAGATGCAAAATGAGTGTTCGAGAACTGGTATTTACACTTGAAAATAAATAAATCATCCTTCATCCTTCATTCCCCTCCTGGAACCGCGACAGGCGCAATGTCCTTGTCCACTCCCATCCTTCAAGTCATCCTTCATTCCCTGCCTGGAACCGCCACCTTAACGTGGTGGAGGGGTTTGAGCACCCGAATGATCCTGGAGCTCTGTTGTCGGGGGCTTCGTGCCCCTGGTAGGGTCTCTCATGGCAAACAGGTCCTAGGTGACGGGTCAGACAAAGAGCGGTTCAGAAGCCGCTTATGAGAGACCAACAGGCCCGGTTAGAACCATGAGGCCGTCCTTCTGTGGACCCACCACCTGCAGGAGGAGCCATAGGGGCTGGTGCTATGTGATCTGGGCAGATCGAACGGCTGTTCCCACGATCCGGGAACGGAAAAGTGGAAGAAAATGGATGGATGGATGGATCCTTCATCCAACCCTGCAAGTTAATGTTTCAAGTGCCTTTACGTCAAAGCAGTTTAGATCAGTATGGGAGTGGACAAGGACATTGCGCCTGTTGCAGGCAATGACCATCTGCGCCAATGGACCTTTTGACCACCACCATTCATTCACTCACGCACACAGACTCACCACAACGTAGGTTCACTTTTCCTTTATGGATCACGTGGATGATGATCTCAGAAGAGTGAGCAAACAGAGGCTGGAAAGATGGTTCTCTTCCAGAGTGGCCTTCCACTGGTCTCATCTTCTGGAAGGAACCCGTTGATTACGCCAATATTGTTATGGGATATCTAATCAACTTTAGACTAACCATAATAGAGTAAAATAAAGAGACTTGCAGTTTCACATGTGCAGGCGGAGAACAGCAGAGTATCACAAGTAAACATCAGGGCCCTGATTAACTTTCAAGGCCAAGTACTATCAAAACACACAAAGGAGACGGGGAGAACATGCAAGCTCCACACAGAAAGGCCCCGTCCCAGGTGGGAATCGAACCAGGGACCTTCTAGCTGTGAAGCACGAGCGCTGATCGCTGTGCCACCGTGCGCCGCCCAATTGTTTTTTTAAATTGCCATTGTCAGTAAACAGGTTCACAAACTAGGAATTCTCTTCAGTGCAATCGTGTAGCATATAACATAAAACTTGGTTGAGACAAATAATAAACTATACAAATTTTAAAACTATATACAGTATGTTGTTTTGGGAGGAAAAGGGATGAGCTGTGAATGGGAGCTACCTGCTCTGGAGAACTGAACTAATGCTGAGACCAAGTAAAAAGCTAATTAATAATAAAGAATGATGAACTTTTAGAATAATTGACTTCCCCATGGAACACAGTGTGCAGGACAGTTATCTCTCCTGTGCAATGTCAAGATCCCCACCAAGGCCAAGCCACGGATGAAAGGCCTTGATAAGGGTCTGACGCTGGGCTCAAACAACATAAACTATCTCAAGGTCTCTATGAAGAGCCTCATACTGCGCATGACACGAAACGACTCCTCCCTAACCTAGCCCCCTCCCAATGACTCTACCTCACTCTAACCCCACTGCCCCCCTCCTCCTGACTCCTGTTTGTGCCAGACAAAAAATCCATCGCGGTGACTACGTATAATGTGTTTATCATTAACCCTCCTGTTATGTTCATTTGCCAGGAACATCAATGGTGTTAATTGTCCAAAAGATGTCTGAAACCAAAAAAATCCTAACAAGCAGCCTGAATATTTCATTACTAACTCCATTACTAATTATTTTATCAATTATTATTGAATCTGGCATGACCAGCTCAAAGGCTGACATGATGTCAGTCACACGACTCACTGCCATCCTAGTAGCGCCGGCTCCAGAACAAACTGACTGAGGATGTAGAGTTCCAAAAAGGTGCAACTACAGATTTACTGTATCATACAGATTTATGCCATTCAAATATATTGTGCTCTTTTGTATCACGCGAGAACGGTTATTTGGATATAGCCAAAGCAAACACTGGAGATAGAAGTTGTCTCAAAGAAAAGGCTTTTTATTGCCGTTGTTCCTAGTTACAAAGCAGTATAACCAGCTGGTGACTTCAGAGAGAGAGAAGAAGTGAAGTCCAGTCCTCCGTTGACAGTTGCCTTTTATCCTAGTCTTGCACTTCTCTACGCAGAGAGGGTGACTGCCTACCAGTGAATCAGTTGTTTGTGTCTATGTGTTTGTACTTTATCTGTAATTCACGTTCTGTTCAGAATGATTATGGTGTTGACCGTTTTTTATCAGCTAATCTCACTGACATGGTCTTGTTCTATAGCGTGTTCAGATATCCTTACAATCCCCGTTACTTACTCACTAAGAGTAAGTATAATAATAAGTTCTAAAACTAAGCAATCTAAATTAGCCCTTAAATCTAAACTAACTATATTTCAGCTTGTGTGGTGTGTGGACCTATGTGTAGTGACATTCCACCTTCACCTCCATAGCTAGGCGTGGCTCTAACGTGATGCTGACCACCTCCAAATCAGCTCTGCCACCCTTTCAGTTCCAGTGAATGCCAGCATGTAGCGTGTTTTTTTGCAAAGCACATAGTGTATTGTTTTTATTACTAAACATTGTGTACCCGTCAATAATCTAAATAAGCAACCCTACAACTATTTCTAGCAAAGCACAGCGTTAACATGTGCGATTAACTTTAGCAACATTGTGTATCAGTAATGTAGACCCTGAACTATCACTTCCGAGGTTTCCAGCCTCACGACATCCATCTCCATCTCACCAACACCTGTAACAGAATCAAGGGGAACAACCGGGGAAGTTACCCTACTCTCCCTCACCCCCATGTCTGACTTTGTTATTTTCCAATTGGATCACCTGGTAGTTTTTTGGGTTTGTCTCCTATACTTTGATTAATGTTGTACTTTATTAATCTCTGTAGAGAAATTTGTTTTAAATTTAATTACATTTAATTCACAACATTTATTGTAAATTCTCATAAGAATCGAAAAATGTATTTCTCTTATGGTCAATCCTTTTAAACAGAAATACGAGTCAAAGCTGTATTATTTTTTATTTTAACTAAATTAATAACGAATACAGTTCCCTTTCTTCCAAAGTTTAATCCAAATGCGACATTTCTTTTTTTTTACTATAAGCAAGAAACCACCATTACACCCTCCTTTTCACCTAAACAAACCTGCAATGAGCAGCACCCACAAAGCCTAAACTGAAAGTACATCACCACAAGAAAACCAAGTATGAAATAAGCACTAAAGATTAAAATACAAAATCAAAATAAAGAGGCTCTTACCACTTGCAATGGTCCAATGTTTTTTAAGGTTGTCCCACCTCCACTTGTTCTGTCTTCTCATGACCTGGTCTCCTTCCTTTATTTACTCCAGGACCACGTCCAAGGGTTCCCCGACAAGGTTTCCTGTACACCTTTGTATAAGAACTTCACAGCAGAGTTTAGTATTCTCATATACTCACTTATTTCCTCTTGTTTCTCTTTCAACAACATTGTGTCGGCGCTTGGCCCTACAGTCAGAGGACATGGCATTTTTCGACCTGTGAGAACCTCATGGGGCGTTAATCCATGGGCCTCAACAGGGTGAGCACTATAGTGCAGTTAGTCATTTAAGTTTTGTTTGTGCACATACCCCCTGTTGATTTACACCGTGCCCTTGTTCAGATTTCATATCATTATATATCATTATATATTATTATTTTATTTATTTATTTATTTTATTTTCCTTTTAATATATATATATATATATATATATATATATATATATATATTTATTTATTTATTATTATTATTTTTTTTGCGCGCTTACTTAGTTTTCTCGACGTGTTTGCGCACGGAACTTAAATACAACCGTAACTGTTATCTAAAGGAATCCTTGTAAGAAGGAACGGTAATCTTTTTTGTCACTTTTCTCTTGCCTTTAATTTGACATACACTGAGTATGTAAAAATTTAAATAGGGAAGTACCAAACCTTAAGAGCGAGGCCACTCAAATATAGGGAAATAACACGCTAGAGCGTGGCAGAAATTTACAAAAGGTTTTCTGCTTACCTTGTTCTGAGGCCTCTTTCCCCTTTGAGTGGTCTCGTCCTCAGGCTTTGTTGTCCACGTCTGCAAATGTTTGGTCTAGCCTGGAAGTCACTGCTGCGTTAAAAACTGCTCCAATACCTCACACGATAGACATGGAAAACGTAGGAACAATGGGATACCGTTTTTTAGGTTACAGAAATGGACACCGCATCAAGGAGCGCAAGTCTCACTCTGACCTGTCAAAACATGTTGGAAACGTTTGTGTACATTGAACCTCTCGTAACAATGTAGTGTTTACGAAACACGCACTTTATTACTTTGTCATTTTGGTCAAGAAGTGTCCGCTAAATGCAATGTAATGACAACACAGTAAAACGAATGTGAAGAAAGTTAGTTTTGCCAGTACAACGCTGTTTCCACGAGCTGGAGGCCTGTAGAGCCAAGTCCTGCACCCAGCCACAGCAGAAAGTCTCTATCTTTCCAAAGACTTGTGCCTTTTAAACTCCTGCATCGTGTAGTAACTTACACCAAATACAAGGGAGTTTACTATGTCCATGTATGTGCACGGAGGTAAATGGTCCAGGTCTCCGCTGCAGGGAGCTCGTGTGTTGATGTTTTGAATGTCCGCAAGCTTCTCCAAATACCGCTGTTTTGCGCTTGGTATGAGCTTGTTCCTGTAAGGTCCCTTTTCTTTCGCCTTATCTCTTTGCATTGCTTTCATTTCTGTCTTTTCGTTGTCGTATTCGTAGATCCGTCTCTGTCTCGCCTAAAACGTAAAAGCGCAAAATTTAAAGTGCTTTGGAATATGAGGAATGCGTGAAATTCTGGGGGCGTGCCCCTAATCGGCTACCAACATGGCCGACAGGCTCAGAGCCCCCCCCAAAATCACCCCAACTCAGCACGTGACTCCTCATTCTCAATAGCCAAAGCAAACACTGGAGATAGAAGTTGTCTCAAAGAAAAGGCTTTTTATTGCCGTTGTTCCTAGTTACAAAGCAGTATAACCAGCTGGTGACTTCAGAGAGAGAGAGAAGAAGTGAAGTCCAGAGTGACATAGCAATACCAAGCGACTTCAACATCAGGAAAAAGGAACACGAGAAACTAGAGAAATACCAGGGGCTCAGAGAAGAGCTAGAGAAGGCCTGGAGAGTGAAGGCATCAGTAGTGCCCGTGGTCGTTGGGGCTCTCTTATTTATTTATATATATATATATATATATATATATATATATATTATATATATATATATATATATATATATATATATATATATATATATACAGTATATATATATATTTAAAAAAACTCTTCCTCACCCTCCGCGGGCGGTCTCTTTTCCTCCAAGCTCAGGTCCTCCACCAGAGGCCTGGAAGCTTGAGGGTTCTGCGCAGTATCTTTGCAGTTCCTAGAACTGCACTTTTCTGGACCGAGATGTCTGATGTATTTTCTGGGATCTGCTGGAGCCACTCCTCCAGTTTGGGGGTCACTGCCCCGAATGCCCCAACGACCACAGGCACCACTGATGCCTTCACTCTCCAGGCCTTCTCTAGCTCTTCTCTGAGCCCCTGGTATTTCTCTAGTTTCTCGTGTTCCTTTTTCCTGATGTTGAAGTCGCTTGGTATTGCTATGTCAACCACCACGGCTTTCCTCTGCTCTTTGTCCACCACCACAATGTCCGGTTGGTTCGCCATTAGCATTCTGTCCTTCTGTATCTGGAAGTCCCATTGGACCTTGGCTCGGTCATTCTCTACCACCTTTGGAGGTGTTTCCCCACTTTGACCTTGGGGTTTCCAGCCCATACTCTGCACAGATGTTCCTGTACACTATGCCAGCTACTTGGTTATGGCGCTCCATGTAAGCTTTCACTGCCAGCATCTTACACCCTGCAGTTATGTGCTGGATTGTTTCATTGGCCTCTTTGCACAGTCTACACCTGGGGTCTTGTCTGGTGTGATAGATCTGGGCCTCTATTGCTCGGGTCTGCTCCTGCTCCTGTGCAGCCATGATGAGTGCCTCTGTGCTGTCCTTCAGGCCAGCTCTGTCTAGCCATTGGTAGAATTTCTTGATATCCGCCACTTCAGTTAGGTTTTGGTGGTACATCCCGTGTAGGGGCTTGTCCTCCCATGACAGGACCTCCAGCACCTCATCTGCCGTTCCCCATTGTCTGAGACATTCACTGAGTACGTCATCTGTTGGAGCCTTGTCTTTGATGTACTTGTGGATCTTGGATGTTTCATCCTGGATAGTGGCTCTCACGCTCACTAGTCCTCGGCCTCCTTCCTTACGGCTAGTGTACAGTCTCAGGGTGCTGGATTTGGGGTGGAACCCTCCATGCATGGTTAGGAGCTTTCGTGTCTTAACATCTGTGGTCTGTATCTCATCCTTTGGCCAGCTTATTATTCCTGCAGGGTATCTGATTACTGGCAGGGCGTAGCTGTTTATTGCCCGGGATTTGTTCTTGCCATTGAGCTGGCTTCTTAGGACCTGCCTTACTCGTTGGAGGTATTTGGCCGTAGCCGCTTTCCTTGTCACCTCTTCGAGGTTGCCATTTGCTTGTGGGATTCCGAGGTATTTGTAACTGTCCTCAATGTCTCCTATTGTTCCTTCTGGGAGTGAGACCCCTTCTGTGTGGACTACCTTCCCTCTCTTAGTCACCATCCGACCACACTTCTCTAGTCCGAATGACATCCCAATGTCTGCACTGTATATCCGGGTGGTATGGATCAGTGAGTCGATGTCTCGCGTACAGCTTGATGTCATCCATGTAGAGGAGGTGACTGATGGTGGCCCCGTTCCTGAGTCGGTATCCATAGCCAGTCTTGTTGATTATTTGGCTGAGGGGTTCAGACCTATGCAGAACAGCAGTGGGGACAGGGCGTCTCCTTGGTATATTACCATATACCAAGGAACATCATGCCACATTTGATGGAGACTTGTGCAAGTGGCTTGCCATTGGCCTCAAGGGTGGTTTTCCACAACCTCATCGAGTTTGCAATGAAGGCTCTTAGAGTCCTGTTGATGTTGTATAGTGCCAAGCATTCAATGATCCAAGTATGTGGCATTGAGTCGTAGGTTTTCTTGTAATCAATCCAGGCAGTGCTCAGGTTAGTGTGTCGGGTTCTGCAGTCTCGAGCGACTGTTCTGTCTACCAGGAGCTGATGTTTGGCACCTCTGGTATCTTTACCGATTCCCTTCTGAGCTGTGCTCATGTATTGATTCATATGCCCGCTTATCTTAGCCGCTATGGTGCCGGACATGAGCTTCCACGTTGTGGAGAGGCAGGTTATTGGCCGATAGTTGGATGGGACTGTACCCTTTGAGGGATCCTTCAGGATCAGGATTGTGCGCCCTTCGGTTAACCATTCAGGGTGATTCCCATCTCTCAGCATCTGGTTCATTTGTGCTGCCAAGCGCTCATGGAGTGCTGTGAGTTTCTTTAGCCAGTAGGCGTGTATCATGTCAGGGCTTGGTGCTGTCCAGTTTTTCATACCTGAGACTCTTTCTTGGATGTCTGTCACTGTGATGGTAACTGGATTCTGTTCAGGGAGGTTGCTGTGGTCCTGTTGATGTGTTAACATGTTAACTCCCCTCTGACCTGGTGTCCATCACCCTTGTCAGAGTATTGGTGTTGTACCTCGTCAATCTCAAGTTGTGATAGCAGTTGCCGTTTGTGGATGTTGGAGCAATCAATCAACTCACGCCAAAACTAGTTGTTTTGGCGTGAGTTTGGACTGTTGGTTTCGAAGTAACCATTTCGCCCACATCCTTTGCATGTAGCCCCTCTGACTAGGGTTACTGAAGTAGTAGCATTCCATCAGAGCCCTGTTCTCGCATCTCGCCCATTTCCTCCTTGTTCAAATAGCCCATTTTTCATCGAGGTGCTCTGGTTCCCCAGCACCTGACGCAGACCTTGTTTGGCCGGGCGACGTCATTCATTTCATTGTCTCTCATCATTGTATGAGGTAGGCAGTAGCGTGAAGGGTCTTGCCTAAACTTGGAGTGACTTTCTGCTCCAATGAGGAGGTTCATAAAGTTTGTGGCTTTGCCGCACAGAAACCCATAACACTGGATAACGTTTTATGCCCCATATCTCCTGATGACTCTCACCAAATTTGAGTTTGCTCCGATGAAGTCTCAAGGAAGAGTTCAGTAAAATACGTGTGGAAAATGTTGTCTGCTTAGCCCATTTTGATCCAATTTGGCAGTAATGAAACATGTTTTATCCAAGTGATTTGGATTAAAAAACATTGTACACATTTGGTCCATGATTTTAGACAAGTGACCGGGAAGGATTCATCAAAACGTAAGTTGTGTTATTTCTCACCGGATCATTTGTCTGATGGTTTGTACAGGTTTAAACCTGTGGCTCAATCTTAGGCACATAATGGAAGCATAGCAAGTCTGTATCTAATAATGTATAGGAAATCAAAGAGGAAACCTAGAATTAACTCTTCTCCTGCCTTTGTCCTGGTTCTGTTGGTACAAAACACAAATCATCTCGTACTTAGTGGTGCAAAACAAAAGTATGTATTGTGATTATATTTTCACTTTTATTTCATTGTCAGACAAAAGATTTTCCAAAAGTACAAATTAATTTCATGCTTCTTTTTCTTTAGGTTAAAAACAATGTTTATAAGTATCTTTTAATATATAATTGAAAGTTGGTATAGGCAACAGCCCCCCTGGTTTTAACATCAGCCGCCACTGGTATTCTCAGTGCAACATGGTGTCAGATTAATGTGCGAAACTGGAGGGTGGCGTCCTTCATCTTTTGTTCATAATCTTCATCAAACTTTTCATTCTGTGCCACAGTGAAGTGATTCTTCCAGTCGCCAACTTTACCTGCTCAAACAGGTTTGATTATAGCAATTATACAATGGGGAATTGAAGGACTTCAAGTCACTTTGAGCCTTTTATCATGTTGCGTTTACATGCTCTGAAATTAGGGATAATGCTTTACCTTTCCTCATGAAGGGAGAAACCTTAAAATCCATAAGGTCCCCCAATGTGGAGTAATTGGTCATGTCATTCTTCTTCATTTTGTCAAACTGGACTTGGCCTGTGATCTGTTGTCTGATCTCAGGTGTCACTGACAAACCAAGGAACCTGCTTAATTTGTCTATTTCCAAGTCTGTGTTCTGCCCAAAAACAAAAGCCAAGAAAGATCTATTTTAGAAAGACCTCAGTGGAGGTTTATGAATGTTGCCGCTGCTTGGAAAATGAGCATAAGAAGTACTTTACCTCAACAAGATCCTCAAAGAACATATAGTGCAGATTGGAGTAGTTTCTTTTTTTCTGCCACCAACCGTTTACATGGTCATACCATGACC
Organism: Neogobius melanostomus; assembly: GCA_007210695.1. NCBI lineage: Eukaryota > Metazoa > Chordata > Actinopteri > Gobiiformes > Gobiidae > Neogobius > Neogobius melanostomus. Next base: position 285,476 of record VHKM01000761.1, read on the forward strand.
CATAGTTCACTGCAGGCATAAGAATAGAGGTGAGAAAATGTTATCGCATTTTTTCATTGGTTATTTTAATATACAAAGTTACTAGACAAAAGCCTGAGGGTGTGTGAGGGTGTGCCCCGTTTTGGAGGAGCCCACCACCGAGGACGTCAACAAAGTGGACAAACGGAGGAAGGATCCTGGCAACTGAGAAACAGCCGGTGTCTGCAGTGATGCTGTTGTTATCGGACTGATGTGGAGAAGAATGAGCTGAACTGGGCATGAGTTCAGAGTCATGACTGAAAAGACCCCAGATACAAGCGGTTGAAATGAGATTACTCTGCATGGTGACTCCATGTGCCCTTTAGGCATGTTCACAGTTGGTCCAGTTCAAGTGAACTCTGATGTACTTAAGGGAAAATCTGCTTGATTTTAGCAACTTGTGACTAAGTCACCTCACCCTGGTTTGCTTCACAACTAAATTTGGTCCATAATTGGCTGGCGAACCAATGGTCAGATGAGCTCCACAAATTACGCATATTTTCAAGGATTCACTTCAAGTGGAAGATAGGAACAAGTGTGAAGACTGTTTTAAGGTGAAGAGCTCAAGCACATGGATCACAGGACCCAGATGAATGCCTACAGGAAAATTATATCTAAAAATGTTACATACTTTTTCCCACTAAAAATCTCTGGAAGTAGTCACTCCATTCTCCTGGTGCAGGTTGGACTGTGTTCATGCGATCAAAGTGGTAATAGGAGACCATGTTGTCCTTAGCATTACGTGCCACATACACAATCTACAAAGCAGATGACATCTATTTAGTAACACTAACATGAACAAAATTCAAAACTTAATTTGTTCAGTTGATTACACTATACCTTGCAGTTTTGCTCCCAGAAAGACTTGGGCACAAACTGTACTGGGTAATGAGTTTTGATGAGCCTTGGCGTAGTGGTAAGTTCGTTGGCCAGGTCTACTCCAAAATAATTGATATCTGAAGAAGAAATAAGCGTGATCAAATAAGCTTTAATTAAGTCAGTAAAATATACATTTCTCAAGACCTTTCTCTGGGTTAGAGACGGCCATTTCCAGAAAGGGCACTCTTTTATAGATGGGGATGGAGGTCTGCCGCTCGGGGTCGGTCTGTCCAAAATACAGCAGATCCAGGATGCAAGAGATCCACGTGGTTCCTGAAAGAAACGGTACTCTGTGGGCCGTTTTAGTGGAATGTTTCCAGTGGTTTTAAAGCATTGCAATACAGATGTTTATAGTTTAGTATTGCCTCTATCAGCATGAAAGAACTTACGTCTTCTTTTCACTTTAAAGCTAAATATGCCTAAACCCCAGATCTCACTGCATGCTCTGTTCCGCCCTGCGCTACACAGTAATTACATTACATTTACATCACATCCGCCTAACAAGACTGCGGCAGGTCCACAACTCTGCCGCTCTCCAATAAACATTCGGTGAGCCATTAAATTATTTATAGAGACGCAAAAGTTGTGGAAGTGAAACAGATATAGGCAAATAGAATTCTTATTTGTCAGAGGTTTTCAGTGCACGGGTAGTCGGGAAGGGTGGAAGGAAAGGGATGTTAATGTGTAATGCACTTTTTGTTAAGAGGTTTTGTATGAAAAACGCTTTAACAGATATAGTTTGATGTGATTTCGATGTACAGTTGTGCTCAAAAGTTTACATTCCCTGACCCTGGCAGAATTTTAGATTTTTTGACTATTTGTCAAAGAATATGAAAGATAACACAAAAAGGTTTTTTTCAGTCACAGTTTGTGGTTGTGTGAAGCCATTTATGGTGAAACAACCGAGTTTACTATTTTTAAATCATGATAATAACTCTTCTTTATTTTTTCTGATGGTAAAGTGGCCCATTCTTCTTGGCAAAAAGCATCCAGTTCCTATAAATTCCAGGGGTTTTGCATGAACTGCACGTTTGAGCTCTCCCCACAGTGGTCCAATGATATCGAGGTCAGGAGACTGAGATGGCCACTTCACTTTATTCTGCTGGAGCCAGTGGCCGTCAGTGAACCACCTCCATATTTCACAGTAAGTATGGTGCACATTTTTGTTGTCAACAAGGCCTATGATTGCCTATGATGAAAAGTGTACCATACCTACTGTGAAATATGGTGGTGGTTCGCTGACGCCACTGGCTCCAGCAGAATAAAGTGTAGTGTCCATCTCAGTTTCCTGACCTCAATATCATCAAACCACTGTGGGGAGAGCTCAAACGTGCAGTTTGTGCAAGACAGCCCAAGAATTTATAGGAATTGGAGGCTTTTTGCCAAGAAGAACAGTCCACTTTACCATCAGAAAAAAAAGACCCTCATCCACAACTACCACAAGAGACTCCAAGCTGTCATTGATGTTAAAGGAAGCAATTCACGGTCTTTTGATCAGGGTCATTTTGGTACTTTATTTTTTCATTATAGATTAAAAATGGCAAACTCAGTTGTTTCACCATAAATAGCTTCACACACAACCACTAACTATAAGTGGAAAAAATCTTTAATCTTTCATATTCTTTGGAAAAAAATAGTCAAAAAAATCTAAAAATCTGCCAGGGTATGTAAACTTTTGAGCACAACTGTACATATTTTCTTAATTAGAACTTTTATTTCACAAAGTTTTGGGGCCCGATCTTCCGCCTCGTGCAACAACAGCGCTTCTCAAGATGAAGTTGGAATCTTGCATTCAAACAACGCCTGGGGGCATCGCTTTGGGAAATAAAAGGGGGGAAGACTGTGACATGGTGCGCTACAAGCAGTACTGACTACAACAAGGGCTTGCTTCCTTCGCTCTCTTATTTACATTAATATCGGACACAGCCTCACGCGCATCTTATTAAGGACAAACTATCTCTCCCACAACCAATCTGAACCAAGTACAGGGATACAGCCAAAGATTGTATGAATGCAATAGCTAATCATCTAAGCAGTCAATACGTATGTTGATGTTTAACTTTATGTTTTTATTATGTCATGAGTCGTGTCACCTGCTTTGGGGTATGTTGCAATCAGTATATCGTCTGGTCGGGCTTGAAATTTCTGCACACTTTCCCACGTAGCTGTGAAAGGGCGCGTCATTTGGACTCCATGAAAGTCATAGAGCTCTGCCCGGGTTCCTGACGACATCTGAAATAAAGAGATACAGATTGAAAGGCTGAGCAGCACCAAAATGTTTCACACAAGTCACCTGGGCTTTGGTTTAAAAACTATTCATGATTTCAATGATACTCACTTCACTTGGGGATGTCACGTGTTACTTCTGAACTTGTTTCCCAGTTTGTTTCTGCAGCTGGCTCCAAGCCCTCTCTGTAATGAACAAAGCGTTTGCCTTTGCCCTCCCATGTGACCTGAGACATAGTTTGATCTGCGATAAGGCTGGCCCCTCCCTCTACTGTTCTCCTGGACTTTTGTTCCGGTCATATTTGTCCATTTACTTTTGACTCCTCCTTTCTCCATCAATGGTTGCAAGAGCAAACAGTAATACGGCGATTTTGCAAACCGTTACCTTCGATGCCCCTCCCTTCGGACTTAGAGGTGACAAATAATGGCAAAAAATTCAGGTATTTTTTTTTCTATTACAATAATAAAGAATCATTTTTCGTAAACAGTCAATGTGCAAAATTATTTATATTTACAGCAAACTGAGTTTAACTACCATAAACTTATCACGTCAAATATCACGTCTTTTATAGAATATGCTTCTGGTCATTGAGGAAGTAGACATCAATTATTCAGGAAGTGCAACTTGCATCTAGTATGTTGGTGTCGTTCTTATTGTGTATTTTATTATTTTATTATTTTAAAACTCGAGGGGACAGGGCGTTCTCCGTCGTCGGCCCTAAGCTGTGGAACGCTCTGCCCCTCCACGTCCGAACAGCCCCAACACTGGAGTGTTTTAAATCTCGTCTTAAAACCCACTTTTATTCTCTGGCTTTTAACACCGCGTGAGTTGTGTGGTCCCTGTGTCTTTTTTTATTTATTTTTATTTATTTTACATAGATTATATTTATTTTTATTATTTATTGTTTTACGATTTTTATTGATTTTATAAATTGATTATTTATTTCTTATTGTAATTATTTATTCCATTTGTGATGACTTCTATTTTTTATTCTATTTTATTGACTGGTTGAGCTACATGGAGTTTTTTGTGTACTTTTCTTTTTTGTGCAGCACTTTGGAACTGTTCTGTTGTTTAAATGTGCTATAGAAATAAAATGGATTGGATTGGATTTATTGTTTTGTACTCCCTTCTGCAAGAAAAAAAAGACCAGTGGGTCCAAGCCATTAAAAATGCTGTAAATTATTCAATACTAATGGTAACATTGCAACCAGCAGGACACCTAACACACTTTACACCGGTCACTAACAAAACAGTGGACGGTGTTATTTCTGGTCTGAATTCAAGTACACGCAGCCTTGATAAACTACCCCACTAGATTTCTAAAGTCTGCGCTGAGCAGCTTGTTAAGACAACTAAATTAGTAAATTAACACCTCATTCCAGATGGGAGCTTTCCCAAAGGCCCTAAAACAGCTGTCATTAAGCCATTGCTAAAGAAGAGTGCCCTTGATGAAACAGAAATAAATAATTATTGGCCCATATTAAATCTGCGATTTTTGGGAAAAATCTTAGAAAAAGCTGTGTATGACCAGCTTACAGAATTTCTTCTTGCAAGGATGCAGGCAAGATCACAATTTTAGTTCTGCAGGACAGTTCTCCTGAGCACTGCATTTGACACAGTGGACCATGGGATCTTACTAGAGAGGTTAAAAAACTGGGTGGGAATCTCTGGAAAGGCTTTTGAGTGGTTTGTGTCCTACCTTCAAGAAAGGACATACAGTACTATGTCGAGATTAGTAGCTGTGTCTCAGACAGGGTGGCATTGACCTGTGGGGTTCCCCAGGGGTCAATTCTGGGGCCTCTCTTGTCCATCCATCCATCCATCCATTTTCTTCCACTTGTCCGTTGCCGGGTCGTGGGGGCAGCCGCCGGAGCTGCCCATATCACATTGCACCAGCCCCCCATGGCTCCTTCTGCAGGTGGTGGGTCCACGGAAGGACGGCCTCACGGTTCAAACCGGGCCTGTTGGTCTCTCCTAGGGGGCTACCAGTGTAGGCAGACACTGGAGGCAATGTGGGTGAAGTGCCTTGCCCAAGGACACAACGACAATGTGCACAGTCAGGAGGCGGGATTCGAACCCACGACCTTCCGATCATGAGACGACCCGCTCTACCATCTGCGCCACTGTCGCCCCTCTTGTCCATTAGGCCAATTAATATCCAACGTGTCCTGTCACAATTATGCAGACGATACTCAGATCTATGTTTCACTGACAGCACGTGAACATGGGCCTGTGTATACACTGTGTCAAACAGATCAGTTTGAGGATGCAAAACAACTTCCTCCAGTTAAATAAAGATAAAACTGAGATAATGTCTTTGGCCCACAAAAACACAGAGAGCTCATTGGTCATCTTGAAGTTCTTTCACTAGAACCAAAAAAATCATGTTAGAAATCATCCCATCGTGAGCTAAAGAATGTTCGTGTCTCGAGAGAAAGAGATGTCGCCTATAGCCCCGGTCCTGCGGTGGCGCAGATTAGCACTCGCTTGGTCGTAAATGGTTTCCGAGACGAAAACAAATGCACATGTTCACCTCCCTCTCCCCCACAACCCCTTGACCCTTCTCGGCCACGGAGTCTTGTTGAAGGAAACGGCTGTTGTACAGAACCGCCATGAGTGTTTCTCCACCCCACGTACTGCCCACTTAAATGAGTGGCAAGATCTCAAAGTGTACTCCTACGAAGCATAAAATGTTACACTATAGTCTGCGTTTAGAAGCTCAAGATCTGGCCCATAGTGTCTAAACCAGACTTGGAACGCTTAATTCATTCGTTTGTCTCCAATCGGATAGACTATTGTAATGGCCGCCTCTCTGGCCTTTCCAAACAAGCTGTCAGGCAGCTGCAGTATATCCAAAATGCTGCGGCTTGAGTCCTGACCAGAACCAGGAAATACGACCATATTAGTGTAGTGCTTCGGTCTCTGCACTGGATTCCGGTCTTTTGGTGGTTCCCATAGTCACGACTAAACACAGTGAGGCTGCGTTTCAGTTTCATGCAGCAAAGGTCTGGAATAGTCTCTGTGAGGACGTGAGACAGGCCTCAACCCTGACTATGTTTAAGCACAGGCTGAAAGCATGCTTATTTACTACTGTCTATGGCAAGTGAACGTATTTTAACAAATAATAATAGTCAGGGGAAAAATGTGACACCTACGGGCATTTCTTTCTGATTTTTGGCAACAGATACTCCGTCCGTCCATCCATTCCAATTCATCCAATACGCCTGTGCCCGGTCAGTCACTTATTGATTTATTTGATTTATTTGAGCTATTATTTACAGCTCACTTATCCACTCGCCTTTACCGCAAAAGTGTTTTGGTTTTGTTCCTGCTCATATGTCATCTGTAAAAAGGGTTTATGCCTAGTAGCATACGTCCTTGTGATGGTTCTGACATTTTAACCCATTTAGGCCGGGAAAGCATTTCCGCATTTCTACCATTAAAGCCGGGGGCGCTCTTGCGCAATTCTACCATTGAGGCCGGGAAAGCATATACGTCAATTTTCAAGTATAAGGGTGTTTTTGTCGACCTTTGAGCCAATGAAATGCAACAGAATAGAGGCGCGGGAGCGTCAGCATCAGCATCACAACACTTTTGTTTCGTGTAATTTAGTGAAATATTTGCGGAGATATTCACTTTTTCGGGTTGCAACCCTGCTACAATCCGTTTATAGAGCTTACACGTAAATGCGGCGCCGCAAAACGCGATGTTCAGTTTCATTCGATCAAAATCCACATCTGGCATGGCGTGTTTACTTGCATGAGTCACATGTATGTTTATTATATTTATTCATTTATTTGACAGGGACACTGCACAACAAATGTGTTGTACAGACCAGAGATACTGTAGCTACAAGGTAATTTTCATCTGTAGTCCTTGGGCAGAGGCAAAGTGACAGCAGGTTTATACAGTGGCCAATGAGCATTCTTACTTCAGAGTCCATTCACAATATAAAATACATATAAAGCACCAGTAAAAGGATCACATCAACAGACATTCAGATCCAATATTTACAGTATTTACATTACAATTATATACAGTTTTTTTTTTACTTGTACCTTCGTACATTTTTAACCCCGATTAATTGCTAATAATCACAAATCTGACTGTCTTTCAACCACTTCTTCAGGTTAAGTGTAAACTGCAAGGTGCTACTCTCTTGAACAGTTAATGGTAACGAGTTCCACATCCCTGCAGCTTTCACAGAGAAACAATTTTGTCCAAAAGTAGAGAATCTAAAGTGGAGACCTGCACAGGACGGGAAATCCTGCGGGACTTGCAGGAGCCGACACAAATCTCGCGGGAGCAGGTGGGATTCAAACTGCCCCGGCCGGTCAGACCACAGCGCAGAAGAAGCACAGGCTGCTCCTCGAAAAGTCAGACCCAAGACGATGCACGAGCCGGCTGGGGGGAGCATGAGGCGGCCGGTGAAAGGAGCGGTAGGCGGCCTATTATTTCATCCACTTTGAAAACACATCAACAACAGATGGTCCTTACCTTTACCTTGAAGTCGCTGTATTTTTAAACTATGAAGGCACAGAAACTTTCGCTGTCCACCGCAGTGGCCTGAGAAGCGGATCTTGCCTGAAAACCTCAAAAACACGAGGCACATGGTCCTTGCTTCTGTGTTGTGACATTCATCATTCTGTTCAACGATACGCCTCCTGTTTTCTTAGTTTAGCCTCATTCTCCTTTTGACAGAGGCAGAGCCGTGTTTTCATTTGAGCCTGTTCTGGCAGGTGACAATCATGGCGCCAACACACCGCTACTCAAAGTGGAAGCGAAGCGATTGCGACTTGAAAGCGTTGCAGAAAACGCCGTCATTTGACTGAGATGTGGGGACCCTACGCAACTTGCATAGTCTGCGTATAGGAAGAACCGGTTCTGACGCCCAGTCACAACAAACATGCATGTATTTTGAACGGTGCTGCCATCAAATGGCATTACAGTGAAATCGCATAATTATAACTTTTTGGGTTTTTTTGGCTTAGGGTTGCGGGCCAAAAAGGATAAGATAAGATAAGATAGCCTTTGTTGATCTCACAATGGAGAAATGTACTTGTTACATTCAGCTCTTAGAAACACTCACTGTGCAAATAGACAGGAAATGTGAAAAAAAAAAAGTAAATAGTGGTATCTTATTTACAATGACTACCAAGGACTTTGTGGGGACAAAAAGTGTAAACAGTAAATAATAATAAAGTAAACAGACTATAACAAAACATTTTATTGTCAGAATTAGCAGTGCAGGTTTACATCATAGTGAAAGTGGTTGATAAAGTGACGCAGATAAGTGATTATTGCATGTATTCTACAAATATTGCACATGTTACTTTACAGTCTTGTACAGTCTGACAGCAGTGGGGATGATGGACCTGCTCCTTCTTGCACTGAGGTGTCTCAGTCTTCCACTGAAAGAGCTGCTCAGCTCCTCTACAGCCCCGTGCAGTGTGTGGGAGGTGTTGTCCATGATGGAGGTGAGCTTGGCTAATACCCTCCTGTCCCTCACCTCCTCCACAGAGTCCAGGGGGCAGCCCAGGACAGAGCTGGCCCCCCTGACCAGCTTGTTCAGTCTGTTCTTGTCCCGTTCTGTGCTGCCCGGGGCCCAGCACACGGCAGTGTAGTGGAGAGCAGAGGCTACCACAGAGTCATAAAAAGTCCCGAGCAGAGGCCTGCTCACTCCGAAGGACCTCAGTCTCCTCAGAAGGTGGAGGCGACTTTGGCCCTTCTTGTACAGGGCGTTGGTGTTGTGGGACCAGTCCAGTTTATTGTTGAGGTGAACACCCAGGTACTTGAAACTGTTTATCACCTGAATGTCCTCCCCTGGATGTTTAGCGGTAGTGGCTTCCTCCTGAAGTCGATCACCATCTCTTTCGTCTTACTGGTGTTCAAGCACAGGTGGTTGCGCTCACACCAGTCCACAAAGTCCATGATAACCGACTGGTACTCCAGGTCGTTCCCCTCAGACACACAGCCCACAATGGTGGAGTCGTCATAGAACTTCTGCAGATGACAGCTGTCCGTGTTGTGTGTGAAGTCCGACGTGTAGATAGTGAAAAGAAATGGTGAGAGGACGGGGCCCTGAGGGGCCCCAGTGCTGCAGACGACCACCTCAGACTCACAGCTGCGCAGCCGTACGTACTGTGGTCGGTCCGTGAGGTAGTTGATGGTTCATGCAGTGAAATGTTCATCCACTCCCGCGTCCTCCAGCTTCCCCCGCAGCACTGCCGGTCTGATGGTGTTGAAGTAGTCTGGGAGTGAGCGTGATCTCAGCGATTTCCCAGTGGAGGTGATTAAGAGACGGCATTAACCAATTAGAGCAATGCTGGATACATCGCAGAAACAAGCGGCAGGAAATCTTTTCAAAAAGGTTCTTTTGCTCCAGTTTTAGGGATTTTATATTTTCCAAATGATTTAAAACAGACAAAAGAGCAGAAAAAAACAGTGTATCGGTTGCCGCACTGCCATCTTTAATATGTTGGTAGAGTGCGTGGTAGTGACGGGTGACAGCTTCCGTCTCTTGGTGCATGATTGGACCATTACAGGTAAAATCGGGAAATGATAGGCTGCGAGCAGCCACCCATACGCTTCTTCTTTTGAGCAGAAAGGAGGAGTGTCTGGCAGGCCAGGCAAGACTTTGTGCATGTCTGGTCTAAAACTTACTCAGTTTTGACTGAAATTTCACACAATCTTTTGCTCAAAAGTTGCCCACTTACTTACTTACTTACTTACTTACTTGATTCCAAATCTTACGAAAGGAAATATGCCAAGATTATTTGCATGTTTGGCATTAAAATGTAGTGTTTAGGCATTAAAATGCTATTAAAAAGCATTCAATTTGACTTGCTGTAGAAATCCTGCTGCCAAAGGCTCTGTGTCATAAAAATGTTTGACCTGACAATATCTATTGTCCCTGCTTTCTATGATAGCTCCTGGTGCATTGGGACCTTTGAAGGTTCCTCACCAGCGATTAGGAGCCATGTGCCATCCCATAAACCACCGCTCCACCCCACATGTACCGGGTATGTTCTCCCACTCTGCTCACAAGTTATGTTTGCGAACGGTCTGAACCACTTTCTCCCATTTTCGTTTCAGCAACGTAAACTCATAAACGTCTCATCATGTTTTAGTCACAAAAGAGCTATTTTTAGCTCGTCATCGTTACATTATCGTCATTTAACACTAGAAAACCCAGAGAGGTGTCTTTTGACCTTTATACCTGTAAAACCCAGAGACCCAAATCCCAAAGGATTTTAGCTAATACCTGTCCTCAGCTGCTTTTGTTATGTCAGTGGCTATTCCTATAGGTATGGAAATTATTCCAGCCCTGCCCTATCTCCACCCCAACCTGTGAACACACTCTGAACACATTCTGAACATGCTATGATTTCATCACAGTTCATAAATTCTGATGCACATCAGTGTCTTGAACAGGTTGTGAAGAGATTGTGATAAAAAAAAGAGTTTACAAACTGTCGAATATGGCAACTACACTGGCATTACCAACTGTCAAAAAAGTTGAAATTTATAAAATACTGTAAAAATGTCAAATTTCACTAATTTTCTTCCAAATGAAACCCTGATATCACAGATTGAGTGATTTTATGCCGTATTTCAATGAGATTTAAAAATGGAAGTTTTCAGGGTAAAGTCCATTGGAACTGCCTTATTTCCATTATATTAAATAGGAAAAAATACAGTGATTTTATTCATGTGCCAACAATGGGAATGAGGTCCAATCTGATGAAAATCAGTAACAATGTTCAAATTCATTTTTTTTCTTCCAAATGAAATGCTGACATTGTAAAAAGTGAAGTTTTAAACAGCTCTGGAAGAGCAAAGAAAAACGTGTTTATAATGGAAGTCAATGGGGCTGTTTCAGTTGCTGCCATTTTCAAATAAAGAATCGACCGCTACAGAAAAAGTATAAATGCATCAAATCCATTTCACTTCTCATCTGTGACACAAACACGGCTCTGGAAACAGACAAAGCCTCAGCTCTCTACATTTTATAATTCTAAATATAATCCCACTTTTGTGTTTTTGTGTAACCATTTTTTTAAGTTTTGAAACTGGGATTTTTAGGGTTAAATCCAGAACAGTATGACATGTTTCCAGTAGTTCATGTGATTTATGCAAAAAGAAGTGGAAAAAAATATTGAAAAATGCAGATTTTATGGCTGTTTTTAGGCGTGTACATTTTTGTACACTAGGGTAACAAACGTATGGAAAGTTGTAAATCTCTCACTACAGAAAAACTACAAATGCAATCAAATCAATTTTTGGCTCATCTTTGACACATCCAAGGCCCTGCCACAAAATAGAAGAAAAACTTCACACATCAGTTACTTGAGGCAGGTGCGTTGGAGATGAGGGAAAATCCAAGGCCCTAAAATCCACCAAAGCCCCAGCTCTCTACTATTCATTATAGTTTTTGTTTTGAAACTGGCATATAAAGAGTTAAAAACCAAAAACAAACAACATGTTTGGTAGCTTTGAGAAGGTGAGAAGTGATTCTTCAGATTTGTGAAAAAAATTTGAAAAAAGATGAAAGTATGTGGTTGTTATAGCAGTTTGAAAAGCGTGTACATTTTTGTACACTAGGGTAACGGACGTATGGAAAGTTGTAAATCTCTCATTAGAAACAGTATTCAGACATGTAGACCAGCTCCTTCACTGTTTTCACTGCCTGTGTTTTACCTTATGTTTGCATTTAGAATATAAAGTGCAGACCTACATTTGTGTGAGTCAGGGTCCCCCCTCCCCCTCCGCCGCTGATTTCTCAGGCCCTATTTACAAATGAATAGATGCAAATTGAAGCCATCAGAGTCGTCCGTTTGGACCTAAGGGTCATTTGACCCTGCTCCAGGACGTCTGGGGGGTGTCGAAATCCCTGGGTTTTCTAGTGTTTAAAAAATGGTGCGTCAACGAAATGATAGCGTTATAGTCTTCGTTGACGAAAACACTGGATTGCAGAGAGGGCTAGATCTTTCAATTAAAAAGTCTTTGGAGTTACACACGATGTTCTGTCTAGCTTTATTTATACACATGGACATACTCCCTGTGCTCCTATGATTTTCAGTGTGTTTGGGGAGTTTTTATTTGTCATTCTAAATAAGGATTTGTACAAAGGATATTTCATATGACAACCATAGAGTCTCTACAGTACTGTGCAAACATTTATTCAAGTAGTTTGGATTTAAAAATACATTGTACACATTTGGTCGATGATTTTAGACAAGCGTATTCTCAGTGCAACATGGTGTCGCCTTTTTTCAGACTGATGTGCGAAACTGGAGGGTGGCGTCCTTCATCTTTTGTTTATAATCTTCATCAAACTTTTCATTCTGCGCCACAGTGAAGTGATTCTTCCAGTCGCCAACTTTACCTGCACAAACAGGTTCAATCATAGCAAATATACAATGGGGAATTGATGGAGTTTAAGTCACTTTGAGCTTTTTTTTTTATCATGTTGCGTTTACATGCTCTGAAATTAGGGATAATGCTTTACCTTTCCTCATGAAGGGAGAAACCTTAAAATCCAGAACATCCCCGAATGTGGAGTAATTGGTCATGTCATTCTTCTTCATTTTGTCAAACTGGACTTGGCCTGTGATCTGTTGTCTGATCTCAGGTGTCACTGACAAACCAAGGAACCTGCTTAATTTGTCTATTTCCAAGTCTGTGTTCTGCTCAAAAACAAAAGCCAAGAAAGATCTATTTTAGAAAGACCTCAGTGGAGGTTTATGAATGTTGCCGCTGCTTGGAAAATAAGCACAAGAAGTACTTTACCTCAACAAGATCCTCAAAGAACATATAGTGCAGATTGGAGTAGTTTCTTTTCTTCTGCCACCAACCGTTTACATGGTCATACCATGATCCCCAGGTCACTGCAGGGATAAGAATAGAGGTGAGAAAATGTATTGTAACCTCAAAGTTATTGGGTTGAAGATGCAATATTTGATGCTCTTGGTCCTGCTCATGGCTGTGCATTAGCGCAGTAAGTCAGTCAGACTGTTGGACTGGCAGGACTGCATTTTCTCACTGGTTATTTTTATGGACAAAGTTACTCGACAAAAGTCCAAGGGGGTCTGTTTTGGGGACCACAAGACCTCTGCTCTTTGCAGGTGATGTTGTCTGCAGTGATGCCGTTGTTATCGGACTGATGTGGAGAAGAATGAGCTTAGCATGAGTTTAGAGGCATGACTGAAAAGACCCCAGATACAAGCGATTGAAATGAGATTCCTCTGTATGGTGACTGGGTGTGCCCTTTGGGCGTGTTCACAGTTGGTCCACTTCAAGTGAACTCTGATGCACTTAAGGGAAAATCTGCTTTATTTCAGCAACTTGTGACTCCATCGCCTCACCCTGGTTTGCTCCACAACTAATGGGAAAAAAGTGCCAAATAAAAAAGATTGAAAATGCTAATGTTTCCTCATACTCAGATATGAGCATGTCTTTTACAGCTTATTTCAAACCCTTTAAAACAATTTTCAATAGTCCTTAATTTGGTCCTGGCGAACCAATGGTCAGATGAGCTCCACAAATTACGCATATTTTCAAGGATTCAATTCAAGTGGAAGATAGGAACAAGTGTGAAGACTGTTTTAAGGTGAAGAGCTCAAGCACATGGATCACAGGACCCAGATGAATGCTTTCAGGAAAATTATATCTAAAAATGTTACATACTTTTTCCCACTAAAAATCTCTGGAAGTAGTCACTCCATTCTCCAGGTGCAGGTTGGGCTGTGTTCATGCGATCAAAGTGGTAATAGGAGACCATGTTGTCCTTAGCATTACGTGCCACATACACAATCTACAAAGCAGATGACATCTATTTTAGTAACACTAACATTAACAAAATTCAAAACTTAATTTGTTCAGTTGGTTACACTATACCTTGCAGTTTTGCTCCCAGAAAGACTTGGGCACAAACTGTACTGGGTAATGAGTTTTGATGAGCCTTGGTGTAGTGGTAAGTTCGTTGGCCAGGTCTACTCCAATATAGTTGATACCTGAACAAGAAACAAGCTTAAACAATTAAGCTTAAATTAAGTCAGTAAAATTTTTATTTTTAAGACCTTTCTCTGGGTTAGAGACGGCCATTTCCAGAAAGGGTACTCTATCATGGATGGGGATGGAGGTCTGCCGCTCGGGGTCGGTCTGTCCAAAATACAGCAAGTCCAAGATGCAGGAGACCCACGTGGTTCCTGAAAGAAACAGAACTCTGTCTGGTTTTGAAGAATTGCAATGCAGATGTTTATAGTTTAGTATTGCCTCTATCAGCATGAAAGAACTTACGTCTTCTTTTCACTTAAACAGCTAAATATGCCTAACCCAGATCTCACTGCATGCTCTGTTCCGCCCTGTGCTACACAGTAATTATGTTCCTATTAGTACATGATAGTGGTTTTACATCATATCGACTCCAATAAAGATTCTGAGAGCCATAAAATTATTTATAGAGATGCAAAAGTTGTGAAAGTGAAACAGATGTAGGCTACAAAATAATTTCTATCATGTTGCATTTGCTCTGAACCAAGTACAGGGATACAACCAAGGATTGTATGAATGTAATATTTAATCATCTAACTAGTCAATATGTAGAAGTTTAACTTTATGTTTTTAATATGTCATGAGTCACTCGACTCCTTTTTAATACACATCAATCTTGTTATCATGAGCATCAATCAGTCTGCTATTATTGTACCTTGTGGAGTATATTATGTATTATTCAAGCACTTTGATACAAAGTAATGCTATATAGGCTGTAATGATGATATAACAGTAATACCAACATGGTAATAAAATAGGTATAGGAAACTAAATTATACACTTGTTATAAAGTGTAACATACTGTGAATGGTGACTTAATGTAATGCATTGTTGCATTTGTTGTAAATATGTAACAAACTTAATTGTTTAGTAAGACAATAAGAATTAAACATTGTTATTGTTGCAATCACATTATTATTTAAGTGTATGAACGGGGTGGGAGTCAATAAGCTTGTCTTCTTCCCACTCCTTTTCGAGCTAGAATGTTATTTATATATATATATTTTTCTTATTTTTTCTGGCTTTTGTGCCTGTGTTGTGTAGCTCGAAATAAAAATATCAATCAGTCAATCAGTGAGTCGTGTCACCTGCTTTGGGGTATGTTGCAATCAGTATATCGTCTGGTCGTGCTTGAAATTTCTGCACACTTTCCCACGTAGCTGTGAAAGGGCGCGTCATTTGGACTCCATGAAAGTCATAGAGCTCTGCCCGGGTTCCTGACGACATCTGAAATAAAGAGATACAGATTGAAAGGCTGAGCAGCACCAAAAAGTTTCACACAAGTCACCTGGGTTTTGGTTTAAAAACTATTCATGATTGCAATGATACTCACTTCACTTGGGGATGTTGCGCGGCAGTTCTGAACTTGTTTCCCAGTTTGTTTCTGCAGCTGGCTCCAAGCCCTCTCTGTAATGACCAAAGCGTTTGCCTTTGCCCTCCCTGTGACCTGAGACATAGTTTAATCTGCGATAAGGCTGGCCCCTCCCTCTACTGCAGGGCCGTGCAGAGAGCTACAGAGGGGCAGGGGCTCAAAAATCAAAAGGGCACTACCGACCCCCCTCCCCCCGCACGACCCCTGACAAACCGTTCACTCTCCTCTTAACCCCCACCAGAACCGGGCTGCCTGGCTTTACCCAAATCTAAAAGCTTCTTTAAAAAAAAAGTGTCAACAAAAAGTGTCAAAATTGCAACAATAATGAAACGATAACAATGATGAAAATGCAACAAAACAAATAAAAAGCCACAAAAGCGCTATAGAAAAGTGACAAAAATGTGACACAAAAATGACATAAAGTGATGAAAATGTGACAAAGATGTGCGACGTAAACGCAACAAATGCGCCATGAAAAAAAAAGTCAAAAAAGCGACAACAACACGGCAACAACGCAAGGGAAAAGATGAGTTTAGATGAGTTTTGTAGGTATTAGCTTTCAAATTTACACTGGCCTATTGGTTTTAACTTTTTAGATTTGGGTAAAGATGAACTGGAGAAAATGTGGTCGGTTCAGGTGGGAGTTAAGAGATAACATTTTAATCACAATCACATTTATTTCGAATCCTTTTTGTTATTTAATTTATACAAAAGTAAAAGGAGCTGTATAGGAGCTAAACATATAGTTTTGGGGAACTGCCATTATTATTTCAGTTTATTAATACTATTTTTTTGCCAGTATCTTTTGCTAGTGGGGTAGTTTTCAGGGGTCTTAGCAGCGCCCCTACAGAAACACAGACTTTCACGACTGTCTCCCTCATGTCACTCTCTTCACTGGGCTGTGGCTGAAAACAGGGGCTTAAGAAAAGGACATAAACTATTGAGAATGTCTGGGCGTGAGTTTCACATTGTTTTAAGAGAACATGGAGCTGAAATATTGTGACAAAAATACGTTGCGAGGATGTGGTGCTGAGCCGCGATAAACGGCGCTTGCGTCTGACACAAGGTTTATTTTTAGATCACACACAAAACTGTCGACTTTTGACCTCATTAGGTCAACAATGAGGCCGACTGATAAAAAATAGGTATGGAGGGAAAAGGGCACTTCAGGGGCAGGTGCTCAACCCCCTCGCACGGGCCTGCTCTACTGTTCTCCTGGACTTTTGTTCTACTGTGGGGTTATTCATTCACTTACGTTTGACTCCTCTTTTTTCCTTCAATGGTTGCAAAAGCAAACAGTGATACAGCAATTTTGCAAACTGTTACCTTCGATGCCCCTCCTTTCGGACTCAGAGGTGGCAAATATTGGCAAAGAATTCTGGGATTTTTTTTCCCAATGACAATAATAAAGGATTGTAAACTGTCAGTGTGCAATAATCTATCATTTCCGTCAAAAATTGAGTTAAAGGATCTGCATCATGCTATTTTAGCCATTCCAAAGTAAAGTATAGGCATTTATATGATATATTGTACCTCTATCACTATGGAGTACTGCTTCGAGTACTCCATAGCTTCGATTCAGTTAACTCCGTCCCTCTCTCCGCTCCGATTCAGGAGGATTACTTAGAACTGCGTGAATTAAGCCAAAAACCGCTCTGGGGTGTTTTTGATAAGGAAATAGCATAACAACATGGTTAAAAACTCAAAAAAGTCGATTTTGCATGATATAGGACCTTTAAACTACCATAAACTATGCAAAAGTACCTTGGTGATATGTATGATTACCTTGTATTTTCGTGCAGCAGCATACACGGTTTTTAGTTTTTCAGCGATAGATTTTTTTCTAGCTTTTAATGCAGTAGTTACTGTAGTTGTGTTTTTATTGACCACTGTTACCTGTGCCCTTAAATTCCGTTGTATTTTACATTGACAATAAATTAAACTATAAAACTATAAAATGTAAAAGTTTATAGTTTCACAAAACCCAAATCCAATCACAGCACTTGACCGAAAAATTGCAATTTCATATTACCCCATAATCATGCGTATTCAGTGTCACTTTGATAAGGTTATGGCAATAAATCTTGAAAAACGAATGGTCATTGTGCGCATAAAGGCTTTTGATTAAACGCAGCCGCTGTGGCTTTTGCTGTTGACCTCCGGTGACTCTTTTATAAAGTGATTACTTTTCCCCAGTGAAAGTTTGCACGACTAATCAAGTTATACAGCCTCGATTTAGACCAAGGGTGATGGTGAGGTTAAGTACATAAACCATAAATTATAGTGAACTATCATTTTTGTTGTTTATTGTTTGTTGTTGAGAGCTACAGTAACTGGCTCAAAACTACATGGCTATTACATTCTAAGAGTAGTTTAGATTTGTAAGATTGAAGAGGCATGTTTTGTAATAGAGATTTTTTAAGCAGTGTAAATAAAGCTAAAAACGATAACTGTCGACTATTAAAAGAAATCTATTGTAGAAAGGCAAGCTTGAGTGCTACAATGATCAGAACAAGTGTGAGACAACAGTCATTAGCAACACTCCAAGACATGAGAATTAAACAGGCATTTGCAGTTACTCAAACATCCATGAATGAAACTTCATCCCAGCATGTTTTGATGATGAAGCAACATTATGTACGATATACAGTCTCTTTAACTTAATCATATGCACTGGCTGACCAAAAAAAAAGGCCACACGCTCTAATATTTTGTTTTAGCATTCGCTGGCTGTGGCATTGTATCAATAAGCTTCAACAATGTCAAACAATGAGTGCTGTGTTAATTTTTCACCAAGATCTTGCACTTATGGTGGGAGAGTGTGACCACTGCACAAAGCCTTCTCCAGCACATTCCAAAGATTCTCAATGGGGTTAAGATCTGGACTCTGTGGCGGTCAAACCATGTGTGAAAAAATACTGTATGTCTAATTCTCCAAGAACTACTCTTTCACAATGTGAGCCCGATGAATCCTGCCATTGTCATCTTGGAATATGCCCGAGCCGTCAGGGAAGATGAAATCCATGGAAGGAATAACCTGGTCATTCAGAATGTTCAGGTCGTCAGCTGATCTCATTCTTTGGGCACATAGTGTTGCTGAACCTAGACCTGAACAACTCCAGCAACCCCATTCAACAGTTTGTTAAATTCAGGTGGCGACATTTTTGTTTTTGGTCATGCGGTGTAGTAATAATAGGGATGCATATTGTTTTGCCAAATTATCATTATCGCAATATTAGGTGAGGCAACATCTACTGTACAATTACTAGAATAAGGCCCAGTAACTCCTAGGTAGTTACTATAGTACATCCCTGGTACTTACAGAGGTAATTACCAGGTACTTGCAGTGGTATGGCCTGGTAACTCCGGTGCCATGCCATTGGTCCGACAACCCATTAGTCCGACGTCTCATTATTACAAAAATATAACCCTAACCCTAATGGCACCCCTACTCAATGGGTGATTTTCAGGATAATGAGACGTCGGACTAATGGGCCGACCTCGTAACTCCTAGGTACTTACCTAAACGTACCACTGTAAGTACTTGGTAATTATCTCTGTAAGTACCAGGGATGTACTACAGTAACTACCTAGGAGTTACCGGGCCGTATTCTAAAGTGTAACCGAATGTTGATTACTACAAAACATTATTTGCAAAATTGACTAAACTAGACTGAGCTTTACTCATTTGGAAAACCAAAATGGATAGTTACAAAAATGTTAGCCTTGTTTTGGTTCTGATTTGGTATTTTTTAAGTCTTGTTTTGACGCAATTTGATTGATTTTTGTATTTGATTGGTTTGGTGTTGAAAAACTTTAGAAAATATCGCAATCATGTAGTTTTCACAATATTGAAGACCGTGATCAAAAACCAACATTTTTTTACCCACATCATTCAGCTCATTAACCTGTTCTGTGAGACACTCTTCTATATTTGTGCTCTCTTTTATAGAACACTTACCTTTAATTGCGTTTTCATTTCATTTCTGTGTCAAATCTTTCACGTTTTATACCCTCTTTTTTTCCCCCAGACTAAAGCACCGAACGAGGGAATGGAGTGAAATCATATTTGTATAGCGCTTTTCACATGACACAATTCACCCAGAGTGCTTCATACAGAGTTGGGGATTATCAATCACAAAAGAAAACAAACATACATATGCCAACCTTCTGATAGTGCTGCTGCAGGAGAAGCAATCATTTGAAATACATTTGCTTTGGAAAGTACATGTCCCCACAGCACACAGCCTTCAATAATAAAGCATTCACTTGAGCCCGGCCAGACAGCGCCGGCTCCTCCTATCATAATGACAGAGCAGCGGGATCATTTGTTTCTCTGACGTCTTGTAATTGTTATGTTTTCTGCTAATGGAAACGATGTATTTGAGGACATATTCCGCTTGACAAATTAGAGCCTGTCTGAGCGGCCTTCCTGAATGTGGCATTGCAATAACAGGCTTCGAATATTGCTATGATAACGGCGCAGACACCCAAAGCGCAGAGCTGCAAAGACAGACACGAGCGTTCATCCCGGCGTCTAATTAACCCGCCGAATTAATGTGTGGTCTGCCTAATTATCAGGGATCACTGGTCTCATGATAAATAATGCAGCGCCCAAAGATTACGCAGGAAACACGGTAGTGAGCGGAAGGACAGCTCTGAGCGTATTACACAAAGTATCACTAAAAATGTGTTATTGCTATATTAGGTGACGCAATACCCCATACCCATAAGCCACAATTTAACACAAAATTATGGGAGTCTTCTATCTTTCAAAAGTATTCTTTCACTCTCCCTATTCACTTATCTACGCATAATCAAGAAGCAACCTCCCTCTCTCTTGGTACAGCAGCATTTTTTGCCGTTTTCTGCGAACTGTATTTATAATTTCTGTGTTCCACATTGTTTTACTGGATACTTTCGTACAGCTTTGCCGTGTTTTTGTGAGGTTCAGAGGATTTTGCTTACTGCAGAGAGTCCGTACTAGCCATGGAGTAAACAAACAGCTAGCTTATGAGCTGAAGAAAATAATTTGAGACCTACAATTTTCTTCTTCTGAAACACTGAAGAGGCATCAAGAGTCCCCCACATCTGCGAGCTACCGGAAACAACAAAAGAGACAAACGAGGAGAAGATGGTGAAAGGCTGTTGTGGAGAGGATTTTTTTTTATAAATAAAAAACTGAAAAGTGGGATGTGCATAAGTACCGGCCCCCCTTTCCTTTTAATGCAACCAATTGCCTTCAGAAGTTGAATGAAGATTTCTGAATGATCACATGACCCAATGACTAAATAGAGTCTACCTGTGTGTAATCTGATGTCAGTTCAAATACAGCTGCTCTGTGATGGTCTCAGAGCTCTGTTAAAAGACTATTGGGAGCAGACAGCATCATGAAGTCTAAGAACACACCAGACAGGTCCGGGATAAAAATATTGAGAAGTATAAAGCTGGATTAGGCTATAAAAAGATTTCCAAAGCTTTGAACATCTCTCAAAGTACAGTTAAATACACTATCCAGGAATAGAAAGAGTGTGACATCACTGCAAACCAACCAAGACCCGGCCGTTCTCCTAAACTTACTGACCGAACAAGGACAGCACTGACCAGAGCTGTTACCAAGAAGCCTATGATGACCCTGGAGGAACTGCAGAGAGCTACAGCTCAGGTGGGGGAACTATTAGTCGTACACTGCACATATCTGGCTTTTATAGAAGAGTGGCTAGAACAAGCCATTTTTAAAAGAAAACCATAAGAAGTACAGTTTTCTGTTTGCCAGAAGCCACTTGGAGGCCACATGGTGGCTTCTGGCAAACAGCTAACGGGACTTCTTATGGTTTTCTTTTAAAAATGCCACTCTGTCATAAAGGCCAGATTTGTGCAGTGTACGACTAATAGTAGTTCTGTGTACAGTTTCCCCCACCTGAGCTGTAGCTCTCTGCAGTTCATCCATTTCAATTTCAATTAAATATATGTATGTGAGATGGAGAAAGTCTTCTAAATAAGACCTTGGCTGCAGTGCTTTGTTAAGTGGTTTTCTCAGATCAACAAACTAATTATGTTTTTTAAAGAAACAGGATTAAATCAGAGTTAAACAAACGTCTGCTTTATGAGTTTTAATGAGAAGCAGACCGACCAGTGTTGTCCACTCTATCAGGTTGATTCAACATGTCAGTTGCTTGGCTGATTATAAATTCAACATCATTAGTTTTCCTTGTCAACAAACTGGATGTCTTGTTCAGCCTCTCGCTAATGTCAGGATCGTTGCCTGAGTTGTTGTGTGGAGGCAGAGGCATAGCGGCAATCGGGACATCCAGGAGATTTACTGGTCAGCTGATACGGAGCGAATACTGGGCGGATAACACAGTGGAGCTGTGTGACCTGGCTGACGCGGCCGGAGCTCTGCCAGTGGTGCTTTTGGCGACGCTTTCTCTGTTTTGAGTGGCCTGGCTGTAAGCTGCTGTAGCGGCTGTAACTCAGGGCCCAAAGAAAAAAACTGGGGAGAGGAGAGAAGCAGCAGGTGCACCGACAGATGATAAGCTCTTAGGAAAACAAATGGTGCGCATCAAATATCATGTACTCTTTTGTATACAGTAAGGGAAAAGAAAATATTGGGTTTCCTGTGGCAGCTTCTTCTGAGGCATCTTGGACACCTTAGCCACAAACCAATTGATACACACGCAATTCAAAATGCTTTACAGTTGCTTAACATTACAAGATAACAGATCAAATCGATCCATAACACAACATGAAAAGTTATAAATTACTGTAAAAATCAAGAGTGCAGATAAAATACTTTCAGTTTTCATATGCACGGGTAAAAAGAGCTGTTTTCAGCCTGGATTTGAACATTGTCAGAGTTGAGGCCTGTCTCACATCCTCATGAAGACTGTTCCAGATTTTAGCTGCATGAAACTGAAACGCAGCCTCACCGTGTTTATTATTGACTCTGGGAACCACCAGGAGAACCCTCCCTGAAGTTCTCAGGGCCCGAGATGGTTAATACGGCTCTAACATGTCAGAGATGTACTTTGCTGCTAAACCATGAAAAGACTTGTACACAAGCAGAGCTGTTTTAAATTCTATTCTCTGAGTGACAGGAAGCCAGTGCAGAGACCGGAGCACTGGACTAATGTGGTCGTATTTCCTGTTTTTTGTGAGGACTCGAGCAGCAGCGTTCTGGATGTACTGCAGCTGTCTAACGTGTAGAGAGGCCAGTGAGCAGACCATTACACTAGTCTAACTGTACCCCTAGATTTCTAACCTGATTTTTCGGTTTTAGAAAGAGAGGCTCGCGGTGACTGAAAACACTTCATCTTTGTGTCTGTGGGCCAAAACCCGAAACTTTCGCAGATACAATATGAGAAATTTAGGGCACTGCTTTTTACTAAACCCTTACAATGAGTACATAACTTGACTGCTATAGATGTGTAGCTCTGTCTCTGTGCGTATGCTCCCTCTGTTTCCACCTGCTCTCACTAAATGTGGTCCCCTCCTAGACCACACAAATGGGACCTTCTTTTTGCGAGGCACTAACCATTCTGTCACTGTGCCACAATTTCATTCTGTCCTGGTTTCAGCAGCTGTTTTCTTGGGGAAAAGGCCTCTGACCTAAATATTGGCAAAGGTATAAACAGATGGTTGTCAGTTGAGACTTATGTGTGAGTGTGTGGATTTATTTTTTGCTAACCACTGACTTGGCTACCGTCCAATTATCTATCCAGTAGAAGAGACTAAAAATTAAAAAAATACATATTTTTTCTCTTACAGCCGCAGTTGGCCAGCCTGTGTGCGTCATCTTCCAGAGGGCATGCTGCCAGCTGTCACCTGCCCAGTGCTCACGATGGGACAGAGGCACAGAGCAGCCCCACAGAGGAGGCTTCAGATCTAGCTGCAAGCTCTCAGCCTGCAGCCTGTCCCTCTGCTGGAGAAGAGGGGTCCCGCTCCTCCACTGACAGCCCGTCTGTCGGCAGCGTCGGAGAGACAGGTCTGACAA
Organism: Neogobius melanostomus; assembly: GCA_007210695.1. Classification (NCBI taxonomy): domain Eukaryota; kingdom Metazoa; phylum Chordata; class Actinopteri; order Gobiiformes; family Gobiidae; genus Neogobius; species Neogobius melanostomus. The sequence continues at coordinate 309,023 of VHKM01000761.1, forward strand.
AACTCTTGTATTTTTTATCTATTTTACTCTGCACAAGTTTATAACAAACTGGCATGGAATTGGAATAATTTTACATTTATATTTCAAAGCTCTTTTGATGTTGACATACGAGGTGCTCGTCTTGCTCGCAAAGATTAGATTAATTTGTGTTTTGTTTCCACTGATAAAACACGTTTGTGCGTGAGTGTTGTGTAAAAGCTCAGAGTAGCAGATGGTGATTATAAAAAACATCAGATCTGTTTATGGAGGCAACAGGTGCAGCAATAGATGATAAACGTCAGTAAAAGCAAATGTTTTTAACACACTGTAGATAGATAAAGGACACAGGTTTGATTCATTAAGGAGAGGCATGATCAGTTAACTTTTAATTTATTCAATATTTCTTTGGTTTAGTTTCTTAAACTCATTTGTTTTATAAATATACATTTTAAAAGGGAAAATGTCCATGTTATGAGCACTGAAAACAGTCCACTTTAAACAGTTCACATCCGTTGTATGTTGACATGGTGTAGCCCACAAGCAAGGTGTAAAGCTAGAAGGAAAGCAAGGCGGCTGCATACTGCCATGTTGCTGCGTCCGTGAGGTTCCACCGATGGCTAGAAAAATATTTGTGATGTTAGAAACTTATTTTTAACCATTAGGAAGCATGGCGCTAACGTGACCTACCGCTTCAGGAGATAGGAGAACTTATTCTTTCTTCTTTCTCTTGTCAAAAAAGGACAGGAGGAGCTTAGCCCATTGATACCAGCCGTCCCTGGTAATACAATACATTTTGGGTTTCAAGAAAATATTATCAATGTTTCAAGACAAGGCATTTAGCTGTAAAGTTCTGCCCTCTACTGCTCAGGAAGAACAGTGTTCATGATTCATAGCACTAGTCCTTATAGCAATAATAATATATGATCAAAACCTACTAAGAAGAAGCCACCCAAAACCTCTCAAATCAAGATAGGTATTATGATTAGCTTATTAGCTTAACAGTTTCCAAAGTTCTGCACAGAAAAGGAGTAAAATTTAACACAATAAAATAAACTCTTGATTTAACTTTACTATTCCCCATTAAAGCAGTACTAAGTAACTTGTTTACTTTAATAAATCCTTTTCGTAGTCCCTCTGGGGGTAATACAAGTGTTAATGGGATGATTGGGGGGTCTTTCATCTCCCCCTGGTGTCTCTGGCCAGAAAACCACATTTGCAACTTGACTGCCACCGGACCGGAGCCACCAATACACACTAATGGAACGACGAAGAAGAAGCTAACAGGCTAAGGGGCAAAGCTAACTGCGGGCTAGCGCCACTTTAAACAGTATTTACAGCCAAGTTTGAGTAAAAAAAAAAAAGTTCATTGTGTAATTGGACGTACAATATCCCTCTCTCCCTTTGCCTTTTCTGTCAGCGTAGTAATTACTCTCACGGACAATTAATAAGTAAAAAAATCGCAACTTGCTACGACACCTGCAGTGGCGCTTATGGCCTCTAGGGGCAAGAGTTACTTAATACTGCTTTAAAACAGTAAAAAAAAAGAAAAAGTCAAATCAAATTGAAATAATAACACAAAGTAGCAAAAAATGAATTTAAAAAAACGTGGAAAAAACGTACCAATAATAAATCAATCAAACTAAATTAAACAATGTAAATCACGTGGGGGGCAGGCAGACGTTCCAGAGTATTGGGCCGACCACAGAGACTTCTTACTTCTGCTCGATTATTATCCCAGCACTTCAGCTCCAAAGCCCTGCCAGTGACTACAACTACACATAATCTGCAGTAACAGTGTTGCCCTTGTTGTTTCCAGAAGGCTACAGTCACCAGCTGGTCCAGGCTGAAACCCCACAGGAGTTGCCCCCGGCCTCTGACCTGGCCCCCGGGCACAAATCCGACTGTAAGGCCGTGGTGTCCGGACTCCTGAGCGGGACGCCGGTGAAGTGGGAGGTGGAGTTCGATATCGTGCCCTATCTGAACGGGCGCGAGCGAGAGGAGAAAGTGCACGAGGAGCTGTGGAACGAGACCTTCCATTACCTCGCCGGACGATCGATCATCTACGACTTCGAACACATGGCGGATAAGCAGTGCGAGATTGAGCACGGTGCGTATCGAGGGCCAAAAATGAGCGTGAATTCATTTCTAAATAAGGTTGTAGTACTCATAATATACTGTGTGTTTTAAATGCGTAAATGCTTATTCTCCAGGCTCGGGGAGGAGGTACCAGTCCTACGCCGTCCACTCCAGTAAATCCTGTAATATTCTGAGCAAATTCACCGCGTTTGTCCCCATCGACTTGGACACCAATGAGTATTTGCCGACATGTATTGAGCACATCAGCCACGGTAAGTCTTATGGATTCATGGTAAAGAACATCTCCACCATTCACTGCAGTCATCTATATGCCCATTTATCTCCGACACATGTGCATAATGCTAAAGTAGATTGTGTAAGACAAATTCAATAGAAGAGCTTACTCCAAAACGATTAGTTGCACGTTTTATATGACAAACTATAGGGGTGATTTTAAAATGTAAAATACTAGACTTATACTCCCCAAGTTAATACATGACTCTCTTCTTTGTATTGTATTGGGCGGCATGGTTGTACAGCAGTTAGTTTGCATGTTCTCCCCGTGTCTGCGTAGGTTTCCTCTGGGTACTCCTGTTTCTCCTACCACAGAAAACATATGCAATAGGTGAATTCTCCATCCAGGTGATTGTGACCATTATCCTGGCTCCACATCATGGAGATGGGTCCCCAGTGCTCCTTACGACCCGTCCCAGCGGCGTCGAAGGATGGGTCAAGTGCAGAGGACACATTTAATTGTACATTTGTTGTATAATGACAAATAAAGCACCTTAACCCTAACCTTTTTGGCTTATCTATCTACAGTAGTATTCATTTTATAATCTTCGATCCCAAAACCTATAGTTAGATTAGCAACTGAAAAAGATGGCAGCCAGGAATTCTAGCTCAAAAACTTGCACAAAGGTTAAAGTTAAGTTGAATGTCTTCTCTGTCAGTATAAGTCAGGGGTAGGCAACGTCAGGCCCGGGGCCAAATCCAGCCCTCCAGCACAGAACCTCTGGCACTCAAGATGAATTTGAGAAATACTATTATGCAGATAAGGAAGCAAATAACTGGTACAGTACTCTAAAAATGCAAGAAATTGTGTCAGTATTTTTAACACAACTTTTTGTTTTTTCAATATTTTCCATCTGAAACTACGTGGAAACACACTGGAGTCTGTTATTGGGTTGTTTTGTTCATAATTTCAGTCTTAAAAGCATATCTACAGCTTGTTCAAAACTTGTGTGGAAAATACAATATTTTATACAATATTATGACAAATTACAGTTTTATTTTGGTCGCGGCTTGTCATCATAGAGTAATGTTGGGTCCCAAAGCCATGGCACTTGAGAACCACTGATGTAAAGCATTGGCATTTGGAGAAAAAAGTCAGTTTACTGTAGGCTTCTATGGTGATGTTCAGCCCTTGGTGTTTTGGCAAGGAGGAAAATTGTCCCTCCACGACGCAAACTTGCCAACCCCTGGTATAAGTAAATGATTATGCCTTTTTTGCTTTAGTTTTTTTTTTTTTTCAGCCCACAATCACAAAGTGGTGATATTAATGAGCCATTTTGGATTAATAGTAGCTTGTCGGGTGGCAGGACATTAAGCCACATGACAAAGTTCAGTGTTAATTAATACAAAAACATGGCCATGCGCATCAGACAGAGGTTTGGTATTAGTAATTGATCATGTAAAGAAGATTAAACCAAGGCTAAATCAATACAAACAAGGGGCGTGTCTTGGGCGTCGCCACACCTATTTTGTAATGTTTAAAACAGAGTACACCCACCCGCCCCGCTACAAAATGTGGACACGCTTCGTAAACCAGGACGAAACCCAGACCAAATCAGTACTATGCCTTGTATCAACACTACGTTACTTGAGTATTTCAAATGTTTAGTGCTTGCTCTCTAAAAGTTGTTGAATACCTTTCCTGCAGGTGAAGTGCTGAAGAGAAGCTCCCGCTCCAGTTCTCGGTCCGGGAGCAGGAAGAACCGGGCCTACTCCATCGGACTGGGACGCTCTCAGTCCGGAGGGATGTCAGAGGACGCAGAGGACGGACCACAATGCAACGGTAAAAACAGGATATTTCAACAGTTTCTTGTTGGTCTGACAGTATTTTTAATTACTCTGGATCAGGAGACCACAGAAGAACCAAAGTTTATGTACATTTTTAGACTAATATCACGGTTACGATATCAAGGATTGTAATAAACTGGGGGTGAAAACAGTTATAGGCAAATGCTTAACTTGCTACACCAATTCCACATAAATACTTTGGTTACACATAAGGACTATTGTGCATGTTTCTGGTAGATGGGAGAAATCAAAAGCTCTGTGATCAGGGAAATAGACCTAGACATGGGGAAAACACAACTCGTGTGGTTTGGGAAACGAACCTGTGACCTTTTTGGTGTTAGTCGAGACGGCTAGTAGTCATAGTAACTACTAATCTGCTCCTGCTAAAAAAAAAAAAAAATAACAATTATTCTGTAAAACACATCTGAAAAGGCAAAGGCAATGCAACTTTATTTATACCGCGCATTTTGTACACAAGGCAACTCAATGCGCCTGATGCTTTAATTTAATTTGTTTTTATTTTTATTTGACCTTTACAAAGCTTTAAAGGAGTTATAGATACAGACGGCATCGTGTCATAGAAGGGGGCGTGGCCTTGCCGAAGGGAAAACAGAATGTTTTGGGAAACACAATTGTCCACTCTTTTTAGCCGTTTTCTGGTGAAATATCAACTTATTTATCACATATAAATATAGTCAAGTCTAAATTGGGTCCATATGGATGTTTATTCACAGCAGATTGTTCAGTAGAAGCAAAAAAAACGGCAGTCGTAGCTAGCGCTAGCTAGCGTTAGCATTAGCATGCTGCTAACATGAAGCATCATGTTAGCATTCTCCGTTATTTATGTATATATGGTCTGTTGAACCACTTTGCTCCTCTCCATGTCTTTGTACCTTTATTTAGTAGAAAACTATATCAATAATTGTACATTTGTTAAAGAGTACCGAAACGGGCGTGCCAAAGCCTTTCCCCACCCACAAACAAAAGTCAAAAGAGGCGGTCTCTGAGGTTTGGGTGTGACATGTGGGTGTGTGGGCCTTTGCATTGGCACAATCACAGCAGACTGATTACGTGGGAGGGACTTGGTTATATACCACAGGTACAGGGGCAGGACAATGGGCAGCACCTGATGACGATGTGTGGAGCTGGTGCGGCTTATGACGTTCTGTGGAGGCCGTGGCCACGTCTCCAGCCAATCAGGAAATTATAATTTAGTAGCAGAGTTTACCCTGAAGGGGGCGCAACCCATTCGTTTTCAGGCCAAAGTTAGGATTTAACACATGTTTGCGCTATAATGTCAGAATAATGTCAGGGACCAGTAGATAACACTATGAGACACCCATTGAGACAGTTTATCAGTTAAAAAAACTTGATTTAGTGTTTAGTTGCTCTTTAAAGTCGTTTTTGAATAATTAGAGAAAGTTTAGATTTTTCTCCAAATTGTTTCCCCCCTTAACTGGTTTCAAACGTGGCCATACCGCCTTTGCTCTACCCAATCCCGTCAGACCTTGGAAACTAAGTAGGGAAGGGCCTGGTCGGTACTTGGATGGGAGGCCGTTTGGTAACACCAGGAAGCCTAGCGAATGTAGTGAGCGAGTGAGTGGTTGGTGGTGGTCGGAGGGGCCGATGGCGCAGACTGGTTGCCTCGCTTCCGTCAGTCTACCCCAGGGTAGCTGTGGCTACAATAGTAGCTTACCACCACCAAGTATGGAGTGAATGAATAATGCAATGTAACGCGTCTTTGAGTGTCCAAAAAAGTGCTATATAAAACCGATACATTATTATTATTAGTATGGTCAACCCAAATAGTCAATATGTGACGAAAAGGGTTTTACCTTTTTCATCACATATTGACGCCCAAGGACGGTCGTGACGGTAAAAATACCCATTTCGTCTCATTTTGACTAAAAAGGTTCAAAATTAGGTATAGTTTTCACACGACTTCAGTTCATCCTCCTAACAGTTCGCACTTTGTTTCACAACATAAAGTTCCTCCAAGCCATTGTTTCCTACCCAGGGGTACAGGAAGCACTTGGCAGGTTTTACTTGGCAATATTTCAATTTCAAAAGATGATACTAAACTTTATTAGCTTTATTTTGAACACACAACATTGTCTTTTTATTAATCAATTGCAGCTTTAATTGATTCTTTTCTAAATCATCTCCAACATCCTTGAAGTAGGGGGTTCGCAAGACAAAAAAAAAAAGTTTGGGAACCACTGATTTCTTAACAAGTTCTGGACACAATCTGGAGTCATGTTTGTTTTTACTTTATGCATTAAATGGGCTTTGGGAATTAAGGAAATTGAGGAAAAATTAAATGTGTTAAAATACAAAAACTGAAACTGCATCCAAATCGTGTTGTGTTCAAACTGGATCTGCAAATGTCTATCCGTTTATATGATCTGTATTCTTCCCACGTGTCATCGATCTTCTGGCCTGACGGACCGTTTCCAGATCCCATCCACACTCGTCACCCTCTACTTTATGACAGTAATAAATGCAGATGCAGAGTATAACGTTGAGAGTGAGTCCGACTCGCACGATATGTAATGCATCTATTTATATCAGCTGTTACTGGAGATTCTTTAATATTTTATACAATAAGTGTATTTTGGTGGCATAGCAACAGCAGCGCGAAACGGCCTCTGTGCTTAGATTTAGCATTGATGTGGGTGGGCAGGAGATGAGGTTAAGTATGAATAGGATATGAAGTTACATTTTGTGCGTTTGATCATTTGGGTCTGTCGTTACCGTCTCAGCAGGAGAAGATGTGGCGTCCCCGTGCAGCACGCCCACCTCCAGTTGGGAGAGATGCAGCCTGGCAGAAGGTAAAAACCCCAGAGACTCTGTCAAAGGCTCTGTGCGGAGAGAGACCTCACATCATCGACGACGGGCCGCTTCAAAGCCACAGCATTGACTTCATGTTCCCTGGTTTTACAGAGAAATGTCGCCTGGAGCTTGAGGGTGCATGTGTTTAAACTTTTCATACACTTTTTATCTACTGTGGAAACACTACGTTTAAACACTAAACCAACTAGTTTCTGCTGATGCACTGTATGAGACTGACTTGTTGTATGTAGACAATGTTGCTAAAATTGTTGCATTCTAAAAGGCAGAATGTTTCAAGAAGCTAAACTGTCGGGTTTGTTTGTTTTTGTCACTTACATCTCCTCCGCATGAACCCGGGGAACCCAAGCGTCCCAGCGCAGTCCGTCTGTGACCTCGGACCAGTCCCAGAAGTCGGTGGAGAGCCTTTTCTCAGCCAGGTAAACGGCTCGGGTTTAACTGCTGTTGGTGCAGGGTAGGTGAGAGGAGGGTAAGATGAGCCACTTTTCGCTTTGGTGGTTGTTGTGTAAAAACAGTAAACAATCGATGCAAAATTGTACTATTTAAATACACATTTTTGGATGTTTTCTATTCTTTTGCATCTTCAAAAATCATCTGAAGGAGATGGTTTTGAAGATGTTGGTCTTCAAAAAAAACTAGTCTTGTGGCTCATTTCCCCCCCAGATTGGGGTAAATTGAACCGCCAGATTTAAAGGTGAAATTAATACTAAACATCATCAAGGCTCATTTTTTACGATTCACTGTTTCCCATTAGCAATTTTATTCCAAAAACATATTACAACAAATCTTTTTATTTTCATATTATGCTCCATCTGCAGATTATGACATTGTGTCTCTAAAAAAAATCCCAAATACTTTAATGTAAAATCTAATTTTAATTTGCTTGTCTCTACTAGACCCAGAACCACCAATAAACAAAAACTGTAGTATTGTACATTAACATTTACTGTAATGTGTCATTCATTGTTTCTTACGGAGCAGAGGCTTAATTTACCCCAATGTTTTTGGGTCAATTTACCCCATTATTTCTTCTTTGAGAATACCAAGAGAGTTGTGTTTATTTAAGAAGAAATCTTCCTAAATTATTAATCTGCTTTTATATCTAATTTAATGACCAACCAGCATCAGGAAAAAAAAACTCACCTGCATGTTTTTGTTTGTTTGTGACGATCGTTTTTGGGATCAGGCCAAAAATTTACTCTGAACTGCGAAAACAAGGTTTTTCATAAACAGTGGGGTTATTTTACAGCCACATTTTCAAATGTTTGTCTGTCAAGTTCAAATCATGTAAAGATTAAATCTATAATCTCACATTTCAAGAAAAATGTTTTATTTGACAAAATATAAGGGTGGTTCATCTTACCCCACTCTCCCCTACAAACACATCACGTTAAATTTCATAATTCTGTGGGAGAAGAGTTAAGAAAATTTGAGATGTGTTGAGGACTTTTGTGTCAGTAATTTGACAAAATGACACTTAACTTGAAATGTCTTGAAAATGAACATTTCGACCATGATCGATGTATATAATCCTTTTTTTTTTTTTGCTGTTTTTGTTTGTTTCTTTTGTACTAATGTTCCTTTGTATTATTGTGAAATGAGAATTTTCTTCTTTTTTTTTTATTGCATTGAGTTTGGGGGTAGGTGCTCATAAGCTTCTTGCTTCAGCCCATTCCTTTTGAGCAGAATGTTTACCCGTCAAATATACAAATAAACTAAACTAAACTTGATAAAAATGCAAAAATATATATATATAATAATAATCTACCGAAATAATAAACAAAGATAACGCATCGGTTTATATACAGTAGGTAGAAAAGGTTTAGGCACCCCGGATCAAAATGTCTAATAATGTGAATAATAAAACACAGGGAAGTTGAAATGATCTCCAAAAGGCATGAGGTTGTAGAGACATTCCCATAACATTTCCCCCCCCAAAAAAATTCAAAATAATATTAATGTAAAACAGAATTAATGCGTCATAGAAACCACTAATATGGCAAGTATCACAGCTTTAATCTTTCAGTTCTAGTTTGAGGGATTTTAGTTCTTTCTTCCTTACAAAAGTCTTCACACACACTCTCTAGAGGTTTAATAATAATAATGGATTTTATTTATAATGCACTTTACATTTGGCGAACAAATCTCAAAGTGCTACAATAAAATGGCAGTAAAAGCAATGAGTATAAAAAAGGAATTAAAGCAGCCTATGGTTAAAAAGTCAGCAATAACATTGACTAAATAAAAACGTTTTAAGTTGTGTTTTTTTTGAAGGGTCTACAGACATTCCAGAGCCGCGGGGCAAAACCTTCAGGCTGCACCTCTTTATGTAATCCAACTGCACAAACCAACCAAACTCTATGTTCAGTCATTTAAAGAGGGGGTATTATGCTTTTTCAATCACATAGCACCAGTCTATAGCATACTACAATGATGACGTAACCTTCTGTTGGTCTGTATATGCAGTAAATTAAAATAACTGCCTTGAATAAAATTGCTCTCTCAAAATGGCTGTACTGAACGTCTTGAAATAGGCCTCTGTCTCTTTAAGAAGCTTTCCGACACGCCCCCTTCAGCACACTGCTGTGGCATCTAAACAACACTACTGTGCGGGAGGGGGCTCTGCTGAGCTGAGGAGCAGTGGTTGGTGGCTTGGCTGGTGACAAAAGATCCAGAGGCGTCTCCAGGAGGTGGGGGTGTTCCTAGGAGGACTGAGGCATAGCTACACCTAAAATGGCTGCCGTCGAAGTTTTTACTGATTACTCAAAAATATGTGAATGAGCCAAGGCAACACTCCAGGCATGTGTTTAATAAGGGAATGACATAATAACATGATATAAAGCTTCAAAAAGTTGATTTTACATAATATCCCCCCTTTAAAGAGGCTTTAACGGTCTTGAAATTCAAAGCACAGGATTGGACTTTTTTTCCTCCTGTGTTGAATGTCACCTGTCAGTACAAAAATGTATATTTCGCTGTCAGGAGGATGGTTCCAGTGGCTCAAAATCTCCGTGAATCACTGCTGGAGAACTGCAAAGTGAGACTGGTCTGACTCTGACTGTCAGCTACTCAATGTTGCTCATATTAAAAGCTTATCTTATCGTTTCTTATTACCTTTTTGAATTGATCAGAAATGCCTTCTAGACCGTTCTTCCAGATCTATGGTTCCGAATACAGGCTGCTTTTCAGTTTCCTGTTGAAACACATTCATTGTGCACAGAGAACACATTGAGACAGTATTACCTTAAAACATGGCCTTTGCTGTTTTGTCCTCAGACTGGCCCTCAGCAGGACACGGCTCCTGACTCGAGCTGCCAGAGGATTCATGTGCCGAACTCACAGCAAGTCGGGCGATTCCATGGGAGAGAGTGACAATGAAAACAAAGACTACGTCCCTGTGGTGGGTAGCAAACAAGGTTGAAAAATACATTTAAATCCTGCTAAAATATTATACAATGTTTGCAAATGTTGACTTTATATAGGTACGTATTACATCACCTGATTATAATCTTGCTCCTGCTTTAGTTTAAACTTCTGCAAACATGTTCTGAAATGCATGGGATTATTGTATGTCTTGTAAATGTCTATGCTTCTGGAATGTCCCTAAAATGTCCACAGTGATAATTGAAAATCTAATCGCTTCATTCGTCAAGGAAATTGCCGTTTCGTGTTTTTTCCTAAATCGTTCCGCCCTGGTTTTACATTTACGTCTTGGCACCTGCGTCAGAGCCGTGTGAGTATTCTGCCGACACACGGGCATTTTCAATCTGCACAAATCTGAGGTGAGCGGAGAAAACTGGAGAGACTGTCGCGGCCGATCGAGCTCGTTTAGTGTTTGTTGAACAATGATCAGCGGCAGTTCTGAACAGACTCAGGGCTCAGGTGCGCTCTGTGTGAAACATGTGGGAGTCTTGAACAAATGCCAACCCACGAGCCGCTTTTGTCTCGAATTAAGTCTCGCGCTGAAAGATGAAAGGGAATGAAAAGTAAATCACTCAATTAAACCCTCGGCCATGTTTAGTACATTGAATCATGAAACTGTGTTGACAAAGCGATTGAAGAGTTTCATCTGTTCTACATTTGAAATTATATGAAGAAAATAATGTCATGTTTCAAACTGGAATTGAAACTTCACGATGTTTTACAGAAATATAGGTAATTTAGTGTCCCCCTCCTGTCCACAGGTGTCTCTGCAGCTGGCCAGTGGGGCCTTCCCCCTGGACCCCGCCCTGTGCGAGGTCATCGGTGTTCCCATGGAGAAGCTGAAGTGGACGTCTCCGTTCAGCTCCCACCGCAGCAGCCTGAGCCGCCGCGCTGAGAGCCTGGAGGAGGAGCGCAGGGCAGAGCTCGACTCCTGTCTGCAGCCCACAGACCGCTCCGTGCAGAGCCCTGTAACGCCCCTGTCAGCCCCTGTAACCCCCCCATCAGTCTGGGGGAGGTCAGCTGCTCCCTGGGCAGTCCGTCTACGCCCGCCGAGCTGCCCCTGTCCCCAGGGTCTACGGGCGACAGCGGGCACGGGTCAAAGCGGGAGGGGCAGGGTACGGAGAGCATGGTGTGGGCCACTGCTGTGGCGCTGGCCTGGCTGGAGCACAGCTCCGCCAGTTTCTTCATCGAGTGGGAGCTGGTGGCGGCCAAAGCCAGTCTGTGGCTGGAGTCGCAGGATGTGCCCGAGGGAAAGGACCTGCCGTCTGTGAAGGCCGCCGCAAACCAACTGTTCATCATCCTCAGGCACTGGGATGAAAACCTGGACTTCAACATGCTCTGCTACCACCCTGACAGTGTGTGAGGCTGTGCTGAAAACTGGCTCCGAAACTATGCTAAAGACACTGCCCCCTCCTGCCCAGCTCTGTGCTCTGCAGCCTGTTCCCCTTGTGTGAACCTCAAACATATCACTGTCCAGAGGCCCCGCGTGTGCCACGAACTGTAGCAAAGACCAAACAGAGGATCTAATGTCTGCTGCATGCTGGAGCGCCCACCAACGGAGAAAAACTCTTGTTGTCATCATATTGATGTTCTGAAGAGAATGCTGCAAATGTTTCTAATAATGTACTTTTACAGATTGTATTGTAAAGAAAATGTCTGAAAGCATATCTCTGTTCAGCTTTTATAACGCTTCTTACAATGACGGCATTATCCCATTTCCATTTTAGCAGAAAAATAACAATATGCAAAGGCTCCAATTTGGTATAGACCGGGATTTTGTGAATGAAATCTCCGTCATTATGGCATTTACTGTTCCTCCCCCAGTTTCCACCCTGCTGATTATTCGCATTAGTCCAATTTTAGTGTTAAAAATCAGACTTATGGCAAAGTCAGTCAGTGACCACAGCTCATTTACCGCAAGTGCCTCCGAGGTCCCATTCTGCAGGAAATGTAGCTGTGTTTCCCCTTGTAATCAATGCAGACAATAGCTGGTGATGGCTGTCCTTTCACTAAAGCAACTCAAGAAACACTTGATTTCACGACTTATTGCAGTTCCTCATCCCAGTTCGGTTTTAGTGTTGCTTTACTCAGGTACCCGTGCTTTTGTTCCATCTCTCAGGCCGAGTTCAGTTGGTCCTCACATTTTTGCATGAAAATAATATATTTCTGTTAAATGTCAGACCAGCCCGGGCCAGCCACAGGACTTCCTTATTGAAATCAACACAGAGAAATGCTTGATTTGAATGTCATTTAGGATGGGACAAACAGGCAGAGTACGGTGTAGTGGTGTAGCTCACGCCGCTGAGCAAGAAGATCCTGGTCTTGCGTTGAAAGTAACTTGAAAGTGCTGATTTTTGAGAAGATTTCACCAAAAGTAATGGATGAAGAATGCCTTGTCTTGTCTTATACTTTTCTGTCTCATTTCTAGTTATTTAAATGTACAAATTCAGAAAGACAAAACAAAAAGAACTGGACTCACGTTTAAAGAAGTGCCAACAGTTTCGCTGTCCATCCACCAGCATGACTGATATTGTTGACTTTATTTAAGAGTTTATCTTGTTTTAAGCCAATTAACACTTGTTCCATTGCCATTACCTTATTTCAAGATTGTCCAGACCTGCTCAGAATCAGCCATTTAAGATTGCTTTTATTTTCCTCCGTATACCATTAAAAGAATGCACAGTAGGGTCCTCTTTGGGGCCAGAAATCCTTCTAGATATTCTGAATTTCCGTGGGACTTTCTTGGATACATCCATCCATCCATCCATCCATTTTCTTCCACCCGTCCGTTGCCGGGTCGTTGGAGCTGCCCAAATCACATTGCACCAGCCCCTATGGCTCCTCCTGCAGGTGGTGGGTCCACAGAAGGACGGCCTCATGGTTCTAACCGGGCCTGTTGGTCTCTCATAAGGGGCTTCTGAACCGCTCTTTGTCTGACCCGTCACCTAGGACCTGTTTGCCATGGGAGACCCTACCAGGGGCGCGAAGCCCCCGACAACAGAGCTCCAGGATCATTCGGGCGCTCAAACCCCTCCACCACGTTAAGGTGGCGGTTCCAGGAGGGGTTTCTTGGATACATGCAGTTTAAAAAATGAATAAATAGCAGGGGCAGAGTGAACTAATCAGAGTAATGAGAGGCCTGTTAATTTTCATCAACGCAAAGCGAAGACCATTATAGTTCAAAACCAATTCCAGTTAATTGGACACTTTATTTTATGACTCTTTTATGAAAGCTTTAAATCCTCCCGTTGCTGAAAGAAAAAATACAGTGAGAAATACGTATGACTGGCCTGGCTTTTGTCACACTGCCACATTCACGGATGTCACAGTTGTATCAAACTATGTCGTTATTAGGAAGAGAAAGGTTTGTCACAATCGTTGAAAAAAGTTAATGAAAAAAGTGACATTTTCTGTCCACTTTCATGCACGTTAATATGTGACCATTTAAAAGATACATGTTTTTTTTTCATGAACACTGCCATATAACAATTACAATTTAATCCGAAATATAATATTCTAAATTTCTTACAGTGACGTAGACAATCATTGTAAGAAATCAAGAATTACAGCCACCATTTTGAAAAGAATATAATGAAAAAAATGCTCTCAAAATGTGAAGAATGTGATTGATTGATTTTTCCCAGTGGTAAAAAGATGCCGTTGGAAATGTGCAGATATAAAAAGTGTATTCATTAATAACTTCTGACATCCATATACCAGGTTTTACAAGCTTTTTTTTTTGCATGAACATAATGTATTCTGTCACAGTGCCACAAACCCCTGTGCTCTTAGTACTGTTAGTGGAGTATTCGCTGTAGTGAGGCTATAGCCGTGACTGTGACGTGTTTCTGATGTAAATGGGTCAGTCGTATAGTGCAGTAAGAAGTTGCATTGTGTGCCTTTATAACTGGGTGTTGACTGTTTGGGGTTGTCCGAAGCTTCTGTAATGTCCTTCTAACTGTCACTGTTATGGGCGGCTCTACAGGTGCATGGAATAAAAGAAATCGTTCGACAAACATAAAGGCTTCAGCACTGTTACTTTCCCGCCGCGTGTTTGTCCCAGTTATTTGACCAATCTTTCAATGCTGTTGAGCAACCGCTGGGCTCACCGTGCTCCGAGCCCTTGAGAGCTGGGTGAAGTCTTCAATTTCAAAGATTTTCAGTTTTAAAGAGGAGTTATTATGCTTTTTTCAATCACATAGCACAAGTCTATAGCATACTACAATGATGACGTAACCTTCTGTTGGTCTGTATATGCAGTAAATTAAAATAACTGCCTTGAATAAAATTGCTCTCTCACAATGGCTGTACTGAACGTCTTGAAATAGGCCTCTGTCTCTTTAAGAAGCTTTCCGACACGCCTCCTTCAGCACACTGCTGTGGCATCTAAACAACACTACTGTGCGGGGAGGGGGCTCTGCTGAGCTGAGGAGCAGTGGTTGGTGGCTTGGCTGGTGACAAAAGGTCCAGAGGCGTCTCCAGGAGGTGGGGGCGTTCCTAGGAGGACTGAGGCATAGCTACACCTAAAATGGCTGCCGTCTAAGTTTTTACTGATTCCTCAAAAATATGTGAATGAGCCAAGGCAACACTCCAGGCATGTGTTTAATGAGGGAATGACATAATAACATGATATAAAGCTTGAAAAAGTCGATTTTACATAATACCCCCCCTTTAAGTTATTAATTTAGTTAAAAAAAGAGGGATGCTTTGTTGTTTGCGGCTCTTTACACCTGACATTGTGATGGGATTTGTGGTTGGTTTATTACTTTTTAGAGCCTATTATCATGTTACAACAGACCTGGGCAAATTACGGGATGTGGCCCACGACTTGTAGGGCATAAATTCCTGAGTATGTAAAAAAAAAAGTAAGTCTCTAGCCCATTCCTTTGCGGAGTTATGATTTTTTTTAAAGAAATGACCAGAATGGCTTTAATTGGCTTTATATGGCTAAATATTTACAGAAAATAATAGTCCTACTGAATACCAGTATCAGATATTCATAATTCAATGTTACAATGTTGTTCTCCCATCAAAAACAGACCTGGAGCTGTATTTGTAGCCGCTAGCGCATGTTCAAGCAATCTTTGGATCTTAACCAGTGGCTATTCTTAGCATTGCGGCAACAGCTCCCAAAAGAAAAAAAACTCCTCCCGAGGTCCTTCATATCCGGAGAATGCTTTCCTCACCTCCCGACCTCCTGCTAAACTTAATCCTTTCATCGCAACGTGAAAACACTGGTCATAATTTCACTACAGCCCAGGGTTGCCAGGTCACGGCAGCCGAACCCGCCCCAAAATATCTGAAAAACCGCCCAAGACCCACACACATTTTTTGCCCACGTAGCATTCTCTCATTTACATTTTTGGGGCTCTAATACTGCAATACAGGCAATTTTAAACAGTAAATTAGGTACGACACAAATGGCTATATGCTATCCACCCGCAATTTAACACCCGTCTGGATGAATGACTATTAAAGTGTAAAATAGTGATAATTACCAAATATAGTTCGGGAAAATCCATTGCTACCATGGAGATCCACCATGTTTGTGGCTATTAGCACACACTTTCCATAGACTAACATTAACTTAAAACAGTATAAAAAAAGTGGAGGAAAAACTCCATTAGCTGCTGAGTCACTACTGGTAAATATACATCAAACTCACTGTGGTGTCCAAGTGTTTTAAAGCAGTACTAAGTAACTCATGCCCCTAGAGGCCATAAGCACAACTGCAGGTGTCGTAGCATGTTGCTTTTTTTACTCATTAATTATCCGTGAGAGTAAATACTACGCTGACAGAAAAGGCGAAGGGAGAGAGGGATATTGTACATCCAATTACACAATGCAGATCTTTTTCTTTTTTCACTCAAACTTAGATGTAAATACTGTTTAAGTGGCGCTAGCCCGCAGTTAGCTTTGCTCGTTAGCCTGTTAGCTTCTTCGTCGTGATTCCATTAGTGTGTATTGGTGACTCCGGTCACTTGTATTACTCCCAGAGGGACTACGACAAGAATTTATTAAGGTAAACAAGTTACTTAGTACTGCTTTAATGTGAACAATAACTCCGGTGTTTCACCTAATCTCCACTAGTTTATTATTGCTGCAAATACCATGTTCAGTGGTCAACTTCAGTGGTCAGTGGTTCAACTTTATGACACAAAAACAAAGAGGTTACAACTGCGTCTAAGTGGCTCTTTTGAAGATTGCTGCCATATTATTTCCTGCTGCTTTACCATTTGCTGGAACCACTTACAAACTGACTCTCAAGTGTATTAAACACCAGGCACATTTCTAGAAACTTAACTCTCGCCTTAAGAACATGGGAAAGTACAGGAGTTGCACAAGACGAGTCAGACCGGGGGACCGCAGTTGAGTCACACATCCAGGACGTTATGCATTTTCGTATTAAATTCAACAGTCTTCACGGGGGCCTCTGTGTGCGATGTCAAGGCGACACGGCGCTCCGCTCCCAAGTGACTCAGCGTCCTCGTTTTCAACAAAAGGTGCCACAATACGTCCCCTTCAAAATCAAAAGACCGGATAATGATCGAGATGACAACGGGACGTCACCGCTAAAATTGGAAAATGAATCAGCGGGCGAACATGAGAGACAATAACCGCTGTTTTTAGCAAGACGTGCGCTGTAATGACGACAGTTTGAGGGCAGTCAGGATGACATGTGGAGCATTTACTGAGGACAGAGGGAAACCACACTTTGAACTATGTTTTGTTTTTTTACGAGAGAGCAACATTATAACATGATTAAGAGTTTTAAAGCAGTACTAAGTAACGTGTTTACCTAAATAAATCCTTTCCGTAGTCCCTCTGGGAGTAATACAAGTGTTAATGGGATGATTGGAGAGCCACCAATACACACTAATAGAATCACGAAGAAGCTAACAGGCTAACGGGCAAAGCTAACTGCGGGCTAGCGCCACTTTAAACAGTATTTACAGCCATGTTTGAGTGAAAAAAATTATTTCCATTGTATAACTGGATGTACAACACCCCTCTCTCCCTTCACCTTTTCTGTCAGCGTAGTAGATTTACTTAGTACTGCTTTAAAAAAAAAAAAGGTTAATTCACCAAGCCATACTGCGAAATGTCCAGTTTTCCTTGAAAATAATAGGGTTTCTTATGATTTACTGAAAAATAAAGCAGATTTTTACGCTCAAAAAGTTATTAATTCTAGTGGTATTTCTTCAAGTACTTCTTGAGTCTTACTTGAGTTATTTTTGGGTCACTACTTTTTATTTCCATTCAAGTAAAATTATTTACAGCACTATTAGTCATATGTCAGTAAATAAACTGCCTGACCCAACAAAAGTCACCACCTGGATTGAACTGTTATGACCTGGGGTACGTGATCAGTAAGTAAGTGCTTTGTTTGTCCAATTGTATAACAAAATTGTGTTCAGGTGTTAGTCCTGAGCCGCTGCGACTGACCGCTGCACCGCTGTGGGCCAACCTGACCAGCATGTTTTGGGGGTAGGGGAAACCGTAGGACCCGGAGGAAACCCAGCTGGCTGCCTTCAGTGCTCCTCTGATCCTTTGAAACGGTGCAGCACTTCCTGGGTTTGTCCTGGTTTCAGAGCGTGGTGTCCGGCACTAGTCAGCTCCACCTCCTCCTTCCTCTTCCTCCTACGCAGATCCGCTCCACAACAGCCTTTCACCATCTTCTGGAAAGAGCGTAGAAGATTAATATAATCCGTCTTATTCGCCAGTGAAAGAACATTAGACAGAGGAAGGTCTTGGTTCAGCAACAATATGTGCCCAAAGAATGAGCTGCATACCTTCCTGAACATCCAGGTTATTCCATCAATGGAGTTCTTCTTCCCTGATGGCACAGGCATATTCCAAGAGGACAAAGCCAGGATTCCCTCAGGCTGACGGGCTCACATTGTGAAAGAGTAATTCAGGAGCATGAGACATCATTTTCACGCATGGATTGGGCACCACAGAGTTCAGATCTTAACCTCATTGAGAATCTTCGGGATGTGCTGGTGAAGGCTTTGCGCAGTGGTCACACTCTCCCATCATCAATACAAGATCGTAGTGCAAAATTAATGCAACACTGGATCTTTTGCAGAGGCGTATTGAAACATTGCCACAGAGAATGTGTGCTGTAATCAAGGCAAAAGGCGGTCCAACCAACACTAGAGCGCGCCTTTATTTGAGCCACTCTATCTGCTTCAGCTTATTGCCCACCTATGTAACCTCGTAAAGAAGGACGCACATAACCATGTTCACTTTCAGTTTCTCACAGTGTTATTTAATGACAGCCACCTCTTTTTGCCCTTTGAAACTCAGTCAGTTTGACGTGGAGACTGGGCTGAAAGCGAGAGATAAAACTACATTTTCAGCAACCTTCACAGACTCCACCTATATTTGGCAGCGCCATAAGCGCATAACATTTCTCAAGGTTGCTATGGTGAAATGAGGACAAGGCTTTTAAGAAAAAGGAGGCTCCAGCGACTTTAGGTATAGACTGTGAAAACATGCAGTTTCCTCACAGCGTGTAGAAATAACGAGTGTACTTCGAAGTGTTTGTAAATTCAAAACATGTACAGTTGTTTAGCCTTAACAAGCTGCTCCAGGGCTCCAGCTGCTATCTCTCGTTGCATGTATTGCCTCTCGATAACCTCACACAGATGCACAAATCCCTTTCTAAACTTTATAGCATATGCTCCCCATGATTAAACACAGCAAATGTGATGTAACTAGGAGATTTTTATAAATATATTTTTTCATGAGCAGTAATTTGACACATAGGGGAGAGTGGGTTAAGATGAGCCAGTGGGTAAGATGAACCACCCTTAAATTTTGTAAAATATTTTTCTTGAAATGTGAGATTATAGATTTAATCTTTACATGATTTGAACTTGACAGACAAAAAATTGGAAAATGTGGCTGTAAAATAACCCCACTGTTTAGGAAAAAGCTTTTTTCGCTGTTCAGAGTAAATTTTTGGCCTGATCCCAAAAACGATCGTCACAAACAAACAAAAACATGCAGGTAATTTTTTTTCCTGATGCTGGTTGCTCATTAAGTTAGGTATAAAAGCAGATTAATAATTTAGGAAGATTTCTTCTTAAATAAACACACCTCTCTTGGTTTTCTCATAGAAGATATAATGGGTTAAATTGACCCAAAAACATTGGGGTAAATTGAGCCTCTGCTCCATAAGAAACAATGAATGACACATTACAGTAAATGTTAATGTACAATTCTATAGTTTTTGTTTATTGGTGGTTCTGGGTCTAGTAGAGACAAGCAAATTAAAATTAGATTTTCCATTAAATGTTAAAGCTTGTTTTCACTGTTCTATGACATATCATTCTCACTACCTCCCGCAGAGGGCGCCCCAGGCCAATTCAAAGTCCTGCCCTGCCCATTCTCTCATTCTTACTGCCTTTCCTTACATACGTAAACGTTGTTTCAAAATTCAAAATATAAAAAGGATTGTGTTTGTTTTTAGGGACGCCATTTAAAAGCGTGCTTAACAGAGAGAAAAGGTCAGTTTAGCAGAAAATCTACTTTCCCCAACAAACAAATGAAAATAGAGTCTAGGGGAAAAAAGCTGCTCTTTTGGTACATTAAGAATCCACTCGAACGCATTGTGTCGTGGACATGAAAGCGCCAACGCCATGGAAACCCCTCTGTTTCTGTCTTATTTTAGCTACAGGAGCTGTCAATGTGACGGCGAGGGAACCATCAAAGACATTCTCTCCTTTATGAAGTGTTTTTTGAATTTCAATGCCAGGAGAGAACGAGCACCAGGCGATAAGGGCCATAGAGAAGCCCTAATGACTTCCCTCAGCCCCATTAGCATTTTACAGTATAGGCACAGTACAGGAGTCTACACAATATCACTTGATCTCATTTGCACTGAGTGAGTTGCTCGTATTTGATCGTCCTCTATTTGACATTTTTGTTGAATTGAATGTGTTATTTCCTAGACTTCTGTACCCAAACTTCTATCAAAATTCTTATTCAGTTCCCAAATTGGGCTCGGGGGCCCTCTGGTGGGCCTCAGAGGCAATACAGGGGTGCCCCGAAAACTTGTCTACAAAACAAGTACACTGAATAACCTACAGCCATTCCTAAATGTTGCTCAGTGTTGCTAAAGTGGCGCTAGCCCGCAGTTAGCTTTGACCGTTAGCCTGTTAGCTTCTCCTTCGTGATTCTATTAGTGTGTATTGCGCCTCCGACCCGGAGACAGGGAAGTTGCAAGGGTGGTTTTCTAGCCAGAGACACCAAGGGGAGATGAAAGACCCCCCGATCATGCCATTAACACTTGTATTACCCCCGAGGGACTACGGAAAGGAATCATTTAAGTAAATAAGTTGCTTAGTTCTGCTTTAAGTAACTTGTCAGGATTACATTTACAAAACTGGTAATTAGATGATAATTACTTCATTAACTAACTATTGAAAACCTCATTTTACTCATAAAATATCTGTGTTGTTTATACTAAAGTAACTAGTAATCAGTAATCAAAGAAGTAACTATATTGCTTTTAGAAGAAGTAATCCATAGGCAGCTCTGTATGCGATCAAAAGTCTCATTCAAACTTAAAGCTCTTGACTTGGCGTATTGAGTTTTTATTTTAGGCGATGACTCGAATCGTCTCATTTGTTTTCTTCTTTTGATCGGACAAAAGCGGTGTTTGTCGAGGGGAGACGCCGGATTGATTTTTGATCCAATTAGGCTCCAGTCAAAGGCAGAGACAGAGACTGATCTTCAAACCGGCACAAAAAAGTAACAGGGAATGAAAAACTAGCAGTTGTTGAAATGTTTGCTTTACCAAATGCTAAATTAAGCAGCATATTAGGCGTGTGTGTAAGGCCTAATGTGTGGCCGGGTTTGGCTTTGGTCTTTCTTTAGTAGATGAAAATCAATGCACATTGTCTCAACAAATAGGCCAGAATATGAGCCCTGTTGAAATACATCTGGTGCAGAAATAATGTTTTTTCCTCCTTGCTCTTCTTAGCAAAAGGAGGAAATGGTCTTGTAATGAAGTATTATTAAAACAATTATACACTTTGTTAATCCAGAGTGAAGCAGTGAGTGTTTAATGAGCACTTATTGCTCAAGGGATTGTGATTTATTAACGGTTTAATCAAATCGTAGACGATAACACCATTGGGCCTAACAATATGAAAATGATTGGATTTCAAATGGGTTGTTTTTTTATTCCTGTGACTGAAGCTGCTTTTGCAACCTTCTCCAGTAAGTGATCCAAATTCTCACTGATGAAAGGCAGTCTTAGAAAAGGGTAGTGATATAAGGAAGCACTATTTTGTTATTTCAAAAACGTCTGTCGGAATAAAGCTGTATAATTATGTCTATTTGCAATTTTTCAGACGAGAAACGCCGTTGCAAGTAGATTTATTTGTGACATGTCCAAAAGACATAACATTTCAGAGAATACTGAAACATAACCTGCTAAATTAAAGGAACAGGCCACCGTTTTTCCATACTGACATATGTTCTTACCCGAGCTTAGACAAGTTGATGCGTACCTGTCTGTCTAAGCTCTGGTAGGAACATATTTCAGTATGGAACAAACGGTGGCCTGTTCCTTTAAGACCAGAAGCACAGTTTAGAACATGTTTGGAGAAGTTTAACCTGTTATTTACCAGCTTAGGGTTAGTTTTAGTGTTCGCAATTATACATATCCAAATCTCAAAGAGTATTGACTGGAGAGCTTGCAGCCTATATGCTAGTGGGATGCCTCATTTCAAAGCCAAGACCTTCTCAATTCTAAAACTATGTGTAAGATCTGTGTGAGTGAAACACAACTTGCATCACATTTGCCG
Organism: Neogobius melanostomus; assembly: GCA_007210695.1. Taxonomy (NCBI): domain Eukaryota; kingdom Metazoa; phylum Chordata; class Actinopteri; order Gobiiformes; family Gobiidae; genus Neogobius; species Neogobius melanostomus. The sequence goes on from VHKM01000761.1 coordinate 331,255, forward strand.
TCCCTAACCCTAATCCTAACCTGGTTTAAAACAGCATATAGGACTCAAGATCTAGGATTTCTTGTTGCTTGCAAAGGGTATTGTATTGTCTAAATCAGGGGCAGGCAAAATCAGGCTGATTTTCAAAAGTGCGCTACACGGAGACCAAACACCTGTTAACGTGTGCAACAAATACCCTAATACTGTCCGTTCCTTTAAAAACACCCATAACCCTTAAAGAGGGGGTATTATGCTTTTTTCCAATCACATAGCACCAGTCTATAGCATACTACAATGATGACGTAACCTTCTGTTGGTCTGTATATGCAGTAAATTAAAATAACTGCCTTGAATAAAATTGCTCTCTCAAAATGGCTGTACTGAACGTCTTGAAATAGGCCTCTGTCTCTTTAAGAAGCTTTCCGACACGCCCCCTTCAGCACACTGCTGTGGCATCTAAACAACACTACTGTGCGGGGAGGGGGCTCTGCTGAGCTGAGGAGCAGTGGTTGGTGGCTTGGCTGGTGACGAAAGGTCCAGAGGCGTCTCCAGGAGCTCGGGGCGTTCCTAGGAGGACTGAGGCATAGCTACACCTAAAATGGCTGCCGTCTAAGTTTTTACTGATTACTCAAAAATATGTGAATGAGCCAAGGCAACACTCCAGGCATGTGTTTAATGAGGGAATGACATAATAACATGATATGAAGCTTGAAAAAGTCGATTTTACATAATAACCCCCCTTTAAACTCCACCAAGCAAACTTCCCTTGGTCTAAATAATTGCAGTCAATTTGCTAAATGCTACAGTTCAAACTGCATCAATGATTCTATTGTGACCTCTCCAGCCAGCATTAATGTCACACAAATTACTCACGCGTAACATTTTACTTTCTAGTTTTGTGCTTAACTTCACCTGAGTTCGACAGAAGAACGATATGAATCTGCTTGGCCCATGTCAGAGAGACCGGGTCACTATGTCCCCCGTCTCTGTGATATGATCGCAACGTCGAACCAAAATTGTCCTCCTGGGTTAGAGCAATCAAGAAATAAGCCAGATGATATAACTTTCTCACGGTTGGGCTTGGATTTCTTTTTCTTCCTCATTTATCATTTCAGGAAAGGCTATTGCAGAGAGAGATGATTGACACATGAAATTGGGATAAAATTACTCACATTCAGAATATCCAACTGGGTTAGACACAGGGGTTACTTTTCAAAACGTTTCATAACTAATTAGATGTACAATAGGTGACTCCCCAGCCTGATGATTTTGACCATCACATCTGAAGATTGCACTGCGCACACACGTTTCCCTACAGGAACAATACCTTAACACTAACACACAATGTTGAAAGTATTCTCTATAGAAGTCTAAGCTAGGGAGGAGTTATGCAAGTGGAAGCAGATGGATCGATGGCAGGAAAGGAGAGAGTTCAGTTTCCTGTGAGCCTGGTGGATGTGGCTGTCCATCAGTCAGGTGGACCTGCCCCTGAAGGCAGCACACGGAAAAGACTGTAGCTACATTTCATGGGGTCAACTGTTAGATCTCTATGCAGTTAGTGAACTAGAGCTTCAGCAGCATTTGCCCAATTCGACCGTCCTTACCCAGGGGAAGGGGAAGTGACATCACCAACAGCTGTTTTTCTTCTTCTTTAAAGTTTAGTGCAGGCCAAACAAAAGCGCATACCGCCACCTACTGGATATTGTCCAAAAACAACATAGTGTCTAAATAAAGACATTTAAGGCGGGAAAAAAAATATCCAAATGATCCTTTATATTTCCCTTTATTTTATCTCAACAGCTGTTTCATAAAGCTACAGTATGCAAATTAGCCATGTGGCTTAAGTTTCTACTAAATGAAAACAAAACCACAAAAGCACAAACTGCCTTCATTTAAGCCATTTACTGAGGCGGCTCTTTAAAACCATGTGACTGAGCTGTGGTGACGACAACATGTATTTGATCACTTTTATAAAGTTTGACTTGTGCAGAATCTCATTTATTTTTTTATTATTTTATTATTAAATGTCAATCAACAGTGGTTGCGCATGAATCACTCCAGGGTGGGGGCGAAGGGGGATGTTGAGATTGGCGCAGTGGCTGATGGGATGGCACATAGCTCCTAATCGCCAGTGAGTTAACATCAGAGGTCCTTATGCTAAAGTGGCTATGATAGTTAGCATACAGGCCACTTTCCCTAACTCCTTCCTAACCGAAAGCCCAATTCGGACGCTTCTTGTCATGGCGGATGCTGACGCACACCCGGTTTGGCGTAAGACCTCTTACCTTTACTGGTTTCGGATGGAGCATGTGTCTGAATGTACTCACTATTCCCAAGGGTGTCCAAAGTGGGGCCCGCCGAAACAATTCTGTTGGGCCGCCAAAGAGTGACCTACTTTTGCGCTGTATGGTTAATACTAACTCTCTCCCATTCATTCTCAATGAATCCATTCTCAATATGGATGCAGTACACTTTTTGGCCACCAGCGTCAATTGGGGGCGCTGTTTCACTCCTATCGCAAAGTTAAGGAAACGCTGTTGTGGTGTCTTGGTGTTTATCACAGAGCGTTGTAGCATCAACTTTCCCAGTTTTACAACTTTTATTGCAAAGGTTGTTGACATCAACATGTTAAAAATGGACTTATCAAAGAATTGACGCTGAACTGACACTTTCAAAATGATCTAATATGGCATTTTCTTTGAGTTAACAAATTAATGAGGTAACGTCAATGTAGGTAGGTGTTATTTACATTTCACATATTGCTACAATTGTTGATTTTGTTCTACTAAAACTAGTACTACTAACACTTAATCCAAGTATTCTCTCTAACTGAAAGAACAATATGATTTGTATAGATATAATTTCATGTCACACTTTGAAACACTAACCAAAGGTGTCTGACTATGTGAAGCCTGATGAAAGTAAAGCCTAATGGAGAGGGGAGGGTGTATATCATCTTGACAAATAATGAAGGATATACACCCTCCCCTCTCCATTAGGCTTTACTTTCATCAGGCTTCACATAGATAGACACCTTTGGTTAGTGTTTCAAATTGTGACATGAAATTGTTCTTTCAGTTAGAGAGAATGCTTGGATTAGGTGTTTATCGCCAGTGGGGAAATGAGCATGTTGAAAATGCGAATTCGCAGCATAGATATTATCAACTTGACACAAATGAAAGGTTCTGGAAAGGCAACATAATCATTGAGTCTGGTGGAGCTTTTTAGGCGACAGACTGATTTTAAATCACTTCCGTAGAGGTGAAGCTCAACAGCCCTGCCCACTTCGAAACCCACTCCGTTCCAGAAGCATATTTATCCATTGTTTTTCTCATTGACTTTAAAGATTTTATATAATGTTTCACTGTGTTGTGTCTGTTTTTATTTCAGTGTAACTTCAATTTCTCTCTTAAAATTCTGGGTATTCTTTGTGTGTATGGTATTGTATTTCCCCCCCACATTTAGCAGCAACATTAATTCTCCTTTATGGCCAAGTTTTCCAACCAGGGGTACGGGGACCCCTGAGGGTACCCAAGGACCTAGCAGGGGGTATTTGGAACTATTTCAGATTGAAAAAAAAGGGGGAAACTGATCATTTGGATAAGCTATATTTTGTAGTAAAATGTGTGGTTTGGGGAGAATTTTAGGTGTATTTTGATCCCAACATTGCTGTTTTACTTACAACTAGCACTTTTAAGTGATTACTTCCTAATTAAACTGCAACACCCTTGAGGTAGGAGGTACAGACTGTCACTGAAAGGTCCAAGAGAGAAACTGAAGCTCCAACAAGGACAGGACATTCTGTGGTCTTAGCCCATCTTCTAAGGGACTCCCATCGGCCCTGGGTCTCTGTCCGTCCTTGAGAGTGGATCTGTCCTTCTGTGGTTCTCCTCGAGGTTTCTATTATGTCCCACTGGGTTTTTGTGTTTTTCCTCTCTGTGTTGGAGAGTGTAAGGACAAGGGACGCTCACGTGACTCGACTGCTGCCGACGTTTATTTTGGGCTTTCTGTTTGCCTGGATTCTTAATTTGCCTGAACTTTACATCGTCTTGTTCATTGTTCTTTAATGTGTTTCCTTGATGTACGGCGACCTTGAGTGCTTAGAAAGACACCAAACAAATAAAATGTATTATTATTCTGTAAAGCACTTTGTGATACACCTGTGTATGAAAAGTGCTTTATAGTTTGATTGAAGACAAACATTTTTACTTTGATCCTTGCAACTCTTGACCATGAAACACGCACAATTATATTTAAACATTCTGAAACTTTAAACCAAAAAAGTTACAAAAGCGTATAGCCGTAGTTTTAGGCATTTTCTTTCATTTACTGGAGTGGGGTTTGAGGTGTTGACTAGGGCTGAACGATATGAAGTAACTTGCGCAGCGATACGGCTCTGCAATATTGCGATATTATTGCGATATTCCACACCATGTTCATTCTAATTAAAACACAAATTGTAGGTTTTCAGCAAATTGTGTCAAAAGAAGCCTCAAATAAAGACTACATCTGGACTAAACCAAGACTCAAATTGAACTACTTTAAAGCAGTATTAGTGCTGCTTTATTAAGGTAACTTGTTTACCTTAATAAATCCCTTTCGTAGTCCCTGTGGGGGTAATACAAGTGTTAATGGGATGATTTGGGGGTCTTTCATCTCCCCCTGGTGTCTCTGGCCAGAACTTGCCTGCCTCTGGGTCGGAGCCATCAATACAGACTAATGGAATCACGAAGAAGAAGCTAACAGGCTAATGGGCAAAGCCAGCTGTGGGCTAGCCCCACTTAAACAGTATTTACAGCCAAGTTTGAATGAAAAAAATATCTCCATTGTGTAATTGGATGTACAACACCCCTCTCTCCCTTTGTCTTTTCTGTCAGTATAGTATTTACTCTCATGGACAATTAAGGAAAAAAAGTAACAGTCTACGACAACTGCAGTGGCGCTTATGGCCTCTAGGGGCACAAGTTACTTAGTACTGCTTTAACTTAAACTGAACTTTTACACATTTATAAGTTCAAGGCATTGTGTTTTTGGCAGAGTTTGCAAAAGATTACGCTCAGTCAGATGTTGCGATATATTGTGTCTTCTTGCGATACAGATATTGCATCACCTAATATCGCGATACAATATTTTCTGCGATATATTATGCAGCCCTAGTGTTGACTTTTGAGCGTCTTTGTCGATATCTCTTCCTGACTGTGTGTTACTGTCTGGGAAGATTATCCAGATTCATCAGTCTTTCCTCCAATCCTACAAGAATATCAGCTTTGTGTTCAATAAGACAGGCCCGGGTTTCACAAATTGAGACAAGACTTTATTAGTTTTTATTCATTAAAACTCACAACACAAACATACTTTCTTGTGACATTTTATTTTGTGGTGTGCCTGATGTAAAATATGTGCCGTGGCTCAGTAAGGTTGGGAAACACTTCACCTGATTTGTGCCCCACACGCACACCGGACCCAATGGGAGGTAACAAACTGCTACCAAGCCTCGACGTGTGTTCGGAAGGAAACGACCGCAAAACAAAAACATCACGAGAATAGCAACATGTTAAAAAAAAAAGAAAAAAAAAAGTTTAAAACAGTTCAGAGTCAAATGAGGTGAATTGCGTACAGTACGTTCCTTCGTTAACTGTTAAAGAGCGGCACCACCCTCGTTATGTACGCTCTGCAAATCGGGCATCTCTTGGGTCTGGGTAAGGCACCGTAGCACTGCATACAGGCGCACACGTGTCCGCACTCCAAAAAGATACAGTCGCGCTCCAAGGTAAGGCACACGGTACAACTCGTGGGCGAAATGGCGTCCCCTTCGATTCCCATCTCTTGGCCGCGTAGCCTTTGCTGCTCGTTAAACTCCTCCAACATTCTTCTCTGGCGCTTGCCCTCCCGAAAGCGCGAGAACTTCTTCCATAAAATGTACACCAAGGTAGAGCAGGCGGCGACACCGAAAACTATGGTTAAAGTCTTGCACAAGCGCATGGTGCTCTCTTGGTCTCTGAGTAGCGATTGGTAATCCATGCGGCTGAGGAAGAAGCAGTAACCTTGCTTCGGCGGCTGCAGCTTCATCAGGCTGTTGTCGAGGACGAGCTCGCCCACTCCGGTGATGCTGTCCCCGATTCGCAGCATCTCCTCCGTCTCGTGGATGCCCTTGGGCCGCTCTCCGCTGATGAAACTGCCGATGGCGTTTGAGAAGGACTGCTTCGTGGGGTGGAAGTTTTCGTACGTGGTTTCCAGCTGGAGCGCGGACGCCTCCAGGGGGCGGATGACACGCACGGTGGTGGTGATGTCCTCGTCCAGGGAGCCGATGGAGAACGGGACGGAGTTGGTGCGCTGGTGGATCACTTTCTCCGTGTCGTTCCTGTCACACACACAAAAACATGTTAAGATTCAGATGAGTTTGTAACTGGCAAAAGGTGAATAAAATTTGCATTACAGTTTACATTAATTTCCTCAAAACCATTAACACAATAAAGAGTTTTATACTTTGGATCAGGGCTGCAGGAAACATTGTCAAATTATTACCCCAATGTCAGGGGACGCAATATCCACATTGCAAAAATCCACAATATAGATCGCAAAATCTCAGAAGTCTTCCATCCGACTGTGATTTAAACATCTGCTAACACAGCTTAAAAGGGCCTTAAAAGGCACTATATGGAGTTTAAAATTATGTATTTTCCTCCCCCTACATGTTCCAGCCATGTCCTAATGTGTAGCATGAGCCCAGACCTGTTCACCACAACCTCACCTTCGCCTCTAAAATCCTGCACTGTCACTCAAAAAGTTGTTAATTCAGGTAAGTAGTTCCGTCATGCACGAGCTTAATGCAGTTACGCATAAGACCTGAGGTGGCAGTAGCAAGTATAAAAATGTCAACTTGCATCTAGTCCCTTTAAAACGGTATAAATAGCCATCATTTTCATAATTTAATTCCATTTTAGCCTCACTGTGGTCCAAATTTAATATTTAAGCAAGTGCTTTGTCTTTTATAGATTCAATTAAACACAAACAATTTATTAAAATTGCTTTAACCTCTTAACCATGTACATTTTCTCCAGTTTGGCATTACCCAAATCTAAAAGCTTCTTGAACAAAGCGTCAAAACTCAATTTAGATTTGGATCAAGCTGAACTGGAGAAAATGGGCCTGGTTAAGGCGGGGCTTAAGAGGTTAATATTGATGTATTTTTCGGATATGCCAATTGTTTCCTTCATCTTCTGAATTCACAGAATCAAAGTCAGCAAAACAAGTTGGCTTGTGTTTGTGTACACTGGTGTGCGACTGGGTGAAGAAAAATATCCCTACTCACTAAATAAAAGGTATGTCCATTTACCCTTTTGATCTGAAAAACTTTAAAAGATGCATTATAGATTTTTTTAGGTAAAAAAAAAATAAATAAAAAATAAAATAAAAAAAAACATTTTATTCAGTGACCCAGCAGCTGGATGAGTGGTTACTATGGCGCCTTTACGTTCCGGTTCACAGCGGTCTCTATGATGCTCCAGGGTCAATTATTTTTAAGAGTTTTTGTAAGGTGTTCACTGCTGACGGAGCCGCTCACCAGAAAAACAAAACAATTTATCCTGGAGCATTGTAGAGGCCACTGGGATGGAAAGTAAAGGCGCCATGGTAACCACTCATACAGTCACTGAAGGGTCAATTACGCACAAATAAAAGGTTGAGATTTTTTGCGTAAAAAGTTGCATAATACAACTTTAAAGTAGACACATACTGCATTGATGTAAATCTACGGTTTTCAACAGGACTAAACGTGGGTCATTTGTAAAGTTTAGTGATGCATTGCCTTATTTATCCACGTTTATACTGAATTAATGGAATGCTCATGTCAGCGTCAAAGTGCAAAAGGATTTGAAGTTGAAATGAAAGGATGATGCCGAGAGCTACAGTTAAATTAATTATGTAATTTCAATTCCATCTTGCTCCTCTTCCAGACCGGTCCGTGTTAAATCCCGTATTTGACCCCGGCATAAAGGAGAGCACAGCACCCCAGGATGACCGGGAGCAGAGCCAACCCGCCTCGCCCGCTGCTTCGACTGAGCCCGACCCCTGCATGATGTGAATCCGGCTATTTGTGGCACACTCACTGTTTGCTAGAGCGACTCATAACTTGACACATTAAACGCTCTCTGGTTACTATAGCACCTAAACAAATTAAGACACAAAGCTAAAATAACTACAGTAAAAGTTAATACAAATGTAAAAGGCAGTAATGACTGAATATGAAATCATTTTCTCCATAATATACGAACGAACGAAATCATAATCACAATTTGTTTATATTCACAGACGTTAATGAAAGAAGCAATGGCTTCACCGAGGGGGAAGGAAGTACGTTTTGGGAAACACTATTTTTAGCCATTTTCTGGCGGAATATAAACTTATTTATCACATACAAATGAAGTGAAGTCTAAATTGGGTCCATATGGATGTTTTGTCACAGCAGATTGTTCAGTAGAAGCAAAAAAAACTGCAGTCGTAGCTAGGGCTAGCTAGAAGCATCATGTTAGCATTCTCCGATATTTATATAATTATGGTAAAGGCAAGGCAACTTTATTTATACTGTGCATTTCGTACACAAGGCAACTCAATGTACCTTACAAAAGAAGATATGCGAAATTACAATCGGGTTAAGTTGAGGCAAAGCACATGTATAGAAACATCAAGACCTGGGAAATACACGATGACTGGCCATTGACCAGGGGCGGGGCTGAAGAAACGTGTTGAGGCAGACGCAGAACGACGGGGGCGTGGTTAGGGAGGGGTTATGTGTGTGTGATTATTTACAGTCTAAAAGTCAGTGTTATGCAAAACATGACCCAGAGAGCTCAGTCCTCATCAGGTTTAGCTCCGTGGCTTGGCCTTGAAGGGAAGTGTTGACGGCGTAGGAGAGATAAGGTCCAGCTGCTTCAAACCTCCTCTCTCAGGAGCAAGTGAATTATTCCAGTAATAGTTCATAAATTTATAATGAATTAGCTTTTTCTTGGTTTCAGCATTAGTTCAGCTCCAGAGCAGGTGGTTTCCTTCACAGTTCATCCCTTTTCCTCCAAGAAATATATTCCATCTATTCTCCGTCTCCACAGCGAGCTGCCAGGTCGTACATAACAGTCCATCGTTGTTGTGCGTTACTTTCCGGTGTCACTCCCTGCTCCAAAGTGCTTGTTAATTTTAATGGACAACAGCGTGGTCCGATTGCAAACTGCTGTTATTCCAAATTTCCCATAATCCAGGGCAGGTAATAAGCAGGTACCCTGTTATCAAGAGTCCAAATAAGTGAATATCTCTGGTGTCTCCGACCGACAGGACCACTAGGCAAACGACATCTATCGCAAACAGAGCTGTGAAAATCCGGTCAGGGAAGGCGACCTCCTCCGTGGCCTCACTTTGTGAAAAAAACGTATCAATTGCGCTGAGAGTCCAGTTAATCAGTTCCATAGTTTAGTGGTTCGGGAGGACAGAGAGCAGGTGGTCCAAGAGGAAAAGTCAGACAAGACACTCGCAGAGGCAGGAAAAAGCACAAAAGCCAGGAGAAGTGAGACAACACATCCGCACTCGAGACAGGAAGAGAAAACCACTTTGCTCCTTCCCATGGCTTTGTATCTTTATTTAGTAGAAAACTACATTCACAATTCAGCATTTGTTAAAGTATTAAAGTCAAGTTTTTGAATAATTAGAGAAAGTTTCGATTTTTTCTCCAAATTGTTTTCCCCCTTAACTGCTTCAAAACATGACCATATATGGGCGATTCCAGAGACACCGTCTGTTTCTATGTCACTTCCTGTCAGTGTGTGTGTGTCCAGTGTCTGCGTACATTGGTGTATGAATGAGAGAGTGAATGGGTGAGTGGATCCTTGCTGTAAAGCGCTTTGAGTGCCTAACGTAGGTGGAAAAGCGCTATATAAGTTGAGACCATTTACCATCACAAAAATGGTCAAACTAAAGTTAAATACAATTGTGTTAACTATGATTTAGCAAAAATTGTGTCCAATGCGTCATATGCACTTTAAACAAGTTTAGTTTTAGTTTAGTTTATTAGTTTATTTGAGCAGTTAAAATTCTGCTCAAAAGGAGTGGGCTGAAGCAAAGCTTATAGCCCACAAATACAACAGTAGAGCAATGCTATTATTTCCCCCAAAAATGTTTATTTAAAGCCAGTTAGTTTAGTTTTAGTTCAATTTAGTGTTTTTTAATTTGAGTGACTTTTTGGCACAGTTCATTTTATGACTTAAAAAAAAACAAACTGTTAACTATTTTTAGCAATTGTAAACCCGGATATGGCACGATCAAATAGCCTGTTGCATAAACTCATCACCATAAAGAATCTAAATGTTCGGAAAATGGGCCTTTTACTCATAACAAACCTGATAAAAGGTTATGGTTTGTTTAGATGTTTATATATATATTTAAAAAAAAACAAAAAAACACCACGTTATTATATTCTATCTGTTTAAGGGTTGTTGTTGTTGTGTGGTTCATACCAGAGGTGAGTGGTGCGATTCCACACCATCTTGTTCTCCTTCAGCGTCAGCCGTTCGATCACACCTTTGCAGTTGTCGACAAACTGGCTCTTCAGGGTTTCATTCACAGCTTTCACCGCACCTAAAGCGCAAACAAACCCAGTGACTGTCTGTCGCACAATCCACAACACGAGCAGAGGCGCCGCTGCTTACCCTCGATTACCACATATGGGACACATCTTCCTGGGGCTTCAAGGAGGATTTCTTTCAAATCCTGGTCAATGGACAATTTCTGCGCTTCCTATGAAAACATGAACATGACAGGTTTTAGAATCAAACTATAAAAAACAACACTATAGCATGTGAACAAGGCATGACAATCTTTTGTGGGACTTTGTAGAGATTTGACACACACACAAAAGAAAGCACAGTTCATGAAATATTCACGAGCATCTGGCTGCAGACGCACTGCCTCAGTTTTGTCCCCACGTGTGTGACTCCAGACGCTAGACTTCTCTCTGCTGCTCAGGTAGAAGTTAGGGTGAGGGTTAACTTCAGTAGCTCAGTGCTGTTAACAGAGAGAAGTCTGGGGTCTGGAGTAAACGTGGGTCACACACGTGGGGACAAAATAGAGGCAGAGGGTCACGTGGTACGTCTGCAGACAGACCCCTCTCGAAATACTGGTATATAGACCAATCAACCAACTTGTAAACTCGAAGACCTCAAGACTGCTACGAGTTTGAATGCCAGATGAAGACAGCAATGGTGGCCCCCAGTGAAGGAGCACAGCCAATGATAAAACTGGAACAACACCTGAACGCACCATCAGTCTCTGTCAGTTTGGTCTGCAAATCAACTGTTTGGAACTCAGCCCACCACTACAGAGTTATTATTTGATTTGTCCAGTCATGTGAGGTTCCATTTTCATTTATATTTAATTAGGCACCGTTCCAAACAGCCAACCAAAAGTCACATGCCTGAGAATGGTCTATAAAAAAGGAATGTATGAATGTATGTATGATTTGTTTTTTTACTAACTTATAAATGTTATTGGGGCAGACGTCACAATAACCAATTATTTTTAGCTTTGACGGAAAATGTTGAAGGCCGACATTTTAACGGATTAAAATGTCGGCCTTCAACATTTTAACGGAAATCAAGCTGTAATCAAAGTCCAAACGCAGTCACTGCTCTCTCCCTCTGATCACCTCGCTCCCTAAAGCCGTGTGATTTCGCATGACAACTAAACAGCCTTTTTACTGCCACGATGGTTCCAACATGATGTACGCTCACGTCGGAGCTGAGAGCGCATTGACTTGAATAAATTATGTGAAGGACAGAGAGAGGAGAGAGGAGAGAGGAGGAGGCGTGGTGCACCGAGGCAAGAGGACACGGGGCTGTGCTCCTGTAGTGCAGGCTGCAAAGACGCACGATGTGACCCGCAGAATATTAGCCCTTTCGCAAAATTTATACAACAATGCAAATAATAAGCACCAATTTGCATTTCTAATAGTGGAATATGAGCCTTAATGTTGACGAGCACATTAACCTGTTACCTGCCGTCCACCATGATCGGGGGCTAGGGTTAGTTAACAGCAAATGTAATGCAAGTTGTGTTTCACTCACACATATTTTTAGAAACTAGAAGGTCTTGGCTTTCAAATTAGGGATCACACTGGCATAGGTTGTAAGCTCTCCAGTCAACATGCTTTGAGATTTGGATATAAATAATTGTTAACCCTAAAACGTAGCAGTTAACAGGTTAAGGCTCTGAATAAGACGTCCTCCTTTGAGTCTTTTACTCACAGGTTTTAACACATTTCTGTTGCAAAAATAAATAAATTATTTATAGTTGTTTTTTTAAACACCTAAAAATACATAATGATTAATTAATAACTGATAACAAATAACATAACAGATTTTTTTTTATGACCCTGTCCATCAAAATGACAGAGAAATTATCCCTAGCAAAACCACTGAGGGGGTTTTACAGTACTTGTTTTGTTATTTTAGTTCAATATAGTATTTTCAAACAATAAAGTGTAAGATGTGTTTGAAATTATAACCAAATTCCTGTAAAGAAAAAAGCACAATACCCTGGCTTTACACAAATCATCACCTAACCTCAGGAGAATCTCTTTAGGCGCCACAGTGAGGAAAGGATAATGTCAAGCGTTGCAGATGAAGAGCTAATAGATGAGCTGACCTTCAGTCTGTTGGCGGTGGTGGCTTTACCCCTGTACATGGAATAAAATAAGGCGGTCAGGGCAGAGCTCGCGGCCAACACGACGAGCTGAGCAGTGGACGGTCGACCGCTGGAGTCCATCCTGTCCGGGCCGTTTGCTTTGGTGCTGCAGGGATAACAAAACAAAGTAAGTGTTACATGTATCTGTAAAGGATTTTGAGAAGTGCCTTTACTGCAACAAGAATCAAAGAGTCGAGCTGTCTAAAAACACTCTAGTTTTTTCCAGCTGACTGTTTACTTTACAAGTCAAATGTGTTCTGTATCAGACGCCAGTATAAACACACAGTGGCCCCAATGTGGCCTCGACGTCACTTGCATGCGCAGTTTGATAGAGTGTAATCAAAAGGAAGTTGACCGGAGGAGAAGGAAGTTGCTACAACACGAAAAAACAGCTACTCAATTAAATAATTTAGTCTTAAAATTATGGAATGAGTTTATTTAATTAATCAACAAGTCATAAATACAAACAGAAGGTAAAACACATGCAGTGAAAACAGTGAAGGAGCTGGTCTACATGTCTGAATACTGTTTCTAATTACAGGACACATCTTTGCAGTCGCATTTAAAAAGATCAAATTCAAAACGGATTCGAAACCACCTCCTGATGTGGCCCAAATAGGATTTGAAAAGATCAGATTTGAAGCACTTTGGAGTGTTTAGACTGGCAATAAAAACATCTGATCTGTGTCACTGGAGGGCAAAGAAAATCTGATTTGTGGTGTAATGTAAACAGGGCCATTGACTTCAGGAGAAGGACACTGAGACACATCCAGAGAAGACATTGTGACTGGCCAGTTTCAAGAACCTGGGTGTGCTCCTCAACAATAAACTGAACTGGACTGGTCCCTCAACTCCGATGCCCTGTATAATAAAAAGAGCCAAAGTGTAAAATTATCTTTTTTTTAAAATCACAATCTCTTCACAACCTGTTCAAGACACTGATGTTAACTGAAATTCCTGTCCTCTGGACCCAGGGTGCAGTGCCCCTCCTGTGGTGCGCCACTAATTGCCTCATTGACATAACAAAAGCAGCGGAGGACAGGTATTAGCCAAAATCCTTTGGGTCAGTTGACCAGTCTCTGGGTTTTACAGGTATAAAGGTCAAATGACACCTCTGTGGGTTTTCTAGTGTTAGGAGATTGTATGCATAAAACATAAAAGTATAGAAAGACAAAAAACGCACCAATGTGGCAACAACTTTTGTAGGTCTTAGCTTTCAAATGAGGCTCTCCAGTCCAGAAGCTTTTAGATTTGAGTAGTACCAAACAGGACAAAATGTGCTCTGTTAAGGCGGGGGGTAAGAGGTTAAAACATAAGCTGTAGATCTAAAAATATGCAGCACTAATAGGCACTGAAAGTCCTATTGTGTGGAGACACAGCTACAGCAAAAATGAATGAAGTAGCAGTTGTACAAATATTTTGGAAGTGTGCTTCCTATGAGCACATTAGATTGTCAACTTAGGTTATGCCCTTCAGAAAGGCAACCTGAGAAATGGCTGTCACACAGACAGGCATGACAAATATAGCCTCCAACATAAAACTAGTTTCACGTTTATCACAGCACAATGCAAGTTTAGGCCTGTACAAGACAAGGAAGTTCTCCATAGTTCATCTGAAAGATATGTCTGCATGAAAATTTAAATTCAACTACTTTGCAAATCCATTGGCATTGTAATGTTTATTTATTTTTATCATTACAGCTCCAGGATACAAAACGTAATCATATACAGCAGACCGTAATCAATTAAGGAAGTTTTCACGATATAACAAAAGCAGACATTTACTTTCTCTTTTGGGAAATTATGAGAAATGAAGACCTCATGCTAACCAAACATTTTCAACAGAAACCTGATCTAAGCTTCTCTCTTCCTGTTACATTTCCACATATTTTTGTACCGATTTGTTGACGAGAAGAACACAGTTTATTAGCTAATATCAGTTAGTTCCTGTCACTTGTCCTTAGCATTAACATTAGCTCGCCCGGTGCATTAGTTGCTAAGCTGTCATGCTACATTCAAGTTAGCACATTTTATTACGCTGTTTTTTTACTCAATCCCGAGGCATAAAACATATCGTACAAAACCAGCGATGCTTTACAATATGTACTGACCAAAATCAATGTCAATGTTCGTCAAAGCCTCATAATAATCCTCCTGGACGAGCTTGTGTTGCTGCTAACTTCCGCAGCTCGGTTCAAGACATAACAGCAGGTGTTGTAATGCGGCTTTATACCAGCAGGTGTCACTGTAATACAAGTTATGAAGAGAGCCTTATTTTTTACGGTCTATGAGAGAGCCCAAATAATGGAATTTTACTGAGAAAGAAAAGAAAATAACATACTCACAAAGAAGAAGAAAGAAATAACTTATCCAGGTGATACCACTTACCTATTCTGATGTGATTTGTCCATAGATATCGCAAAATTGTAAATTTTTTCGCAATGAAGAATAGCCTACATAACCCCTTAACCCCCGCCTTAACCGAGCATATTCTCGCCAGTTTGGCATTACTCAAATCGAAGAGCAAAAAAAGTGGCAAAAGAGCGCCAAAAACGTCCCGGAAAAGCAACAATAAGCGGCAAAAACACATGACTAAAGAGTGACATAAGTTATGACAGGTTTTGTAGGTCTAGCTTTCAAATGAGGCGTAGGTGAGCTCTAAAGGCAGGAAGCTTTTACACTTGGGTAAATCTGGAGAAAATGTGCTCGGTTAAGGCATGGGTTAGGAGGTTTTAATGCAATTGTATGTAAAACACTGACATTTAATAAATTAGTAGAGTATAACCTTCTAAAAACATGTATAAAGCTCATCTGGAAAGTTTACCAAACAATTTGCAAAACAGATTCACCAAGAGAAAAAGTAGAACTAAAAGGTACTGAGGTTTTTACAAAACCCAGGTTTCAATCAGCTGTAAAGGAAAGATGTATATCAATCAAAGGAGTCGGTCTGTGGAACAGTCTTGATTGTAAAATGAAAACTTCTAAGTCCGTTAAATGTGTTTAAGAAGTGTTTAAGAAACATGTTAAATGATCAATATTACAGAAATATGAAACTGCGGAGTAGCAGATAAACTTTATTGATGTATTTTTGTCTTGAAAAAAGTTGATAGGGGCAGACATTAGTTTTTACTTCTTTTCGCTTCTTTTAGTTCATGTTAAATGCTGTTGTTGCATTTGTTTTTAAATGAATTTAATACATAAATAAAAAAGTGAAGGCTTTCTAAAGTGTGAGTAATTGTTTTAGCCCTATACAGTACCATGAGACCTGTTTAAATCGTGGCCATACCGCCTTTGCTCTGCCTGATCCCGTCAGATCGCGGAAGCTATAGCAGGGAAGGGCCTGGTCGGTACTTGGATGGGAGACCGTTTGGTAACACCAGGAAGCCTAGTGAATGTAGTGAGTGAGTGGGTGGTTGGTGGTGGTCGGACGAACCAATGGCACAGACTGGTAGCCTTGCTTCTGCCAGTCCACCCCAGGGCAGCTGTGGCTACAATAGTAGCTTACCACCACCAAGTATGGAGTGAATGAATAATGCAATGTAAAGTGTCTTTGAGTGTCTAGAAAAGCGCTATATAAAACCGATGCATTATTATTATTCATACTATGTACTATACTGTAATATACTATGATGGTTTCCTTCCAATCTGCGCCATCCCACCACCAGCACATTACTTTCACACAGACAAGGTGGGTGAAGGACACAACAACAGAATCTATTAAATACAAGCTATCTGTATCTATATGCTTGCATGTGTAACAAAAGTGGAGCAATAGGAGTAAGGTTTGCCAATTCGAACATCACCCCACTGTAAATGAATACTGTATAATGTCCTTTAATTCAGAGGTCCTCAAACCTTCTCCCAATCTTCTATGTATTGAGGACACCTGGGACCTTATATTTGTACCCCAACTACCCCCTACCTCGAGAGTGTTGTGGAATATTAGGAAAAGTGATAAAGTAAATCTATGTTTTGTCTCCAAATAAATCTAAAACATGTCCTTACACCCCTGGCTGGGCAACACTGCTTTAAATGGCAAGACACCTCACCCACAATGCCATACTTTATACACAGTCACAGTATGGGCTATGTGAAACAGCATGGGAAACCAGCATTAAATAAACACTGATAAAGATAACATTAGGTGTTTCACTATCCACTCCTGACAAAAAGGGCAAAAAACAAATAGGGGGGGGGGAGGGAAATGTACGAGCATGTGGCAAATCAGCCTGACACGTGCTGATTAGCCTGTGAGAATTTCAAGCTGGAAATGATTCAACTTTGTTTTTCTGCCCCGCCAAAAGAGCACCATTGTCCTGAGGGATAAAACTCGACATTACACCGCTAAGCTTGCCTTTCAACGCCCCTCTCCGGTCCGCAGAATCATCTCTCCTCTCCCTTCCCTCGTTTTTTTGTTTGTTTCTTTTTATGTTTCGGTGGGCTGGTTGGTGCATGCGTCCACGCGCTCACATGGCTCGGTGACAGACAGGAACAGGGGACAGCAGATGGAGACAACAGCTTTGAGGGAGGAGAGTTGAAAGTAAGTCAGTAAATAAGTAAGATTTATTTATAAAGCGCTTTTCCCCAGATGAAAATCAGACAGCGCTGGGCGAAACATAATTGGTGGAAGAAAACAATAGACAATGGCCAATAAGCTCTTCTTTAATAGCAGCGTCTTCAGTTCGAGAGATTATTCCACAGTCTGGAGGCAACAGCATAATAACAACACCATATGAACAAAGTCTGTTGGTGTTTAGCTGTGGCTTATCATGTACAAACCATGGAGAAAAGCTGTAATAATGTCCATTTCATCCCAATTGAGTGCAACCAACATGAATCTAGCTTTAATCATTTCCTGAGCCTCCACACAGCTCGACCTCGACTCCCACCATTAATGTGTCACTGGGCTCATTTTCGCTGTTGCATTTTAAAATCTTATCTGCTATTTCCCTCGCTCTAACAAGCCTAAATGTCAGCGGCGACAAAGCCTATTAAGGCACATTACTTAATATTCTTTTGAAATTACCCTTAAGGGAAAAGGCCTTTTTGTTATGCGCGACTTGAAAAGACGCACATAATTGCTTATAATGAATGGGAGTGTTGTCCTGCGCGCTGGAACACCATTGTTACTGAAGTTTAGCTGCACGAATTGGCAGATAGATGGTAACCGATAACGATAGATCACTTATTGTTCTCTTACTTTCTTACTTTCTTTCCGATCTGACCCTTGCTTCCATCAGTGTATTTTTGGGCAAGACACTCAAATGTATGTATGTACAGACAGACAAAATCTAGTTTTATTTCACACCATTCATGCCATTAAAAAGCTGCATTGTTCACTTTGGTCCTTCCTTCTTCACTTTCACTATCTTCTACTGCTGAAACGCTCCGATCTGTATTCCATGGATTTTGTTGCATCATAGATGGACCACAGAGAGTGTTCTTCACAACACCATGGATTTGCTAGCATTTAGGGAGAGTGAGGTCCTGGAATCCTTTGGGAGGGCTATACATGCGTTTCTAATGACATCACGCATAGTTCCAGCGGCCATTTTGAACACCAAAGTAGAATTATGCAGCACTACAACATGTAACAATATCTCAACTCAGGATGAAAATGAAAGACAACTGTGCCAAAATGCCACTGTCAATCAGTTGATTGACAGTGGCATTTTTATGTCCTCGTAATCATTGCTCAAGAAGATAACAGTTAAAACACGGCCCCAGAGACGCATGTTTATGTGAAGAAACCAGCAAATGTGGCTCAGACGCAGCAGCGCTGTCTGTCGAGCTACAGCAGGATTTACTAAAGATCTGCTTCGCTCTGAAGACTAAACACATCAAAGAAGAATCAGAAAACCTTTCTCTGGGATTATTACAGTTTGTTATGTCAACAGAGTTTCAGTCTGAGTCAGTGTTTAAGCTGCTCAAGACGTTAGCATCTTGCCGGTTAGCAACACGATAAACACATGTGTGGCTCACATCTATGAACACTGAGGAAATACTACAGTAACAGCTCTGACCTCTGTCACATGTTGTATCCAAGGCTAGATGTTTGTGGTTCTGGGCTTTCTCTTGGAGAGGTCAGAGCTGAGCTGTTGAAGCTAAATGCAGCATGCTAACATCTTAAACACTGACTCACTGGTTTCTTCACATAAACATGCGTCTCTGGTTCCGTGTTTTTACTGTTATCTTCTTGAGCAGTGATTACGAGGACATAAAAATGCCACTGTCAATCAGTTGTCTTTCATTTATATCCTGGGTAGAGATATTGTTACATGTTGTAATACTGCATAATTCTACTTCGGTATTCAAAATGACCGCCATAACAACAAAAGTCACATGACTGAAAGGCATGTATAACACGACTGGCCGTAGGCTATGCTGTTTAGGGCACTCTGTCAATTTGGCTATTTTAATGGTAAATGGACTCAACTTATATATAGCGTTTTTCTACCTTTATCAGGCCCAAAGCACTTTACAGTAAGGAACCAGCCACCCATTCACACTCTCATTCATACACCAATGTACGCAGACACTGGAGGCAAGTAGGGTGAAGTGTCTTGCCCGAGGACACAACGACTGTGTGCATTCGAGGGAGCTGGGATTCCAACCTACGGCCTCTGCCACCGTTGATCCAGTTCACCATTCCAAATGAAGGCTTTTTAACCTTTTTGAGTGCCTTTTCATCTGTTAAGAATGATGCCTGCACCAAAAGGATCTTAAACCATCTTATACCATAAACCAGTGGTTCTCAACCTGGGGGTCGGGACCCCCAAGGGGGTCGCGAGACAAATTTGGGGGGTCGCCAGATCATGGAGATAAAATATACATATTTTTTATTAGTATAAAATATATTTTATTGTAGCATGTGTGTGCTATTTTACCAGAGTGCCATTATTTGTTCTTAATTTGATGAATTTTATTTTAGCCATTTCTTTATTTTCTTCGTTTCTTAAGACTTATGTAGGAGAATGTTCCTATTTCTCATGGTGTGACCCGGGCGGGGGTCACACATCCCTTAAACTGTTATAATGGGGGTCGCGGCTCCAAAAGGTTGAGAACCACTGCCATAAACAAACACTTAATATCCAAGCAGCACTCCTACAAATCAAGTTTTGAAAGTGAACAAAGATGATGAGACACTTTGCAGAGTAAAAGACCCACAGACACACATGATGCTGAAAAAACGTTTGTATTGCCCCAAAGAAAGCATCTGAAAGTACAGCTACACAGAGAAAAAAAATAATACCATGTGGACTAAGAATAAGAACATTTCCATCCTTTGGTGCAGATGATGGTGAATTTAAGAACAAGTGGGAAGCCATTTTGAATAAGTGCTCTTTAGACCATTAGGCTTTTTAATCCTGTTAGCCATGTAAAAGAGGGTTTCCACAGGGCATTAATAGTCATGAATTGAATTTAGTGAAAATCAAGGCCTTAAATGTCATTAAAAAGTATTACTGGTATCGAAACTAAATTTATTGGAAACTTATGACATTGTTCATTAGAAACATAAAATAATGGTCTAACATGTTCAGTTGCAGTTTTTTTTTTTTTTTGCTCAAACGTTTCCCATGTTTCCTCTGTTTGATGAAACGTTTGCAAATCCTTTTTATTAATATTTTTTTATTATTTTATTTGAACAGGGACAATGCACATTAATTAACATCACTGTAAATGTGCCAGTTTTAGCTCCAAAGCTAATTTTCAACTGCAGTCCCTGGGCAAGATGCAGATTGCCAACAATATACAACAATAACAACAACAATCATTATTAACCTATAAAATGATAAAACAATTCATTAGTATGATCTCACACATAGCCAGCACAAACACTACACCACAGACAATTACACACAGGCAGAATTACAATGGCAGCAGGCATGCAGCAAGACATTATGTAATACGCTTTGTTTCTGTGTTTGTGGCATTATAGTATTTGGGATTTTGGCATTAAAAATGGCATTAAAAAAAGCAATACATTTGACTCACTTGTGCCTGTATAAACCCCGAATAAACTTTTTAACGTGTCTAACCTTTTTTTTGAGTGCCTCCGGGTTTTGCTTTGTCACTCTGTCAGTCATTTGGACTTCTACCCAGAACACTACAGGTTTGCAGCCCGTAAATGTCAGGTTTTCTTTTTACACGGCGCTGCCAAACGGCCAGAGGCGGCCACTGACACATCGGCGAGGCGAGGCCCATCTTGGTTTTAAGTCAAGCACGGGATCTGCCTCTCGATTTCATGCCGTTAGCAGAAACTGAAAGCTTGTTTCCGTCACTTCAAGTAATCATGCCTCACCACCAGCCTCTGAAACTAATATAATGACTACCCGACATTAAAGCGGCCTATACTATAGAGCTCCCTGTGGTATATAGAGCATCCTGCCAGGCGCTCATTAACCTCACGATCCCCCGAACACCGTAGTGTATTCAGTCAATCTTATATCTATAGTATGGTGATGAGCTCGTATTGATTTGTATTGCGGGAGTTTCTTGGCAACGCGTGGGTTTCATTTGACATCACAACCTCTGCTAATGTTTCAAATTGCTCTGCAGGCAGATCGCTCAGAGAAAACACTTTGCTCGTGTACAAGCCTCTTTATTGTCCAGCACCGATGTACGAGTAAGAACTGAACACATTTATCAAGACAGGTGCTAAAAAATAAAACTGTACAGGGGAGAGTGGGGTGAGCCAATTTTTTGCTTTGATGGTTATTGTGTAAAAACAGTATAATATAAAGACAACATTTTACTCTTTACATTTGTTTGTATCTTTAAAAAGAAGTCTGGAAAATATGGTTTTAAAGATGTTGGACGGTCTTTAAATAAGAGTGTTCTTGTGGCTCAACAATAGGGTAAGTTGAACCAGGTCTTGGGGTAAAATGAGCAACATTATTTTATGTAATATTTAATTTTGATTTGCTCGCCTCTACCAAACCCAGAGCAAAAAAAAAATTATAGAAGAGTATAGAATTGTACATTTCAATTTTCTGTAATTTGTTATTCATTGTTTCTTCTGGTCCAGAGGCGGCTCAGTTTGTCCCAATGCCCCATAGTCAATTTACCCCATTTTTCTTCTTTGAAAACACCAAGCTAGTTGTGTTCATGTAAAGGGACTAGATGGAAGTTGTAATTTTTTTACTCGCCACTGCCACCTCAGGTCTTACGCGAAGGATATTTCAGGATTTTTACATAGGGCCTCATTTCCTAGTTAACCAGAGTGTTGTTGATTTCTGGAGATATATTTTTTTAATGCATGCAGTTCTTATATTTGATGAGTCTAGTGGCGCTAGGCTAGTGCTAGGCTAGCGCATTTCTATGGTAACAGCTAGCCTGCATTAAAAACAGTCTGACCCACTCCACAGTGCACCTGAGGCAACTCACTTATAACGCCAGACTAACCATATAAATGTCTGTGTTAATAGAATAATTTTTGAAATATAACTGACCTTGTATCACATGAATTACCGCATTCTGAGGGACTATTTTCTAGCAGATCACTCCGCTGCTGTGTAGCTTACAACCACGAAGCTGATGCTGCTCAAATATACGCACGTTGACGAAAATCTGCCTAAACTATGAATCTGCTTTAATACCTAACAAAATGACTAACCGATATCAGGAAAAAAACATGTATTTGTTTTTTTGTAACAATTGTGTTATTGTGATCAGGTCAAAAATTGACTTTGAGCAGTGACAAACGCTTTTTTTACAGCTATTTTTTCCAATTTTATGGTCATTGTAAATGTATCTCAACTTATATAGCGCTTTTCCACCTACATTAGGCACTCAAAGCGCTTTTCAGGAATGAACCACACCAGTGTACGTAGACCCTGGAGGCAAGGTGGGTGAAGTGTCTTGCCACCTTGCACCTTCCAGAGGCGGGATTCGAACCCCCGACCTTCTGATCATGAGATGACAAGCTCTACAATCTGATTTAACATTTGAAAAGAAGCATACAGTATTACAGTATTAGAGCACTAATCTGATGAAATGAAAGTGAGAGAATGCTACGTGCGTAAATAAAGTATCAATGACTGTGTTGCTATTACACTTTTGCATGTGCCATTCGTTTTACACATGAACAAAAGCTTGGTAAATGTGTTTTATGCAGTTTTAAGCATTTATATAATCTAGAACAATCTTCCAAAAGATGTGAAAAAGGCCTGGCTGAATATATTAATGTTTATGTATTATGGATTGATTTCAAAGCAGATTGCCTTACAGCTATTTTATGCCACTGTGTGAAGCACTTTGAATATTCGAATTGTGCTCTACAAATACATGCCTTGGCCTGCACATATGACTCTTATTAGAATGCAGATTTGGTGATGTGGCTGAAACATTTATGCCTCAATGCACTTCTGTGTTGTTGTAATTTGTAGCCTGTCTTTTTGCATCAACGGTATTTTCCAAAGAAATAATCCGGAGAGTCTGAAAATGGCAAAATAGTGACAAGATCCCCCCCTGCATATTCACAATGAAGATTTTTAGCTTGCCCCATCACAGTCAGACTCCACAGAACTATAACTGTGGTGATGTTTTCTGCCCCATCACAGTCAGACTCCACAGAACTATAACTGTGGTGATGTTTTCTGCCCCATCACAGTCAGACTCCACAGAACTATAGCTGTGGTGATGTTTTCCGAAACCAAACATTTGTGAAACACTTTCTGGACTCTTTCATCTTGCCCTGTTTTTGTTTTGCTGTGGGCGTATTATATCAGCGCCGCCGATCTCATGCGAGCGCCCAAGTGTGTTCCCTTTTTGCCGTCGTTCCCACTCGCTGCCTTTTTATTCACTTATTTATTTATTTTCTTTACGGTATCTGGCGCTGGCTCCATAAATCAAAAGGCTAAGAGCTCGAGCCGACTCCGCTGCCGTGGCCTCCTTCTCATTGATTACACCGCGCCGGATAAGTGTAGCGTGATGAAGAGAGAACCCATTTTCAATTTAGCTGCCCCCGCTGTAGACAGGAACGCACCGTATACGCTCTGCCCGGTGAATGAGAGGTCCCGTGAACTCAACTAACACCGGCACCTTCGACAAATTAAGGTTAAGGTCAACTAAATTACGCCCGTAAGGCAATTTGACCCAGCTATAGGGCCAACTCCAAATCTTGAGCTCGGATATTCTTGGTGTATAGTATCAAAAGTATTCATCTATTCTGGGGAAATAAGTGTTATATGTATTTTTTGTTGTTGTATTCTGGTAAAGGGTATTAAAATGTTATAAGTAAGCAGATTGAAGTTCATGATTAATTCGAGAAATGCTAAATAGCTTTTTCACTGAGCTGTTAGCACTTTCCGGTTATCGTAAGTTAGCCTTAGGGGGTGACATTAGCTATAATTTGTTAGGGTTTTTGCAGCTTTGCTTAAGGTTGTTTTTTGGGGGGTCAGTTAGCCTTAATTTGTTAGACTAACCACGGTATGGTCCTGGGGTCTCATTTATGAAACTGTCCGTGAGAATCTGCCTATAAGAGTCCGTACGAGCAAAACCCAAACTTCACGTACGGAGAAAAAAATTGGGACTTATGAAACCCTCCGTACGCACAGCACCACGTAAACTCCCCTTCACAAATTCCACCTGGAGCAGAAATGTGCGCACATGACCCCTCCTCACGTCACGCCCCCTGCACGCCTCCATGTCACCATATAAGGATATGCAAAGTAACTTATGAATGAGATTTACCTAAACATGAGGCGATAATGAGAGGGTTTTACCGAGACCCCGGGAGCAGAGAGGGAGGGGCCACACGCCGCAGCAGTGACAGCTATGGTGACAGCAGAGCCAGGTGGATCTTTACTGACATGTTACCGCTGTTTCTCTGATCACAAGTAACCTATTGGCAGAGTGCAGAGTCTCATCAATAACACTTTTGGAAATACACTTTTAGAACGTAAAGATTGTGATATTTCCCAGTGCTGTTCACGGAGCTCAAATTTCCTGAAAGTACAGAATAAGCTCGGTGGGCTTTGAATCACTCAGATAGTCTATTGTTGTTTGAGCTCGCTGTACGTGCAGTGGGGATGAGGCACCGGTTCGCTTTGGGCGTGAATGAGGAGCAGAGTCCGGGTGGTGTGAGAAAGAGGGAGGTTGTCGAGCTGCAGCGCGTAATTACGCAGCGTCTCTGAATGGACTTGTGCCTTGGACCAGCCCTCAGCGCGGCCTCTGCAGGAGTTGGTCAGACTTTGGTTAAAAGCACAGAGCGGCTCGGATCCTTCCTGCTTCTCGCTCCCAGCCGGCGGCAGTGCGCTCCGGTGTCCGTGCATGAGCGTACATGAGCGTGCACGTCTTTGAGCGTCACACATTACTACAATATTTTTATTAAGTATTTAAACGAAAGATTGAAACACTACACAAAGCCAACGGTTGATTTCCTATTAATTTTATTTTTAATGATCTTAATCATTCCTGTAGAAAATAAAGAAATGAGCAGTTTAAAATGTGCACCAGACTTCATTTCCTCAATCCGACCTCCCCTTGCTGCTTTCCCTCGCCTCTCCTCGTGTGTTTGCAGCGTTTCTGAAAAGGGCGGACTGCGTACGCCAGGTACAAACCTAGTGTGGCGGTGCGTAATGTTTCACGTTCAGTTCGATTTCTATAAATACCACCTTTGGCGCAGAACAGTTCGTACGGAAGGTTTTGGCCTCATTTTGTCCGTACGTGGGCTTTATAAATGAGACCCCTGGTCTGTGGCGTGCTGGGACCTCATTTCAGGCCCGGCAATTCAGAGAAGACCGGCCTGCTTTTCTGTGGGATTATAGCTCAGTGATAGAGCGCTAGTCTCTGGTGCAGGAGGTCCCCGGTTCAAGTATGACTTCACATTTTTCTAACGCTTTTAAAAAAAAATCAAAACCCACAGGAGCGGAAACTATTTAAGTCTGTAGGAGGAAAAGGTTGGGGAGGGACCACTGCTGTAACATTTCCATGGGAGTCTGTCCAGCCCACTCATAGGGTGTTTCCACTGGCAGACCCTACCCAGCGCGGTGCCTGGTCAACCCGGTAAGGCGAGCGTTTCCATTGCCAAGACTGGTGTCTACACTGCCTGTCTGTTCACATCTGACTTCTGATTGGAGAGAGGACAGCCCTAACATGCAGGTCATACGGATTTTATATTTCACGACATCAGTCCACTGTTGAAACAGGTGATGTTGCCGATGGTAGCATTTAGCCGCTGTTAGCACAACTGTAGCGGGTGTGGAGTCTATTGTTGGAGTTATAGATGGTATAGA
This sequence comes from Neogobius melanostomus, assembly GCA_007210695.1. Classification (NCBI taxonomy): domain Eukaryota; kingdom Metazoa; phylum Chordata; class Actinopteri; order Gobiiformes; family Gobiidae; genus Neogobius; species Neogobius melanostomus. The sequence goes on from VHKM01000761.1 coordinate 357,194, forward strand.
TTTATAGATTGGAGTTATAGATGGTAAGAAGTTGTGGCCAAACAAGTTATTGCAATGAAGATGAGGTGAGAGCTTGTGGTAGGTGTAACTAATAAAAGGACTTTAACCGTTAAAAAAGGAATAAAATACAATTTATTAAGAGCGTAGGTTAAAACAGTTAAAATGTCTGAGGATAAAACATCCCCCCCCAAGTAAAAAACACAAACATGCCTCAATACTAAAATCAGATAAAACACAACCCCACCCCTATTTGCAGCTCATGACATTAGCATAACGTTTTCATGTTGCTTACCATTATAGTTCATCTTTAGCGGATTCTTTCCTTTAGTATTAGCCTTAGCACCTCTGAGTGATTCTATAACCCCCACCAGAAGGCAGTATTTGTTCTCATTGTGGCTTACAAAACTCTTAAGGTCGTTCTGTTGTTGCTTCAGTAATGTGTGTGGGGGCCCCGCCCACAACAACCTGCAAGGCAAGGCAACTTTATTTGTACAGCACATTTCGTACACAAGGCAACTAAATGCACCTAATGGAAACCGTCGTGTGTACTGGGTAGGGTAGAGACGTGACAAGGTGAGGCGTGCGGGCTACAAGCGTGTTATGTGGAACCACAGCGGTACTATGCCAGATATGAAACTGAAAAACCCAAATAGCACCACCCGTCTGCGCAAAAGTCTAGTCTACAGCCTGCGTTTAGAAACACATGATAAACTCAGAAGCTCATTTCTGGTCTGCTATACAGGTCTTGTATATCGTGTCATAGTCTCCCACCCCCACTAGGATTAGACCCATAATCAAAGGAGACTGTGTGGCTCAATAAACTCATTGAGTCAGTGCTGGGGAAAGTTTGCAGGGTCTTGTCAGACAATCTCCAAAACTACCACACAAAATAACCAACAGCGCCATAGATTTTTATCACAGGCGCCTATTTTAACCAAGGGCATTGTATGTCCTCAGGAGCCGAGCGGAAAAAAAAGTCAGACAAGCACAGAAGGAAAGATTGTGTGTTGAAGACGAGGTGTCAGTTCGATAAAAGTAATATGTTTCTGCGATAACTCGGGGATTCCTGTGAGCAGATAACACATCTGAGAAGTACTAAAGTTAAGGGGAAGATGGATGGGACATAACTTTGGAAAAACTCTACACTATTGGCAATTTAGGACTTAAAAGAACAGCCAAGTTTATGTTATGTCGCTGATTTGCTGGCTATCCTAACCAGCTCTATGTGTGTGCGCTTGTGTGTGTGAACGTCTCCACGACTAATTCCATTTATCTAGCCACAGGCACAACTCGAATTTAACACAACACAATTGAGACAGATGAGAAGTGACTGAGGCCAATCTCCTTCCCATTTTTTGGCGGAGAAACGGCCTCTCTGACTCTTTTTGCTAAGCACAGACTCCACTGCAGCTGATTAAAAAATAAAAATAAAAAAGACATAGTACCGGATATAGCAGGGGAGACATCTGCATAGTCCTCTAGACGTCCTCCTTTTGCTGCCTGATTACTGGATGGCAGATAAAACAATACAGAATATGAATAGAAGGGCAAAGCATGATGGATATGCTCAATTTGGCAAATCATGTCCCTTTTATAGAAACGAGTAACGTTGAAACATATTAAACTACAATCCCAAATGACTATTAAAAAGAATCAAAGCCAAATCAAAGTTTCGTTTTTTCCTCAAATACAGGCCGAATCTAAAAAGGGTACATCTTAAAGCTTATAGGAACCTCCTTGTCCTAATCGTTGACCCTGCGTCATCGTCAGCCGTGACAAGGAGCATCCAAACGTGTCAGTGCAGTTAGGAGGGAGTGAGGAAAGGAGCTGTATGGTTCCTATAGTACCCCCTTTAGCAGAGGAACCTCGGGATGTTCCTCATCAAGCCCATGGTCTGAACAATACCACACAAAGGTTTTCTGACCTCGGTCGATCTGCCACAGCAGCACCAGAAAGTTGTATTTTAGGAAATGTATGAACTTTACATTTGACAAAAAACTAACACAGAAGTAAGAGCATGCATACCATGAATGCTGGGTCTGTCTGTGTTTCTAAGAATCTACTGCACCTACTGGTAAATTGTTGTCCATGTAGTTCTATGATTTATACCAAAAACTGTGAATAATCTGGTTAGTCATGTTGGACTGCTATTATTTTGAACACTACTGTATAAAGTGTGTCCAAAAGGATTGGGATGGAAAAACACAGCAAAAAACGAACTATAGAATTGTTATGTATCAGCTGGTGGTGATGTAACTTCCGTGTTTTTCTCTCCACTGGGTTAGAAAGGTTCAAATCGTCCTAACGGTCAAAAAGAGCAGCTGAAGCTCCTGTTCCTAACTGCAAAGCTACCTCATAGTCGACCTTGTTATGTAGGCCTCAAAGGTTAAAGGGATACTTCGGGATTTTTGACATAGGGCCTCATTTCCTAGTTATCCAGAGTGTTGTTGATGTCTGGAGATATTTTTTTCTTAAATTCATGCAGTTCTTATACTTGAAGAGTCTAGTTGCGCTAGCCTAGAGCAAGGCTAAAGCAGTTCTATGGTAAACGCTAGCCCGCATTAAAAAACAGTCTGGCGCACTCCACAGTGCACCTGAGGTAACTCACTTATAACACCAGACTAACCATATAAATGTCTGTGTCGATAGGTTAATTTGAACCATTTTGCATTTAAAATAACTTATATTTGAGCGGCATCAGCTTCGTGGCTGTAAGCTAACGCAGCGGCGGAGTGATCTGCGAGAAAATAGTCCCTCAAAATGCGGTAATTCATGTGATACAAGGTCAGTTTTATTTAAAAAATTATTCTATCGACACAGACATTTATATGGTTAGTCTGGTGTTATATGTGATTTACCTCAGGTGCACTGTGGAGTGAGTCAGACTGTTAATGCGGGCTAGCGTTTACCATAGAACTGCTTTAGCCTTGCTCTAGGCTAGCGCAACTAGACTCGTCAAATATAAGAACCGCATGAATTTAAGAAAAAAATATCTCCCAGACATCAACAACACTCTGGATAACTAGGAAATGAGACCCTATGTCAAAAATCCCGAAGTATCCCTTTAAGGAACAGGAGGAGGAAGGAGCTTTTTTGCCACTTTTTAGATGCAGCCTTAGTCTCTTTCAAAAGTTGTTCGCCTTTTCACTCCAGAATCTTCTTCAAACTCAAGCGATCAAGCCGGTGTTAGATCTGTCATAGCCTCACCTTTTCCTTATTGACCTGAAGCCATTTTATTATTCATTGTCATGTCACTCAAATATGAATAAATACAACATTTCTCTTCACATAAGACCTTTAGTTCAGCCGTCAGTCCCGAACATTCAGAGTTTTCTTCTAGCGACGGCTCTGATCTCACGTCACAGAGTTTTTTCATTTTTTTCTTTTCATTTTAAGAGCTGAGATATTTGTATAATGCCCTCAAACTTCAGGCAGATGTGAGAAGTACCAGCCTCCGCTTTGTATTTCAACACATTTTAAATTCACTTTCAACAAGGGAGCCGGATTCGGTAATGCTCGGTGTTATGAAACAGCCGACTTTTTCCCTGGTTTCAATTTGTCTTCTGGGCTCAGGCTGAGATGAATAATAAAGACACTTTGGATTAGTATGCGTTTCTAGAAGGAAAGACGAAAATGAAATCACATTCCTGCTTTTGATGAGTAAAATTATAATAACAATAAAGGATTGCAATTACATTTTCAAGGTTGTAAGATTATAAATGATAACACTGAAGCTCTGTGGAAGCTCTTTTGTAGCCACATCTGCGTGGGTCTTACTGTTTCCCAACCAGGGGTACGGGGACCCCTGAGGGTACTTGACCACTTAGCAGGGGGTACTCGGACGTCAGATTAAAAAAAGAAGGTGAAACAAAGTAGAATTTCAATATTACTTTCAAAGAAAAGTTATAATGATGTTTTTCAGTAAAAGGTTTGACTTTGACAGTATTTTTACATATTTTGAACATATAGCACTTTATACCGAACCATCTACGTTTGGTTGCTCACGTTGTCAACATTTTGGGAGGATCCTCAAGGGGTACTCAGAGTATAAATTAATGCCTCAAAGGGTCATTATAGCGCCAGTGTTGGGTAGTAACTGAATACATGTAAAGTTACTCTTTCATTTGAGGGTATTCAGAATACAGTTACTTTCTTGATATCAAAGCAATACATCACGGTATTCAATCATTACATTTCTGTTTCATAATCACAACATTAATAACAAAGAAAAGATCAAAACCACCTGGGAAAAGTTTTGCTCTGTCCCTCTGGACTTTGGGGATTTGCAAAGTGCTTTTTATCATTCCAAATTAGTGGTAAATAACTTTGTAACAGGTGTACCCTAAACATCTTAATCATACGCTGCTTTTATGCATTAATATTATGCAAATCAACGTGAAAGTATTATAAGTATTCAGACAACTATACTGTGATTAGAATACATTACTAAATACATTTTAAGGTGAGTATTCCGTATTCTGTTACTATATTCAATTTCAAAGTATTCTCACCAACACTGTATAGCACCTTTTATCTGCTTTAGGCACTCAAAGCACTTTACATCAAGGAACCACTCACCCACTCACACACTAGTGTACGCAGACACTGGAGGAAAGGTGGGTAAAGTGTCTTGCCCAAGGACACAACGAGAGTGTGCACCTGCGGGATTTGAACCACCGACCCCCCGATCACAAGACGACCCGCTCTATATCTGTGCCACTGTCGCATGGGACGAAAAGATTGGAAACCACTGGTCTATAAGGTATCCATGGATTTAAACTAAAACTTTTCTCGTTGTCGTCTCCACCAACCAGGGCTCACAGTATTGTTAACCAGTTAAGTTTTAGACCAGGGGTGCCCATTGGCCCGCCAGAGAGTGACCTACTTTTGCGCAGGTATGATTAATACTAACTCTCTCCCATTCATTTTCAATGGTAAATATGGATGCAGTACACTTTTTGGCCACCAGCGTCAAATTGGGGGCGCTGTTTCTCTCCTTTCGCAAAGTTAAGCAAACACTGTTGTGGTGTCTTGGTGTTTATCACAGAGCGTTGTAGCATCAACTTTCCCAGTTTCCATCTTTTATTGCAAAGGTCGTTGACCTCAACAAAGGTGTGTGTTAAAAAAATACTTAAGACTTTATGCTGAACTGACACTTTAAAAATGATCTAATGTGGCATTTTCTTTGACTTAACAAATGAATGAGGTAAATTCACTGTAGGTACTGTAGATATAGGTGTTGTTGTTGTTTACATTTTGCACTATATTGATGCAATTGTTGATTTTGTTCTACTAAAACTAGGCTTTTGCTATAGTTAACATTTGTTTAATGTAGCATGTTATTTGCATAGATATAATCAAATGCAAATGTATAGGCTACTGAAAAATAAAATAAAGTAACTTATTTTATTATTTGCAGTTATAGTATGTGTTTCACGCTTGACATCGCCGTGTTTGGCCCGCGACCCACAGGCACTTTTTCATTTTGGCCCTCGGAGACAAAAAGTTTGGGCACCCCCGTTTTAGACCATTTCCCCTTTACTGTATATAACTGCTCAGAGCACCTATTTTCCAGATTTCTATTTGCCACAAGAACCCTCTCTGTATCGGAGCATAAAAACAGTCCATTTAAAAACTAGCCAAATAACCTAAACACTATGATTATTCTGATTAATATTTTGGGTCTCTGCGGAAACACCATGGGCCAGATGATTTCAGATAAAAAGTGTATGTCTCGTTTAAATTACGCTTTAACTTTCCCTCTGTGTTTTTCCGCCCTCGCCCTGTTCCTTCTTGGGCTGTGAAGATATCACTTCCAGGCGGTAACAACTCGGTCTAAGCCTCCTATTGACATCCACATTAAAGCCCCGCTCAGACAAGTGAAATTAATTAGATTACATGAAAATGGTTACACCCAAATTAACAGAGGGTCATATAAGTTCCCCCGGAGAGTTGGGAGAAAGACTGCATCGTCCTCTAGTTTTACAAGCGGCGTAAATACAGTGGAATCCGGTGAGAGCCTGGACAGATAAACAATGCTTTGGTCAGGAGCCATTTGGAGCAGAGAGGTGGAGTAAAACACTGGAGTGGGCAGAGCAATTCCTTTAGGGGCAAAAGTAGCAAACATATTTGACTGGATGAGGCTTATTCTAAGGGTAAAGGGTAATGGCTTATTCCGAGTAGCCTAAAACTGCAATTTTACCGAATAAAAGTCAGAAATTGAGTCTCCGGGCTGTAATTCAGGAGCGTCCGGTTGCTCTCCATCCCTTTCCAAATAATTCTCCTCAAAGGCTCTCGAAAGTTCCTCTTCTATCAGGGAAATTACCAAGTGAACAATCTGGAGCCCCCACTATAAAAACAAATAATATTGATAATATCAGTTAAAACGAACAATCAACTAAAATCTGGTTTAGTAATATGTATTTACGTGGTTTACTTTGTTATTTACAGATGCTGTGTTTAATTAAGGGTTTTTAAAGGATCTGTATCCTGCTATTTTAGCCATTCCAAAGTAAAGTATAGGCATTTATATGATATATTGTACATCTATCACTATGGAGTACTCATTTTTGAGAGAAGAAGAAGTATTTTCTGGGGGTATTTTCAAACCCGGAAGACAAGACGCTTCGATTCAGTTAACTCCGCCCCCTCTCTCCGCTCATTCCATATTTGCAGTATTATAAAAATAAATATCACTGCAAAAAGTGAAGTTACTTCACATAATGCAGTTATAAGGAGTTGACATGTGCAATACAGTTTCATAAATGGCTAACACACATGCTAACACACACGCTAACACACATACTAACACGCGTTTTGATTAACTCACCGCTCAGCCTGGCCTCCCCATCGGGTTATGGGACTCGTTTGGTTATAAAAGTTAATCCACTTTGATTCTGGCCAAGCTTCACCAAGCATCCATCAGGTTGGTTGATATAGTCGCTGAATCCCAGAAAGAAATTCCAACTTCTGGCGAATGCACTCTTCTCTTCGCAACAGGGGTGCGTTTGTTTACTGTCCCGGGACAGCACAGACGCTTCGGAGAGTTCCCTTTTTTTTCTCTCTCTCTCTCTCTTACAACAAAAATAATGAAAAAGCTGTTTTATAAATTAAAATCAGGCCGTAAGGCATTACATTACAGACGTCGAGCACTTCCGTTCTTTTCTGACGACACAACAGACAACTAAGTCGTTTACCAGGAGAGGGCGGAGCAGCTGCTCAGAGAGCAGGATTCAGGAGGATTACTTAGACCTGCGTGAATGAAGCCAAAAACCGCTCTGGGGGTGTTTTGATAAGGAAATAGCATAACAATATGGTTAAGAACTCCAAAAAGTCAATTTTGCATGATATAGCTCCTTTAACAATCGTTTTAATTTCTTGAAATCCTGGCCTTTGACTGGCCAATCCCTGCGCCAACCCACCCATGATGGTTGAAAACTTAAAACTCATTGTTATCTGTATAATGAATGGGCATATGATGCACTTAAAAAGACCACTCAACATCCCCCACCCACAGTCCTCTAGTGCAGGGGTTCCCAAACTTTTTAGGCCACGACTCCCAAAATCACTCAACTACAACTCAGCACCCCCTTCTTTAAAATGCTAAAGATTTAAGATATGGTATAATGATGCTAATTTGGATGCTGTATTGATATTTGGCTTAATTTCACTAAAATATGCTGTTTTCAACCAAAAATACATCAAATTCAATGTCAGAACATAAACAGTATTGTCTCAACATTATCTTGCGACCCCCACTGTTCTAGTGGCCACCCAGCCTTAGGAAGTGCCACCCCAGTCACGTTTTCCAGTGCTGGGTTAGTAGCAGAGTGGGGGTATCATTGGAGAGGTGGTAGCATTTCGTACTTTTATCCATTTACAGTTTTCCCAATCCGGTCGAAGGACCATTGTAAACTGTAATGTTGCTGGTGAATGTTCAGAAAACCAACAAATGAATAAAGGGCAGTAGTTCGAAGATCAGTGTTTAAAGGTTTGTTTTACATAATTTTCTTGCTTTTCTTTTGGCTTAGTTGAGACATGTGCCATGGCATGGTTTTAACTCTGAAATACATACAATATGCATCAGAAACAATGAAACAAATACATGGGCGATAGATTGTGGAATCTCATTCATTTCTGTTATTCAACTTAAACTGTGAAACTAATAGCCTCATTACATGCAAAGTAAGATATGTATAGCCTTTATTTGTTATAATTTGATGATTATGGCTTACAAAAACCCCAAATTAAAAATCTCATAAAATTTGAATATTTTGAAAATGGATTGTAAGCCATAATCATCAAAATTATAACAAATAAAGGCTTAACATATGTTACTTTGCATGTAATGAGTCTATACTGTATCATATATTAGTTTCACATTTTAAGTTTCATTACTCTAATTTTCCGAGTTTCACCTGTATACTGAAACTGTTAAGTCACAAATACACATTTCCTTTTCCTAATCAGAGGAGACAAAAGTAATTTTCCTTGTTTGTGTTGAAATATAGTTTTTTCTTGGCCACTTCGCTGGCGTTTAATACTTGCCTTGTCTTGACTTCGTCCCATACTACACCCATACTTACTCAGATACTCTCAAAGTAACTATGTCACTGATGTTTTGTAAAAATGGTCATGAGGGTAAAAGGAGGCCTCTGCTATAGATTGACCAAAATCGCAACAAAGCTCTGTGCACTTCAGGTGAGTGGACCTTACAAATGATTATTTATTACTTTGTCAGTAACTAGTTAGTAATACTAATAACTCCTGTAAACCTTTTCTCATTCCTCACAGCAGTAATCAATCTCTGGACTCCAGTTTAGGAACCCTGAACCTTTGGGGTAATTGTCCCAGTGTGCTTTACTCTTGATCTGATTGCATTCAATAATAGCTCCATTTCCGGTCACTCGCTCCTGCTTTCCCCCCCGTAAATCCCGCCGATGTCAGAGCGTCAATGCAATCAGGGCAGTCGGCGTTTATCACACAGGCGTCAGAGCGAGGCGACGTGTTCTAAACGCTACAAGGAGGAGCACAAAAACACACTCACGCCCCCGTCATAATTGAAGCAGACCCCGGCAAGGACGTACTTGCGAGCCGCCGTGCAATCGGGAGCCATAAAGGAACACTCGAGCGGGACAAAGGGGGGCGTCCCGGTTATTGATTCTATAATTAAGGCCGTGTAATAGCTTCGCGGTGACGTCAGATAGGGGACGAGTACGTGCCGCCTTCAACGCCTCGCCTCTACATGGCCTTGTGTGTGTGAGGAGACTGCAAGGCTTACAAACAAGACAGGATTTAATTTTCTTTGGGCACAATTTGGAGCCTTTTTAAAGATTTTGTGGCCTGCAGGCTTTATTTGACGGGACAGTTAGTATAGCATGAAAGAAGGTGAAGATTAAGGAGAGACATTAATCAAATTGTCAGAGCCAGGAGGCACTGCCTGACCAAAAAAATAATAAAAAATCACACGCTCTAATATTTCATGACATCACAACATGTATTAGCTGTGGCATTGTTTCAATGAGCTTCTACAATGTCAAAAGATCCAGTGTTTTCACCAAGATCTTGTACTGATGATGCATTCTCCCATTCTTGCGTCATTGCACTGGCTTTCGATTCATTTCCGAATTGATTTTAAAGGGGGGTATTATGTAAAATCAACTTTTTCAAGCTTTATATCATGTTATTATGTCATTCCCTCATTAAACACATGCCTGGAGTGTTGCCTTGGCTCATTCACATATTTTTGAGTAATCAGTAAAAAAAGACGGCAGCCATTTTAGGTGTAGCTATGCCTCAGTCCTCCTAGGAACGCCCCCACCTCCTGGAGACGCCTCTGGACCTTTCGTCACCAGCCAAGCCACCAACCACTGCTCCTCAGCTCAGCAGAGCCCCTCCCCGCACAGTAGTGTTGTTTAGATGCCACAGCAGTGTGCTGAAGGGGGCGTGTCGAAAAGCTTCTTAAAGAGACAGAGGCCTATTTCAAGACGTTCAGTACAGCCATTTTGAGAGAGCAATTTTATTCAAGGCAGTTATTTTAATTTACTGCATATACAGACCAACAGACGGTTACGTCATCATTGTAGTATGCTATAGACTGGTGCTATGTGATTGAAAAAAGCATAATACCCCCTCTTTAAGATTTTTTTAGAGCTTTGAATGCATTGGCCCCTCAGTACATCACAGGCTTTGAGGTCCCAGGACCAGTTCCAGCTTGTTGTGCCCAAGACAAACCATAAAATCAGGGGAGCGCTCTCCGTTGTCGGCCCTAAGCTGTGGAACGCTCTGTCCCTTTGGAAACTCTTGCTTATACAGTAGAAATGAAGTTGGATTGGAAGATGGGAGAGCGAGACCACTGCGCAAAGCCTTCTCCAGCACGACCCAAAGATTCTCAATGGGGTTAAGATCTAGACTCTGTGGCGGCCGATCCATGTGTGAAAATGATTCTCCCTGAACCACTCTTCCACAACATGAGCCTGATGAATCCTTGGCATTGTCATCTTGGAATATTCTTGTGCCATCAGGGAAAAGAAGAAATCCATTGGTGGAATAACCTGGTCATTCAGGAGCTGATCTCATTCTTTGGGCGCATTGTGTTGCTCAACCAAGACCTGACCAACTGCAGCAATCCCAGATCAGAACACTGTATTCAGACCTGCACTGTTTGGTCCACTTCAAACGGACCAGGGTTTATTTCGAACGCTGGTCCGGACTTTTTATGCAGGTGTGAATACAACAAACCAATCCTGGGGCGGATCAAAGAATCGGACCGAGACCCATTTTTTCAGGTGGTCTTGGTCCGCTTCCAAACGGACTCTGGTGCATTTCGCTTCATGTGAATATAACCACTGTTGATCCGAAACAACTCCAGGATACAAGCGCCTTTTTGGGCTTAACAAGCCACCGTAGCAAGGCACCGTGGGAAAAAGTAACCCTCCGCGGCCGCTAACGCTGTTACGCTAATACTGGATGGATGCTACAAACAATGAGCCGTGGACAGACCTGGAGCAACGAGGAGACACTGTGCCTCCTGGATATTTGGACACTAACCCAACTGCTAGAAAAGACACACAAAAATGCGTTTGTGTTCAGCATGTTTAGCGAGAAAATGAAGGAGAGGGGCTTCGAGCGGTCTCCTGCTTCCACTTTCTCAGCCGCGGCGGAGAAAGTGGAAAAAACTTCGCCAAACTTAAATGAAAGTACGAGGCGCATTAAAGAAGAGCGGAGGAACAAGACCAACAGTTTGTCCCGTGGACATTATAGAAACAAACAGCTCAGCAGACGACCCTTCCCCCGCACAAAACACCTCTTCCTCCAGCTACTCCGGTGAGTCTGAGGTTAATGGTAAGTGGTTTAGTCTCTTACGTTTCTTTTTATTATCATAGTAAGCGTCACATATTCCTTTTTATTTCATTTGTTGTGGTCATTGCTGTCCAATGGGAGCATCGATCGTCACACACGTGTATGTGTTTACAAAATATAGTTCACTTGCAAAAAGTACAGTCTGAACTGCACGAAACGGGGAAAAAAAGAGTCCACTTTTGATCCGGAACAAACAAGCGGACCAAAGGACTTTTCTGGTCTGAATACACCAAGAGTTAACTTTTCTTTGGTCAGGCAGTGTTTATAATATTTGTGTTGTAGAAGACTTACCATTGACAAAACACTTTCTCCATCCCTGCAACCAATTCGCTCAACATTCTCAAACGACGCCTCTCTGTTCATACGCAGACAGATGGATGAGCGGTTGTTCGCCGTAATAAAACACTCATCATGGCGCACCTTCCCCCCCCCCCCCCCCCTTTTCCCGTTTTATGCTTCATTTAATTCACAACTCATAAATGTTTCATCGCGGTAACTAATCCCCGGTCCTCATGAATAACTCACTCTTCGCTTTATTCTCACGTTCACTGTGGCTTTGTAATGTTAGCGTCTGGGCTACGGCTCACACAGAACAGTGGTTTGCCTCGCGGGGGAATCGCTGACAACTAAACTTTAATGAGGACTCACAGTTTTCTTGTTGAAATAGTTTCGCAATCATTTCATCACGCAAACTTTTGAATCCACAAATCCACAAAAAACAATGTTCCGGCTCGCTTGCTTGTTTCTTCCTGCTAGCGTTTAGCATCAGCGACCCCCCCTCCCGCCGCCTGGGATTTTGACAGAGCTGATGTGCGGCAGAGTACAAAAAGATTCATTTGCAAATTACCAGGTGCGCAACGATATTCGAGATACGCACGAGGAGGAAACGGAGCTCGTTAGCTGTAATAGTCGAGCTATTTGAGCTTTTGTGAGCGATTTGAAGTTTTCCCTCTAGACTACAATAAAACAATCATATCAAATCCGTGGGAGCAGCTCTGTGCAGTCAGCAGGATGCGCCACAGACGCCAATAAAAAACGACAGTGTAAAATTACCGTGAGCATTACTGAGACGCAACGGAGATGTCAAAATGTAAAAGAGCCCACTCCATTAAGCGTTCACATCACAAGTATATTGTAGTTCATAGAATTTTTAAATCAAGACGTACCAAAATAAACAGATGAAGGCAGCAGCATGTCTGTGTAAACTGTCATGGTTTTTACTATTTTTCAGCCACTTTTTTTTTACCGTGAGGTCCTGGGTTGTTTGGACAGTTTACACAACAGAAACGTCGGAGAGCTACTTATGGCAAGGCAAGGCAAGTTTATATGTAGAGCACAATTCATACACAAGGCAATTCAAAGTGCTTCACAGTTGCAGAAAAAATTACAAGAAAACAGATAAAATCAATCAATAAAACATCAACATAAAGTTAATCAATTACAGTAAAAGGCAAGAGTGCAGATAAAATACTTTCAGTTTTCATATGCACGGGTAAAAAGAGCTGTTTTCAGCCTGGATTTGAACATTGTCAGAGTTGAGGCCTGTCTCACATCCTCATGAAGACTGTTCCAGATTTTAGCTGCATGAAACTGAAACGCAGCCTTACCGTGTTTATTATTGACTCTGGGAACCACCAGGAGACCCCTCCCTGAAGTTCTCAGGGCCCGAGATGGTTCATACGGCTCTAACATGTCAGAGATGGACTTTGGTGCTAAACCATGAAAAGACTTGTACACAAGCAGAGCTGTTTTAAATTCTATTCTCTGAGTGACAGGAAGCCAGTGCAGAGACCGGAGCACTGGACTAATGTGGTCGTATTTCCTGGTTTTGTCAGGACTCGAGCAGCAGCGTTCTGGATGTTCTGCAGCTCTAACAGCTCGTTTAGAGAGGCCAGTGAGCAGCCGTTACAGTAGTCTAACCTGCTGGAGACAAATGCATGGATGAGTCTCTCTAAGTCTGGTTTTGACACTATTCCTCTGATCTTAGCAATGTTCTTCAGATGGTAAAAAGCTGATGATGTTATTGCTTTGATGTGGCTGTTTAAGTTCAGGTCTGAGTCCATGATTACTCCTAGATTTCTAACCTGATTTTTGGTTTCAGAGCGAGAGACTCAAGGTGACTGATAACACTTTGTCTTTGTGTCTGTGGGCCAAAGACAATGATCTCAGTTTTGTCTGAATTTAGTTGGAGAAAGTTGTTTTGCATCCACAAACTGATCTGTTCGATGCAGTGACAGAGTGTATCTACAGGCCCATGTTCACCTGCCGTCAGTGAGTGCTTCAAAAGCACTCGTGTATATTGCGTCGTAGGTGCAGTTCACCCCGGAGAAGACTTGAGTTTTGTCCTTGTGCTATACTGACCAAATAAAGAAAATGCAGCAAAAATGTGACTCATCAAGCCTACGTAGACATGTAGAAAGTGTTTGATGAGCTACTTGGAAAGGGCAGGTTCCATGATTTAAGGTAAGGTAAGGTTTAATTATATACTGCACATTTTGTAAGCAAGGCAACTCAAACAAACCAACAAACAAAAACAAACAAACCAACCACATTATCATCATGCTTTCTATTACAGTTTTGACAAAAGCAAGAACGATTTAGTTTATTTTCAATTTGAAATGAGCAAAGGATCAAGGTCATAGTTACCATACATACTGTACCATACAGATCTCAATAACAGGACTATTAGACGCATTGCACTAACACCATAACACCTTAACCTTCTGTCCTCATTGTGGAATACCATCCATCCATCCATCCATCCATCCATCCATCCATCCATCCATCCATCCATCCATCCATCCATTTTCTTCCTCTTTATCTGGGATCGGGTCGCGGAGGCAGTCTGTGCAGAGATGCCCAGACTTCCCGATCCACGCAGACCTCCTCTAGCTGTTCAGGAGGTATCCTGAGATGACACCAGGCCACAGAGACATAGTCCCTCCAGCGTGTCCTCCCGGGGGCCTCCTCCCAATAGGACATGCCTGGAACAACAGATGCCCGAGCCACCTCAGCTGGCTCCTCACGACGTGAAGGAGCAGCAGCACCACTCCGAGCTCCTACCGGATTACTGAGCTCCTTACCCTCTAAGGTTGTCCTTTCGGTCATTACCCAGTTCTCATGGTCATAGGTGAGGGTGGGAACCTAGATTGGTAAGTCGAGAGCTTTGCCTCAGAATCAGCTCCCTCTTCACCACAACAGTCCGATACAGCGACCGCATCACTGCCGACACTGCACCGTCGGTCTCACGCTCCATCCGTCCCTCACTTGATGTTTCGGCGATCTCCCGGTCTCCCCGCCTTTCCTTTGGGAGAGCAGGCGGAACAAATTATCAATCACCAGCGGACCACTTCCTGTTTACTATGCACCTTTGGCTGGTAGGACACCACAGCAGTGCAAGTAAACTGCAACAATCCATGATCAAAAACAACCTTCTAAAACTGCTGTGTGGAATCGGGTACTCACAAAAAGTTCCTGAAGTGACAGCCGGTGAGCATTGAGGGCTATTTGTTTAAACTTTACCTGCAAGCTACCTGTTGCAGCTATGGTGGCTATGCTATGCTGCGTTCAAGGACTCTAGTAAATGCAGCCGCTTAATGTTTAATGCACATGATTGTTTACTTGTGTGTGAGGGGTTTATTTACTTATCTGACATTAATTGGGGATTTTCTGTCTGAAAGTAAATTCTATAAAAGTGTGTGTTAAATAATATGGTTAAAATGATTTGTACAGTCGTCTTAAAAGCAACTGGTTGGTGCAGGAATTCATGGGTTTAGGTAAAAATGCATCTAAAATCTAGTTAAAATATTGTAAACCTTTAAAACTCATCATAAAAGCATTATTTATAATCCTTAAAACCTAGTCTGTGAGAGGGCTCATTACTCTAGTGGTTAAAACTGTATTGTAAATTCAGAGGTATACTGTATTTTCTAATACCTACCTGGTAACATGAGGGGTTGCTATTGATTTCTAAATGTTTGGGAGTGGTTGTGAACTATGAATTTTGTACTAGATTACTGTAATTTAGAGATAATTGCTTAATTGTAAATATGTGCTCAACTTAATGAGTTTCTTGTGTGTTTTCACTTGAAGGTTTTTTACCTGAGAACTGACAAGAAATAAAAACGGGATCAAAGATTCTAAACTGACTCCTCATTTAAGTAGAATCCAGTCAGTAGCTTCAGAAGTGACCCCATCCTCTCCACGTGTGGGAACCGTGCAGTAAAAAACTAGAATAACGTGACACTTGACTTGGCGGAAATACAAGGCGCTCAGATGCAGGAGTGCTCATTTTGGAAGAAGCCTGATCACGCTCTTTAACAGCAGGCCCCACTGACTGTACTCTGTTTACAGTCTGTTGTTTCCTTTGGTTACAATAAAGTCTAATGTCTAAGTTCCTGCCAGATTAATCAGAACTAGAAGTTCCTGCCGCTCAATCAGAGCATGACAGAAGACAGTGAGGAAAAAGATAGCTGCATCAAGCACAATGCCTCCTGATATCACCACAGGGTCATACTATGATTCAACTTCATGCCGTCTTGCCATTATCCCTACTACATCCCTGTGAGATTCAGTAGGGAGAAAATGTTGAAATCCCATGTCCTCCATTGTTCCCGCTACAGTCGCCACGTATTATACTTTCCGCCACATTCTCCCTGTCCCTGTAGGGGCTGTTCCCGCGCACACCTCATTACAGCTGCAGCGAGCACACGTGTATTGATCCTGTGTCTCTCATCTCGGCGCAGGCTCTTCCTTCCGTCTCTCTCCACATTCAGCACTCCTACATTTGATTTTTCCCCGTCTCTTTCTGTGGGAACAAAACAGACCACAGACCAACACCCACTGCCTGCCGCTGCGGTGCGTTCCACTGTCAGTCATCTCGGTTTGAGTTAACTAGCGTTGTTTTCCTGCACAGCACAAAAGTGAGTGCCTATGAGTCAAAGGTATGTGTTCACTTTATTTTGTAACTATTTGAGGCAAACAAAGTAGTCCTGCTATTTCCAAAGAACAAACCATAACAATGACATAAAACCAACAATTCTCACAATGAAAAGGAAACTTTGTAACTTTCTTTTTTTTCAAGCCAACACGAAGATTTTGTCACTTTACAAATTTAAAGGTGAAGCAGTGACGCGCTTGGACTTCATTTCTCAGTCGAGTTTAGTTTTGGACCTGCTTGTGGCGTAGCTCACCTACATGATTGACTCATGAACAGATGACCAGAGTTCACATCCACATGTCAACATAATTTCTTTTGCACTTGGGGCTAACTTAATGCTGACTGCATTGTCAGCAGGCCTTGGTAGTTGAATTAACTTTATTGTCATTATACAATTGCAACATACAAACTCCAAGTTCTAGACAATCAGGTCTCTCAGCTTTCTTCATGATGTGAAAAAGAGGACTCCAGATGAAGCTGTAAGACTGGGAAGGATCCCCCACCACGCTTGAGTTACTTAGCTGCGAGTCTTGCCCGGATACCTCCTCACTTGCCCCTTTTTTGTTTCCTGTAGCACCTCTTGTCTTTGGTCTCAAATGCCGCACAAACACCTTTACACCATCAGCTATCTGTTTGTTGTGAAATAGAACATGTTATTAATTTCACCATGGGTCACTGTCTGACGACTTTCTCTTTCTTTCTCTTAACCTGGCCTTTTGCTTTTTAACCTAAGCTTGTTGATGCCGCTATATTGGACTCAACCTACCTGATCCAATATTCAACTTCACTATTGCAGATGATGAGAAAGGGTGTGAAAGTCTGTCTGATTTCATATCTCTTTGATGATCTTTGAAGATGAGATTATATGAAGAGCATTTGTGTGACTTGATTAATGTCTATATTCATTAATAGGGTGTTCCTCCGGGTGCTCCTCTTTCCCCTACCACTAAAATCACGCACAATAGGCCAGGATGAAAGATGCTTGTGAGTGAACGAGTGGTGGTCGCATGGTCAGTTGGCACATCAGAAAACCTACGATACAATAGATCATGGAGCATTGTAAAAGTCACCTTGATCGAAAGTAAAGGTGCCATAACCACTCATAAAGCCACTGGGTCACAGAAAGGTCAATTACACATGAATATCAATTTGTTTGTCATGCACCTTTAATAAAAATGATCAATTATCCAGGTACATACATACAATACCGGTTTCAGAATTATTCAATTCAGACTCAGAGTTCATCATTTTTTTTCTTTAGAGCCCAAAGCTGTGGTGAGAATCCTCCTGTCACAAACTTAAGGCCTTGAAAAAACAATTTGGATGAATTCTGAAACATCAGCCATTTGTTGGAAGACGTGTGTTAGAGGATAAAATGAATCGCTATTTATTATACTGGGTCACGCTGTACAGACGTACTATCTCAGTCATTACCTTGACGCTCAGGCGCCCACTCTCAGCCACTGAATGTTTTGCTTGCATATCAGTTTAGTTTATTACAAATATACAGTAAAAAACATTTAACATCCATTCATAGATGATAGTGCATATTCATAAACGGGACACCCATTGAAGCAACATTTATATATGGGGCCCAAGACAATACACAATATTAAGAACACAAACATACATTAGTAACCTAGGATACATATTACCTTAGATACCTATTCTATTACCTACTAACTAACCTTACCTACTCTAATTAAAACTGCCTTACCTTACTTTTACTAGCTTAAAGTTACATCAATTTACTTAAAAGGTACGAATTATTATTATTATTATTATTATTTTTATTTTTTTGTTGCTGCTTTTTTTTTGCTTACACACATTACATATTACCATCAAACATGAATACATAAGTCTTGTTAGAGGTCATCAGCTAGGGTTTATTATAATTTTCTAGAAGCTCAATTTTAGTTTATTTTTAAAATAGCCAGAGATGTTACGGTTTTAATGTTAATGTTCAGCTCGTTCCAAACTTGTATGATGCAGCATGACGCTCCGAGAGGGTATTTATCCCTCTTCTGTGGAAGCATAGACAGACTTGAATGGTAGGACTAGCACAATGTCTCAAGTTCATGTCTCCAGGTCCTGCACCAATGGTAAATAAACTTCTCCTGCATAAGACATCCAGACTCCTGCCCATTCTTCATCTATCCTCTCGGACGCCATTGTTATTTCTCTAACAATGTGTCTATTTGTTTTGTTTCATCGGACTCATAATGGTTTGTATTATCAACTGTAGCACAGATTATTTGCCGGAGCCCTCTCCCAGTCCGTCTCCCAGATTACCCAGCAGGCCACTGGCGTTACTTGAGTGAATGTAATGGAGTACTACGCGCCTCTGTCAAATTGTAAGTACCTTCGGATATTCCCTTTTCTCTCCATGTGATAAGAGAGTGGCTGCGTCCTCCATCTTCCTTGACATTTTGCAATAAAACAAGAAAGCGTGGTTATATGTGTTACGGAGCTGTGTCAGCCATGTTTGATTTGATTAGATTTTTTAGAGTACCCCGGGGCCGACAGCGGGACATCGCCAAAAAAAAAAAAAAAGGCAATATCCCTCCCTCCCCTCCCTCTCTCTGCTTTATGGAGAAGACTGTGATGAAGCGCAGCGTGCACCTTGCCTCTGCCATATGTTCGCGTCTCTAGTGCTTTCCTCAAAAGAGCTATGTTTACATTAAAACTACCTGGCTCCGCTGCAGAAGCGTTACACAGGAACACAGCAGTAAGCAAGATACGCACGCTGTATGTGCAGTTCTCCATAAATGCAAGGCCATAGTGGGGAAAAAGAATCAATATATGCACGTCCTGTGATATTGTATACGTCAAGGTCCACTATTGTATTCTGTGTGGGCTGACCTTTTTGCCCCTCGCAGCGCAATATGCGGGCGGTCTATCCTCTGCACTGCAGCCACTCACATTCCCTTTGTTTACTCTATACTGTACAAGCACAGATACCGGCAAATATACAAGGCTTTATTCATAACCTTTAGTATATTGTAAACTCAGACATATGTGGGGAAACATTGTGCATCTAATTATTGCGTTTGTATGAATTTCACGAAACTTCCAGGTGCGTTTTCAAGCATTTCTGTGAAAGTAACCATGAAAAGTGACCCAAGTGCAAGTTGTGAAATGTGCCTATAAACTTGTCCTTTTGAAGATTAGGACGCTACAAATAGTATGTAAGGACTCTTGGTGCCTCTTCAGTGTTTCAGAAGAAGAAATGTGTAGGTCTCCAATGTCTTTAGTTCTTAAGCTAGCTGTTTGTTTACTCTTTAAATAAAGCTAAAACCCTGAAAGATGTTGGTTTCGAAGGCGGAAACGCTTTGTAGTGATGGCTGTTTGCTCTGCATTGAGTCCAGTGAGGATGTATGGAGCAGAGTGCACTGCTTAGACAGTGGCCACACCATTAACTTGCGGCATATTTTCTTGTGTAATAATATGGAGTCGTAGAAGTAAATAACCAATGTCCGCCTATACATGCTTTTCAGCGTTGTGACTTTTGTTGTTATGGCAGCCATTTTGAATACCGAAGTAGAATTATGCAGTTCTACAACATGTAACAATATTTCAATTCAAGATGAAAATGAAAGACAACTGATTGACGGTTTTATGTCCTCGTAATCATTGCTCAAGAAGATAACAGTTAAAACACGGCCCCAGAGACGCACATTTATGTGAAGAAACCAGTGAGTCAGTGTTTAAGCTGCTCAAGATGTTAGCATGCTACCAGTTAGCATTTAGCTTTAACAGCTCAGCTCTGACCTCTCCAAGGGAAAGCCCTGAACCACACACATCTAGCCTTGGATACAACCTGTGACAGAGGTCAGAGCTGAGCTGTTACTGTAGTATTTCCTCAGTGTTCATAGATGTGAGCCACACATGTGTTTATCGTGTTGAAGCTAAATGCTACTGTAAATGGTAGCATGCTAACATCTTAAGCAGCTTAAACACTGACTCAGACTCAGACTCTATTGACATGACAAACTGTAAAAATCACAGAGAAAGGTTTTCTGTTTCCTCTTTGATGAGTTAGTTTAGTCTGAGGAGTGAAGCAGATCTTTAGTAAATCCTGCTGTAGCTCGACAGACAGAGCTGCTACGTCTGTGCTACATTTGCTGGTTATGTCATATAAACGTGCGTCTCTGGTTCCGTGTTTTTACTGTTATCTTCTTGAGCAATGATTACGAGAACATAAAAATACCACTGTCAATCAGTTGTCTTTCATTCAAGACAAGTTGATTCAAAATGGCCGCTATGCGTGATGTCATTGGTAATGCATGTATATAAGGGGCAGTATTTCACCTGTGCCATCTCCTCACCTGTCTTCACCCCTGACGTCTGCACCGAGGAGTCGAGTCATGGACGCTAGACTGAAGACCGCTCCAGCTGAGCTCAGGCAATCAGGTGCACTGTGGCCGTTTGATGGGCCAAAACCCGGCGTTTACCGAGAGTGTTGTGGGCCGTTTGTTGGGGTTAAGCCAGCGATGACACGGACTATTTGCGGACTCTGTGAGTAGGCTGGAGTAAGTTGTTGCTAAACCATTCTCTAAGTGAGGGCTAATGGGCTGTTGTCTTTAGCATATGGCTCGGTGGGGGATTGTTTCCTTCTGCGTTTGGGCATTTTGAGGCGGGCGGATTGTTATGGCCTGAAAATCATTACCCTTCCTTACCTGTAATAAGAATGTTTTTTGTAACCAAAATATTGTTAACTTAACTTAAACTTTTGAATATAAATTAATAATGTAAAAGCTATTTTCCTCATCCATGTCTCTTTAACTTTAAGGGCTCTGAATCTTGTATTGTGGCAAGAGACCAGTGCAACCAACAGCGGGTCTACTCCGGTCACGGGTAAAGCCTTATCAAGCTGACAGCTTTGATTGCTGTGTGCGCTGCAAAACAAGGTTATTTCCACTGAGTCAACACAGTTTATTTGTCACTCAGACTGGTCACAAAAGCGCTGCCACAATGTCCCGCTCGTCTCCGTCACCTTGGTACATTCGTGTCCTGTACTTCACGTCCTTTGCTTGTCGTGCTTACATTGCCTTGTTCGGTGTATTCACTCCACAGTAAAAGGCTTTTAACACATGGTTTGTTCCCCTGGACTGAAATGACACCTTTGTTCTACACTGATTTGTCCTTCAGAGTGTATTTTACGTATAGGCCTATGTTTGTTGAAATGTTACTCATGTAAGTCATACTCGCCTTTGATTAATGTAAATCTCAGAAATTGTGTTGTGGTTTGCGTTGGGCAAATGTACTAGTTTACGTACGACCACAGCAAGGAAGTGCTACTGCAATGTTTATGAATCATTTTGTGGTCAGGGCACATAGTGTTTTGAACTGGACTGATGCATTAGTAAAGTTCTTTTGGATAGAATTGATGTTTTACATTTTAAAAATGTATAAAATGTCTAAAGAAAAAGAAGGTATTGAGTGAAAGACTGGGTGGTCAGGATTTGTTTCATCCTTAGTTCACAAATTAAATATAGAGTGGGGATGTGCAGAGAGTATGGCGGTTTTCTCAGTTTATTAGTGAGAGACGAACAGAAGTTCCAGCTCTGAGCACATGTCAGAGTTTCTCTGCCTGTGCGCCGCCTTCTCTCTGTCCTTAAAGTTCATTCGGTCCTTGTGTCTGTCACAGATCTGAGAACTGCCTGTGTTCACTGCAAAAGCACGAGGAGCTGTGCTTTCAGGCGAGTGCCATGTCCAAGTAGAGTTGTTTGAAGACCGGTGCGTGGGATTGAGTGTTGCCAGGCACCCGCGGGTGCTCTAGTGCTCTCCATAACAGTCTCCATACAGTCTCCAGTCTGTATCGTATTGATTTAAAATAAAACTGGAGCGCCCAGAACAGGGCCTGTGTAAAAGTGGGACAGACAAAGGTTTGGGAGATCCAGCTGGACACGGGATACGGGGCCAAGAATTGTTTGCCTGGACAGCCAGCCTTTTCTGTTCCAAAGCAGGAGCGTCTGGGACTCTGATCGCAGCATCTACCAAAACTGTAATGATTCAATTACAATTTAATTTAAAGCTATGACCCACCCCATTTTTCAAGTGTACCCGGTCCGTCCGTGTCACTCTATTGGTCATAATGTGGTGACATGATGTGATATTGATTATGCTCCACACTGTATAGGCAACAGTGCTCTTCCAGTTCCTTGTCGATCTGGTTTGTTTTCAGTGTGCAGCCATTCCCAAATTATTGATCTCCCCCCAAATAATATTCAAAGAACCTGTTATTATTTTACAGCTAAAATTACATTTAAAGTAACATTTAGCACTAAGTGCAGGTTAAATACTGAGTGCAAAATAGAATAATGTACATTTCAGCGGTTAGCGCTTGTGCTTCACAGCTAAGCTCCGGGTTCGATTCCCACCTGGACGGGGCCTTTCTGTGTGGAGTTTGCATGTTCTCCCTGTGTCTGCTTAGATTTTCTCCGGGTACTCCAGTTTCCCCTACCACTAAAAACATATGCAATGTTGAATAAATGAGAGTGTGTTAGAAAGTGCGCATGGGGGACGACGGATGGAAACTAGCTTAAAGCTACAATCCGGTGTGGCTTTGTCATTCACATGCACTGCCCCGACCAAATAAACCAATAAAACTGTATTTTTTTCTCAATATACTAAGCTTTGGGGCCCCCCTGTAGTGCTTCTGAGGCCCCTCAGGGGTCCCCGGACCACACTTTGGGAACCACTGCAGTAACTTGTGCATATTTTTATGACGGTTGACTGCTTATGTCGGAGTAATTTTGATGTTTTGACAATCGTTATTATGGTAATTTGAAACGCCCTCCTTTTTTAAACACCTGTGATGTCTACTTACCCTGATGAAGACTCCGAAACGCGTTGGTCACGCTGTTAATGCCTGTTAGTGCCTCACCCCCTTCTCATTCACAATTTAGTATTGTTCAGAATTTTGTTCAGTGCAACTAAGCAGATTTGCACAATGTTTAACTTGTACCATGGGATTTCTTCATTGGTTATTTCACTGACCCATGAATAGGTTAAGCCCCATATTAACCAACAGCCAGCTAGTCATCTTTTCTTAAGAGTTATATCTTCAACATGCTCTTTCAATCAATGCCAGGGGAAACATTATACCAACAAACCTCTGCTTCGTCAATTCATGTATAATTAATTGAAAATCTTACGATGAAGCAGACGAGGCATGCAGCTGCGATAATAGAATAAAAACAGAGCATTTTAAGATTCATGTTGTATCTTTCAGAGGGGAAAGTACATTATGTATTCAAGGACACAGTGACCGCGGGGATAGATTTATCTCGGGTTACTACTGAAAGTGCTCCCAATAAAACAATCATGGCCGCACGCACCACAGAGGTCCCAGAGTTCTGGTGTTTTTTTATATGTTTACTGTGGATTTAAGGACTAAGCCAGATCCAAAACCAACACCAAATAAAGTCTTAAACACTAGGACCTGAACTAGGACTTCTCTCATGACTCCTATTCCCAAAAAAGTGAGAAAGGATGTTGAATTTTAACTGTTTAGCAGCACACGCAACTCGATTCTAGCTTCCACAAAACCTTCAGCACATCACACGCATCAATTTATATGCACGTTTTCCAACATTCAAAGTCCGAGGAGCAGTTTACTGTCATGAAAACAAATCCGAGCACAAACCTGTATTCCTCTGGAATGAATAAAATAATAAGCCGACACCAGACAACGCTCACAAATTGCAGCCTTCACCACGAGAAAATGATGTCACTCTATTACAAAGAGTAAAGTTGGATACGGGAGATTAAACATTAGGACTAAATGACCAGTGTTGGGGAAGTTACTTTAAAATGGTCATATATTCTATAGTTACAGTTTTAAACATGAAATATGTTTGTATTACATATTAACGTTTCAAAAATGTAACACACTACAGTAAATAGTAATAATGCCACTGAGCAAAAGTGCAGTCAAAGATTTCCTTCGCTTTCCCCCATTCTCTCGTGTTTGTTTTGTTTGTTTGTTTGTTTGTTTGTTTGGATACTTTATTGTCCCCGTAGTATTCAACTTGATTTGGTGCTGCATTTATTTGGGGGGACTTTGGCATTTTTTCCTTTGTACATCAATACAAACCATTTAAATGCACTTGTAACTCGAGTTACTTCAATTGTAATGACTAATATATTACCGTATTTTATTTAAGTAATATTTTATGTTCCTTTGTTACTGAAAAAAGTCATACATTTCTGTAACTCTTTACTTTGTAATACGTTGCCCCCAACACTGTAAATGATCACAAACCTGGGGAGTAACTGAATACCTGTATTTAGGATACTCATTTTGAGTAACTGTATCCAGGTACGGTTACTCTTTAATTTGAGAGAATTTAGAATACAGTGACTTAAATTAAAGGAATACATCACAGTACTCAATCATTAAACTTTTTACTTTGTATTTCACAATACAAAGAACTTTTAATGTAATTCCTCCTAAAATAAATAAATATTTAAAACGCCTTATGCCACAGTTATTGCGTCATATGATCTGCTGCTCCTGGATTTGCAAAGAGCGTTTTTGAGTTCCTATAAGCATAGCCTACATTTTTGTAATTATACGCTGCATTTATACATAAATATAATGCAAATCAACGTGAAAGTAATTATCCAGAATACAGTACTATTACTGGACAAAGAAACAGAATGTGTTACTAAATACATTTTAAAGGGGGGGTATTATGCTTTTTTCAATCACATAGCACCAGTCTATAGCATACTACAATGATGACGTAACCTTCTGTTGGTCTGTATATGCAGTAAATTAAAATAACTACCTTGAATAAAATTGCTCTCTCAAAATGGCTGTACTGAACGTCTTGAAATAGGCCTCTGTCTCTTTAAGAAGCTTTCCGACACGCCCCCTTCAGCACACTGCTGTGGCATCTAAACAACACTACTGTGCGGGGAGGGGCTCTGCTGAGCTGAGGAGCAGTGGTTGGTGGCTTGGCTGGTGACGAAAGGTCCAGAGGCGTCTCCAGGAGGTGGGGGCGTTCCTAGGAGGACTGAGGCATAGCTACACCTAAAATGGCTGCCGTCTAAGTTTTTACTGATTACTCAAAAATATGTGAATGAGCCAAGGCAACACTCCAGGCATGTGTTTAATGAGGGAATGACATAATAACATGATATAAAGCTTGAAAAAGTCGATTTTACATAATACCCCCCCTTTAAGGCAAAGTTCTCTCCCCAACATTGCCACAAACCAAGTCAATTTGTCGGGAATAAAGTGATTAAACCGGGAGCAAACTTGGTCTAAAAACTAAATCAGTCCACGACTAAAAAAAAACCTAACATCAGATTCAAGACTAAACCCATGCAGACATTTCCTGAGGACTGCACGCTCACTAAACCGGCAGGACTGAACACAAATGGATCTCACTATATCAAAAGATATACAGCCACATATGATGAATCCATGTGTTATAACAAAGTGCCACCTGCTCAGCCGCTCTCCAAAAGCTGCATCTGCAAAGAGACAGACGGTATATATCCTTCTGCTTTTGATGTGCCGCCGCGATACAAAGTGAATGTACTAACGGTTAACACATGAATAATTTCAGAGCTAATGCGCGGTGTGGAGCTTATTGCCAACCTGACATGTCTTCTACTAAGGTAACGTGCAATGCTGTGCTGCGTTGACTTTTACAATTTTAGTTATAATGATTTTTCTTTATCTAAAATTTACCTGGAGTTGTGTATTTTCAATTCACACATGCATTAGTAATTGTTTTGTTGAAGCTGTTGCATTCTGAAGAGTAATACACGTTAACATCCAATTCCAAAGACCAAAGACCACTCTTTATTCTCTTTATTAGAAAAAAAGAGAAAACAGTTGACTCCGGAGGGCTAGTGTTGGCCCAAGAATACCTTGTACTGCCCTCTAATTCAGCCATACCTAACCTACAGTGTAGAAGTATGGGGCAATAATTACAAAACTCTAAAACAGTCACATTGTACTTTACAGCTACAGGAAACAAAAAATGGGTAAGCGAGGATGTGAAGAATGGAGTCAGAGCCAGGGGAGAAGGAGGACAAAGATGAAGATGAGAAGGAGCGAGGGGAGACGGAGCGGCGGGAAGAAGAGGAAGGAGGAGCTGACCAGTGCAGGACACCATGCTCTGAAACAGGGACAAACCCAGGAGGCGGTGCACTGTTTCAGAGGAGCGCTGAAGGTAGTACTTTCCCTACCTCCAAAACATGCTGGTCAAGTTGGCCCACAATGCCGACGCTCAGAGTCGCAGCGGCTCATCATCGGCTGATCTACGCAATCTTGTTGTACAATTGTATAATGACAAATAAAGCACTTACTGCTACTTATTTTTTACTATAGAAAAGGGCTGTACGAATTATACACTGCCTTTACAAATCCTCCTTTTCTAAATAAACATGATTAAAAATACATGATCGTGTAAAATGATATAATGCACAGTTTCAATCTTATCATTATTTATTACCTGTCAATCTTCAATATATCTTCTCATAGAGATCAGTCGTACAGTTTGAGAGGATTTGGGAACTTTATATTTCCAATAGCAATAACCACTAGGAGAAGTTTTTCTATGTCTGTGTGTGGTGTTAAGTTGCGGATCAGTCTGGGGCTTCGAACTAACAAACAAAATGTCTGGTATCAATACAAAGATGATGAGGTTTGATTGTGAACAGTTAAATTAAAGGGGGGGTATTACGTAAAATCGACTTTTTCAAGCTTTATATCATGTTATTATGTCATTCCCTCATTAAACACATGCCTGGAGTGTTGCCTTGACTCATTCACATATTTTTGAGTAATCAGTAAAAAACTTAGACGGCAGCCATTTTAGGTGTAGCTATGCCTCAGTCCTCCTAGTAACGCCCCCACCTCCTGGAGACGCCTCTGGACCTTTCGTCACCAGCCAAGCCACCAACCACTGCTCCTCAGCTCAGCAGAGCCCCCTCCCCGCACAGTAGTGTTGTTTAGATGCCACAGCAGTGTGCTGAAGGGGGCGTGTCGGAAAGCTTCTTAAAGAGACAGAGGCCTATTTCAAGACGTTCAGTACAGCCATTTTGAGAGAGCAATTTTATTCAAGGCAGTTATTTTAATTTACTGCATATACAGACCAACAGAAGGTTACGTCATCATTGTAGTATGCTATAGACTGGTGCTATGTGATTGAAAAAAGCATAATACCCCCTCTTTAAGTGTTACCTACCTACCCTTGTGGTATTCCCATTACCATTGTTGGTATTTGAAAACCATTGTTACCCGCAGTGTATAATATGAGTCAGTATGTATGTACGTGTGGTTTTGCACATGTGTTTCTTGGGTATTTTAGAGAAAATTGAACAGGAAGCAGCTATTTTGTTTGAATAAATTCTTTGATAGATCAAGTTATACTTCTTCCCTTTGCACTTCAAGCATCAGTTTCAAGTGATTTTTATTGTGTAGCCTGTCTTTCCTGTTTGTTTTGGCACACTATTTGCTTGAAATAAATGAAATTAAATGAGTACTGCGGGACTGGGCCTAAATACCTTAATGTGATAAAGTGTGGTATCTTTATTCAAAAAGCTCATATTTGTTGCATCATCCCAACGCATAACATACAGAAGAACAGGTTACTCATCTTCAGTCAAATTCATGATACAATAATGAACAAATAATATTATGTTGATCTGTTATCCAGTCATTATCATAACATTGAATTATCAGAGCAGTTGTAGAATTATTTCAAAATAAAACAGTGCAGATTATTAACAGTGGAGCCGATAAAGAATCACGACTAATGAAAATCAACCACTGAACAGCTGAATATGTACAACTAAACCACGTGGAAACTAGACGTGAACCCTCTGAAAAGGAAGGACTTCAGGGAGAGGCTCTGCGTGGGTTCCTCCGGTGACCCCTGCTGGCCTAAAATGACATGACACAAACAGAGACTGATATAAAAAATAACGTTGTTTTTGTTGTTGTCCTGGTTGATGTGAGGTGCACTACCTTCCAGTAGCAGCAAAGGTTGGGGATGATGTACAGAAGGTTCAGCAGGAGAAGGATCAGCGCTCGAGTGAGGAGCTGAGAGTCCGACACTGGGAAACAAAAACAGGCATAAAGCAGGACAAACAAGAACTAATCTGAAGTCAAACCAGGACTGAACCAAGCTGAACCAGGACCAGGCTACAGCGGGCCTTACTTCCAAGAGAGAGCTGGAGGGAGTTCCAGGTGGAGAGATTGTGCTTGAGCATTTCCTGGAGGTAAACACAGGTGTAGTTTCCTCTGTGGGCGAAGCCAGCGTCAGTAAACAGGAAGTGTGCAGAGTGATTGACAGCTTCCAGAGTGAGGTTGAGCGTGGGGGAGAGGAGTTGGAAGGCGCCTCCGGGGTAGTGCGACTCTACAGAGCATTTGATCCAGAAGTCTGACCCCAGCAGCACCCGGACCCCCTGCGGCCCGGTTTGGAAGACCCCCTCAGACACAGAGATGGTGGCACGGCTCAGTATGTCTGCGGAGAGGATGGGACAGTTAGACTCTTAGCTCAAGTGACTAAACTGACACTGGCCCTTTTAGAAACCACTTCTCGCTCCCTTATAGCGCTATAGCATTTGACACGCATGTTCCCGCAAAGGAAAGTGCTGCTCCAAACAGACCAAGCAGCGAAGAGAAGTGGCTTATTCACCTGATTCAGTAGTGCATTTCCGTTCAGTCGAAGCACTTCCTGTGAGCAGTGGATTTCAACTGTTGTCATTCAAAGAAAGTGACAAAAATAAAATGGGAATACACAACAAAAAAACTCACGCAAATGCTCAGAAAATAAGTTTGCATATAGCCTCTAGCTCAGGGGTGTTAAACTCACTTTGGGTCGTGGGCCGAAATTCAGCTCCTACGGCGAGTCACTGGCCACATATAACGTAAACAGGAACACTTTTCAATAAATGAATAATAATAATGATGAGCTGTGATTTTAAAATACAATCCCGACAGGACTGTAGCCTCATAAATAATAATGACTTACACTTGTATTGTACTTGTATTGTACTTTACTTTTCTAACCCGACCCGCCCACGCCCGAAGTTTGCCGTATATTTGAGGTAACCATCCCAACCCACCCGAAGCCGCAGGACACGCAGGTTGGTTTTTGGGTCACTGCCTATCAGAGTGCTGCTCGTAATGGAAACACGGTGGCGCAACGGTTAGCATTTGATTCCCACCTGGACGGGGCCTTTCTGTGTGGAGTTTGCATGTTCTCCCTGTGTCTGCGTAGGTTTCCTCTGGATACTCCGGTTTCCCCTACCACTAAAAACATGTACAATAGGTGAATCCTCCGGCCAAGTGATACTGACCATCAGCCTGGCTCCACCTCTGGAGATGGGCCCCCGGGCGCGGCACTGCTGTCGCCCACAGCTCCTTACGGGTTGCCCCAGCGGCGTCGAAGGATGGGTCAAATGCAGAGGACACATTTTCCTACGGGGACAATAAAGTATACCTTAACCTCACCTCCCCTCCTGGAACCGCCACCTTAATGTGGTGGAGGGGTTTGAGCGCCCGAATGATCCTGGAGCTCTGTTGTCGGGGGCTTCGTGCCCCTGGTAGGATCTCCCATGGCAAACAGGTCCTAGGTGACGGGTCAGACAAAGAGCGGTTCAGAAGCCCCTTATGAGAGACCAACAGGCCCGGTTAGAACCATGAGGCCGTCCTTCTGTGGACCCACCACCTGCAGGAGGAGCCATAGGGGCTGGTGCAATGTGATTTGGGCAACTCCAATGGCTGCCCCACGACCCGGCATGGTAGTACAGCGGTTAGTGCTTGTGCTTCACAGCAAGAAGGTCCGGGTTCGATTCCCACCAAGGCCGGGGCCTTTCTGTGTGGAGTTTGCATGTTCTCCCCGTGTCTGCGTAGGTTTCCTCCGGGTACTCCGGTTTCCCCTACCACTAAAAACATGTACAATAGGCCAGGATGAATGTGAGTGTGTTTGAGAGTGCGCATGGGGGACGACGGATGGAAATTAGCCCAAGGCTACAATCCGGTGTGGCTTGTTCATTAACTTGCACTGTCCCTACCAAATAAACAAAACAAACAAACAAACAAGTGGAAGAAAATGGACGGATGGATGGATTAATCTAACCTTACAGAGATTGAAAGAGAATTATATAGAGTAGAGCTGTATACTGCGTTCTAAACTGCGTAGGGTTGAAACGTGCTAAGAGGAAATAAGAGTACTATCTGCTGCTAAAAATATTGAGTTGCTGATGAAGTCTTGTTGTGGTGAGAGGCATAATATCCTTATTTCTTGAAAACCCATTACAGATATGGAATGGCATAGTTTTATTTAGACAGTGCACCATTACACATTAACCAAAAGATGCATTGTACCAGGTTTCAGCAAAAATACAAATTTCCACCTGTAGTCCCCGGGCAGGTTGTTACGTTACAAAATACTGATTTTAAATGTAGATGAATACGTGACCATGGACTTGTACATTTTAACATCATCATTAACATACATTTAATTAAATAAGTTTGAACATTATAACATTTTCCACCAATCCTTTTTCAGAATGAATGGCTACTCCCCGATGACGCCGTTACTGATCATGATGCAAGTTTGATTTTCTAGAAGCCATCGTAAAGTACAGTACTGTATTTAATGTCAGACAGTTCTGACACAGCCAGACAGATACTTTTTGCATTTGGTCATGATTACCAGATAACCTTTTTTCTGTGATTAACTCCTGAGCTTATAAACAAACTGTTCAATGTTTAACTTGAGACTAAAACGAATATGAAGCTATAAAAACATCAGAAAAAAACTCACGGCAGTCGAGTTCATCACACTCGTCAGCACAGTCAGTGTCTCCATCACAACGCCACGATTCGGGAATACAGCTCCCGGTTTTACACCTGAATTCATCGGGGTCACACACAGTACCTAACAAGATCAAAAAGACACTTTATCCAGTGTTAAGTCATGACTCGTGGACCAATATCTAAAAAGACCTTTCGGGAATAACTTTAGAATTATCTTATGATTACAGGCAATAGCACGGTAAAGAACAGGAGTCAATGTACCAGTGTTTACCCAGTAATATCAGAATAGGCAAGAGTTTCAAATGATTGGCTGGCTATATTATGGCAACAGCGCTCTTAATGGGGACATATTATGGAAAATCAACTTCCGTGAACTTGTTAGCTGCTTATAGTGGTTTTCCATGTGTGGTTAGGGTACTTGGCTGCTCTGCCTTTGTGTGTTCCGTCTCTGGATATCTCTCTCTGCACCTATCCTGACATATCCTGCCCCCCGCCCCGCCTACCCAGAAAGAGCCCAGACCTGCTTTCATGTTTTCTAAATGTGTCCATGATGTTATACTGTGCGTCGGTCTCCCATATTGTGAATTGTTTTGTACAACTAAAGTGTAAGAAAATAAATAAAAAACTCTCACGCTGCAGCTCCCTCAGGAAACAAATGCGCTCAAAGCTACTGAAATATGTGCCGCTTTTTTGTTGTTGATGCGTTTACCAGCTCATTTTCATCATCCTAATGAAAAAACAACAGGCTGAATAGGTGTACGGTATGCTAATGTAACACATTGACGGTTAGCTACATGAAGCATAAACAATGAACTAAATAGGTGTCTGGTATGTTAACGTCACATAAACAGTTCACATAACTATAGCATAAAGAACATACAGTACCAAACTCTCCATCTCACTCCAAATCACTCGCCTTGGCAACTACCTGGGCACGGAGATGTTGACAATCCTCTCCCAACAGCATGTTTCCAAGCTCTCATCTGCGAACTCGTTCCTCTAGCTGCGGCCATCGAGCTTTTAGCCCGTGATTAGCTTGTTTTATTTACTTCATTGCAGTAACCTCCGTTCTCTCGCTCACTTCAAACTTTCTTTCTGCTGCTCGATTTAGCCTGCAGTGCCCTCTAGCGGTGTGTGAAAGTATATATTTGAATAAGCACCTGTCTGGTCTTTGTGCCCGTGGAAGAGCGTGGTCGCTTCCAACGTCACCCTGTTTGGAGCTATAGGAATATACAGGGAGAAGCCATATACTAACAACATCTTTGGTCGTTTTGTGTGTCTGAGGGCACGCACAAAGACCAGACAGGTACGTATGAACTCGTCTAAGCTCAGGTAAGGTCATACCGCCTTTGCTCTGCCCAATCCCGTCAGATCTTGGAAGCTAAGCAGGGAAGGGCCTGGTTAGTACTTGGATGGGAGACCATTTGGTAACACCAGGAAGCCTAGAGAATGTAATGCGTGAGTGAGTGGTAGATGGTGGTCAGAAGGGCCGATGGCGCAGACTGCCTGCCTCGCTTCCGTCAGTCTACCCCAGGGCAGCTGTGGCTACAACAGTAGCTTACCACCACCAAGTATGGAGTGAATGAATAATGAGCTGTGAAGCGCTCTGGGTATCTTGAAAAGCACTATACAAATCCAAGAGATTATTAGGCCCGAGCGCCATCAGGGCTGGCGAAGGGGCTCTTGTAATCGTATAGAGTGCGCGGAGCGCACTCCCCCAAAGTGCAAACAAAACGCACAAAACGAGCGCGAAGCGCTCCCCTCCTCTCAAACACTCACTTAACACACTCCTCTTGTCGTGCACGTTCCATGCACATACATATATAATGCAAAAATCAACATTGTAATTGTACAGAGCCCATAAAAGTCAATGGGCGACTGAGAGCCCTGGGAAGTGCCCGTCAGTGACCCAGGACCTCTACCATGAGGTAGGAATGCGCCAGCACTTTCCAAAAATATATAGTTTATGGTACCCGCGTAAGCGGGAACATTGTTTGTTTCTTTCTTTCTTTCTTTCGCACCGTCGCAATTTTTACCCAGTGAACATCGACGAAAAGTCACAGATTTTGGCCTATTTCCAAATTTTGAATTTCAAAATAGTGGCGCGATAGCGCCACCTCCGTTTTTTTTTTTTACATTGCGAGATAGGACTTGGCCAAAAATGAAGTTTGTCGTAGAATCATAAAAATCGGTACAGACGTGCATCATGACAAGTTGAGCAAAAAATATTATTACGGCAATGCCGTCCGCCATATTGGGTGTCGGCCATTTTGGATGACAGCCCGCGAAGCGGGAATCCGCCTTTATTTTTCACTTTGTACAAAATCTATCTCCTCCTAGAGCGTTTATCGGAACGAGCTAATTTTGGGTGGAAAATAATCTTGAGAAGTAGAACTTTAAAAGTTATCCAAATTATTTTTCTAAGTTTTATGGTTTTTATGCGGCGAAGCCGCAAACTGTACGAAGTATTTTGAGATTTTTTGCAAACAAAAAATGGCTCCCATTCGCACATATGAAGTCCGATTTCGCTCATTTTGTTATCAGTTGTTAAAGTCACAGTCCTAAACACTTTCATTTGGCAAAATTCAAATTGGGCGCGATAGCGCCCCCTATAGGAATTATATGGAGAGTACAAATTTTAGTTTTACGAAAATTAAAATAATTTGGCACAAAATTCTATTTGGTCGTTCCGATCAGAAAAGTCAATTACACCCATGCCATATTTTTCATGGTGTTGCCGTAGCAATGACCAGAATGTCCCATTTTATTCTGATGGAAAAATGTTAAACTCCATAATTCAGCGAGAAGTGAGGAACCAAAGGTTATCCAAAGTACTTGGGTAACCTTTGTGGATGATCTGCGGCGCAGCCGCAACCCTAAATAAAATGTAAAAATATGCTTCAGTTTGCAGATATAGTGTGATACAAATTCATACTAATTTTTCTCTGTATAATGTCAAAATTGAGTGCGGTGTGCGCGTTAGCCCATTCCAAAAATCCTAAAACTAAGACCCTTGGGAAAAAGTTAAAAACAAACATAAAGGCAGTAGCAATACCATAATTTTAGACTGAGGGAGACAAAAGGGCGCGAAGCGCCCCCTTGCTTTAGGCAGGGCGGTCGGCGAGGGCCGATAATCGCCGCTTGCGTCTATATTTTATTATTATTATTATATCTCAGTATGGAAAAACGGTGGCCTGTCCCTTTAAGGGCAGGACGGAATCCCTTCCGCGGGCTTTAGATCAGAAATGAATGACTTGTTTTTATTTTCAAGTTGTTTTAGGCCAGTTTTGCCTCATGCAATGCTTAAAGTGTTGAATAATGTAATATGAGCACGAAATGCCAAAAAAATGCAATGTTTTTATGCCTCTCAGTAGCAAGTGTAAAACAAAAATGATTAAAAAACAACAACTTACTATTACAGTTGAGTTCATCAGAGTTGTCTCCACAATCGTCGTCTCTATCACAGCCCCAGTGTCTTCTAATACAGCGCCCGTTGTTACACTTAAACTTAGTGGAGCCACAGGGAGATGGAGGAGCTGTTGTAAAATTAGAAAGCCATTTTAAGATTGACCTGTAAAAACTAGACACTCATTTGCAAAGGCTGTCTTTTCTAAGTTATACATTTCATATGAGCTTTAGAATGATTGTGCTCTTTAGGAGAATTCTGTTAAAATGTCTTAATACAATTTCCTAATCCAGTTATGCTTATGGGCAATGGTATGATAAAGACACAGAAGCTCAGTGTGTCAAAATAGGAAATGAATAATCAGTATCAATATTGAATTTCAAGTTTGATTATCATGACAGGACTATAGTCATTTTCTCTCAGTAACATATAAATGATGAAGACTCACGGCAGCCAAGTTCATCCGAGTTGTCAGGACAGTCAGTGACTATATCACAATGCCACAATTTGCGAATACAGTGCCCGGTTTTACATTTGAATTCATTGGCTTTACACACAGAGCCTGACAAGAAAAAAAGAAAAAAAGTTATCCAGTGTTAAGTCATGAGTGCGATTAGTACTTGGTGATCCAAGGTGTGACTCGTGAATTAAAATCTAACAAGACCTTTCGGGAATAGCTTTATGGTGCGTTCACAGCAAACGCGTCGAAAGCATCAAAAACGTCAAGTTTACATTCAAAATAAATGGGGGCGTGCCTCGGAGCCTCGCAGCCTCGCAGCCTCGCAACCTCGCAACCTCACAACCTCACAACCTCGGAACCTCGGTTTTGTTTTTGACGCCCGAAAAGCGTCAAAAACATGTGGGATGAATCCTGCCCTGCCTTTGTGTGTTCTGTCTGTGTCTGGAAATCTCTGTGCACCTATCTAGACAAATACCCGCCCCTTGCCCCGCCTACCCAGGAAGTTTTTAAAATGTGTTCATGATATGTGCTCCCATATTGCTTTGAAATAAAATTGAAAAAAAGGAAGAAAAAAAGAACAACCTCAGAAGATAAATGCGCTCAAAGCTGCTGGAATACACACTGCTAACTTTTTTTTTTGCTGCTGTTGTGCAAACGCTTTGTGTGGACCATCTTTTGGACCCAAACGCTCTTATTTGTGCACGGCATTTTACCCACAAATGCTTCGTAAATATGGACTTATTGGACAGCGGAAAAATACGCAGTTTGTGTCAAACCTGTTGCAATCCCAAGATATTTGGGCTGGGACAAAATATCGGATCGGATTGCAATACCTTTTGCTCCAATACCAAGTATCGATACTTTATCAAGTATCGCAATACTTTCAGTGGTCTGTGTTTTATCATTTTATCATCATACAAGGTATGTATGTATGTACAGTGAGGAAAATAAGTATTTGAACACCCTGCTATTTTGCAAGTTCTCCCACTTAGAAATCATGGAGGGGTCTGAAATTGTCATCGTAGGTGCATGTCCACTGTGAGAGACATAATCTAAAAAAAAAAATACAGAAATCACAATGTATGATTTTGTAACTATTTATTTGTATGATACAGCTGCAAATAAGTATTTGAACACCTGTCTATCAGCTAGAATTCTGACCCTCAAAGACCCGTTAGTCTGCCTTTAAAATGTCCACCTCCACTCCATTTATTATCCTAAATTTAGATGCACCTGTTTGAGGTCTTTAGCTGCATAAAGACACCTGTCCACTCCATACAATCAGTAAGAATCCAACTACTAACATGGCCAAGACCAAAGAGCTGTCCAAAGACACTAGAGACAAAATTGTACACCTCCACAAGGTTGGAAAGGGCTACGGGGAAATTGCCAAGCAGCTTGGTGAAAAAAGGTCCACTGTTGGAGCAATCATTAGAAAATGGAAGAAGCTAAACATGACTGTCAATCTCCCTCGGACTGGGGCTCCATGCAAGATCTCACCTCGTGGGGTCTCAATGATCCTAAGAAAGGTGAGAAATCAGCCCAGAACTACACGGGGGGAGCTGGTCAATGACCTGAAAAGAGCTGGGACCACCGTTTCCAAGGTTACTGTTGGTAATACACTAAGACGTCATGGTTTGAAATCATGCATGGCACGGAAGGTTCCCCTGCTTAAACCGGCACATGTCAAGGCCCGTCTTAAGTTTGCCAATGACCATTTGGATGATCCAGAGGAGTCATGGGAGAAAGTCATGTGGTCAGATGAGACCAAAATGGAACGTTTTGGTCATAATTCCACTAAACGTGTTTGGAGGAAGAAGAATGATGAGTACCATCCCAAGAACACCATCCCTACTGTGAAGCATGGGGGTGGTAGCATCATGCTTTGGGGGTGTTTTTCTGCACATGGGACAGGGCGACTGCACTGTATTAAGGAGAGGATGACCGGGGCCATGTATTGCGAGATTTTGGGGAACAACCTCCTTCCCTCAGTTAGAGCATTGAAGATGGGTCGAGGCTGGGTCTTCCAACATGACAATGACCCGAAGCACACAGCCAGGATAACCAAGGAGTGGCTCTGTAAGAAGCATATCAAGGTTCTGGCGTGGCCTAGCCAGTCTCCAGACCTAAACCCAATAGAGAATCTTTGGAGGGAGCTCAAACTCCGTGTTTCTCAGCGACAGCCCAGAAACCTGACTGATCTAGAGAAGATCTGTGTGGAGGAGTGGGCCAAAATCCCTCCTGCAGTGTGTGCAAACCTGGTGAAAAACTACAGGAAACGTTTGACCTCTGTAATTGCAAACAAAGGCTACTGTACCAAATATTAACATTGATTTTCTCAGGTGTTCAAATACTTATTTGCAGCTGTATCATACAAATAAATAGTTAAAAAATCATACATTGTGATTTCTGGATTTTTTTTTTTAGATTATGTCTCTCACAGTGGACATGCACCTACGATGACAATTTCAGACCCCTCCATGATTTCTAAGTGGGAGAACTTGCAAAATAGCAGGGTGTTCAAATACTTATTTTCCTCACTGTATGTAATATGATCACAAAATGCCAGAAAAGAAGCATAATATGTGATAATATTTGGTATGCCTCTCAGTGGCATGTGTAAAACAAAAATGATTAAAAAAAACTGACCAGGACAGTTGAATTCATCAGAGTTGTCTCCACAATCGTTGTCTCTATCACAGAGCCAGCGTTTTGGCATACAGTGCCGTGAGTCTTTACACTTAAACTCATCGGGGGCACAGGTACCTGTTGTAAGATCAGATGTCAAGTCATGTGAGTAATTGATTTGTGGTGGGCGATTATATCGCCAAAGATTGACTCATGAACTAATATCTAACAAGCCCTTTCGGGTCTTATGATTACAGGCAATAGCACAGTAAAAAACGTTTACCCAGTGGTATCAGAAAAGGCAAGAGTTTCAAATGAATGGCTATTGTGGCTACACCGCTCTTAAAGGGGACATAAATGTATTATGCAAAATCAACTTGGTGGTTTGCCCCTGGTCCTTGGTCCGGTCAGCTGGGGTGGAGGTCCGGTCCTTGGTCCGGTCAGCTGGGGTGGAGGTCCGGTCCATGGTCCGGTCAGCTGAGGTGGAGGCCCGGTCCTTGGTCCGGTCAGCTGGGGTGGAGGTCCGGTCCATGGTCCGGTCAGCTGAGGTGGAGGCCCGGTCCTTGGTCCGGTCAGCTGGGCTGGAGGTCCGGTCCTTGGTCCGGTCAGCTGAGGTGGAGGTCCGGTCCTTGGTCCGGTCAGCTGGGCTGGAGGTCCGGTCCTTGGTCCGGTCAGCTGGGCTGGAGGTCCGGTCCTTGGTCCGGTCAGCTGAGGTGGAGGTCCGGTCCTTGGTCCGGTCAGCTGGGCTGGAGGTCCGGTCCTTGGTCCGGTCAGCTGAGGTGGAGGTCCGGTCCATGGTCCGGTCAGCTGAGGTGGAGGTCCGGTCCATGGTCCGGTCAGCTGAAGGGGAGGTCCGGTCAGCTGAGGTGGAGGTTTGGTCCGTGGTCCGGTCAGCTGAGGTGGAGGCCCGGTCCATAGACCAGTCAGCTGAGGTGGAGGCCCGGTCCATAGACCAGACAGCTGAGGTGGAGGCCCGGTCCATAGACCAGTCAGCTGAGGTGACAATGGTCTGGTTACATATAGTCCAGTTGGCTGAGTTTGTAGTTCAGTTAGCTGTTGCTGTGGCCATGTTAGCCCAGGTGGAGGCCCAGGTGGAGGCCCAGGTGGTTGTGGCTGTGACTCTGTTAGCCCTATTAGCTGTGTTAGCTGATGTGGAGGCCCAGTTAGGTGAGACTGCATTCCTGTCAGGTGTGAATGTAGCCCCGTTAGTTGTGGTGGAGGCCCAATTAACTGTGATTGTATTCCAATCAGCTGTGGATGTAGCAATGTTAGCTGTGGTAGTAGCCAATACAGATAAAATGGGTTAAAAACCTGAGGCCCAGGATTTTCTTCAATATCACCAGCCAGGAGTAGTATTATCACAAGGTTCAAAACTCCCCGGAGGGGTTTATCTGTATCGGATTGTGCATCTTTACCTTGAGGTGGCCTTGCATGACCATAATCCAGTAGTCTTGTGAACAGGAGCTGTTGACTTCTCCTGGCTGGGTAGAAGATAGTATTGTCCTTTTTCCTTGGGCATGTGAGACTCAGAAGGAGATAAAATGATAAAAAGGCAATATACAAACAAAATGATGGCAAAAGCCAAGGCTTTTTGTTGGTTTTACAAGACTTTTGGGGCAAACTCACAGGACCTGCCAACCTGTGTGTCTGCACCTCGGCAGCCATCTTCCTCACGGCAATGTCGCCGTGAGGAAAATGTTTCATGGCACAAGTGGAAATAAAGACAGAAAAAAGAGAGGATCTGAGGCATTCTGACTCACAGTTAAAAGTCCTTTATTTAAGTGGGCCTGTAAATAAAGGACTTTTAACTGTAAGTCAGAGTGCCTCAGGTCCTCTCTTTTTTCTGTGTTTACCAAGTATGATACCTGATCTCTGAAGAGCACCTGCAACTACATTTTTGGACCCACTGTGGAGATAAGTTGGACTTTGTGTGGACCATCCTTTGGACCAAAACGCTCTTATTTATGCTCTGTAAACATGGACTTATTGGACAGCGGAAAAATATGCAGTTTCTGTCAAACCTGGTGCAGTCCCAAGATATTAGGGCTGGGACAAAATATCGGATTATCAAGTATATCGTAATACTTTAAATACCTTTGTTTTATAATTTTATCTTCATACATTGTACAGTTTGTAATGTGATCACAAAATGCCAGAAAAGAAGCATAATATGTGATAATCATTTTCATGCCTCTCAGTAGCATGTGTAAAACAGCAATTATATATATTTAAAAAAACAAAAACTGACCTGTACAGTTGCGTTCATCAGAGTAGTCACCACAATCGTTGTCTCCATCACAGCGAAAGCGTTTTGCAATACAGTGCCCGTTTTCACACTTAAACTTATCGGGGAACAGGTACCTGTTGTGAGATCAGAAAAAGCAGTTGCAGTTGCCAATGTCAAATTATGTGAGTAATTGATTTGTGGTGGGTGATTATATCGCCAAAGACTGACTTATAAAAACTAGATACTCATTTGCAAAGATTGTCTTTTCTAAATTATACCTTTTATTAATGCTCTAGAATGATCAGAAGGTTTATCCATTTTATTATTTGAAAAAAACATATGTCTCAGTTTGCTGTTGATCAAGCAGATAGTCAAGCTAGGATGGTTTTCCAAAGTTTATTCTTAGAAAGATGAGCATAAATGATTGCATTTGTTGAAGTCACAATTGTAAGCCGATTTCTTTTGGATTGTACTTTGCATTATTTTCCTCCGGTGTATTAGCGGTTTATACACAGTTAAGATTAAGTATTTAACAATAAAAATAAGTTTCACTTGAAGGGTCTTCTGGATCAGACTAATCATAAAATTAACTCCTGTAACTTTTTATGTTTATGTTTATCACACGTTGTATGGATATATCCATTGATAATTACGTTTATTTCCCCCAGTAAGTAATAAGCTGACATTTATAACCAAATTAGTTTTGATTATATTATAATATATATTTTTTGCATTCATGGTTGAAAATGGATATTAGATAACATCTACATAAAAGTAACATGAACTTAAATTAAATCATTACATTTAAAAAAGTGTTTTTAAGTAGAATGGAAAATCTCAATATGGCTGCCAGAGCAGGATGTTTGTTGGATTACCATGGCAACATCCTGTCTCGAGTTTTATTATACCATCATCTCACCCTGATGAAGACTCATTGAGTCGAAACGTGTTGGTCACGCCATTAACACTTTTTATTTGCAAATTCAGAGTGCCTCAGCCTATCTCCTTTGGGATTTGGTATGCCTGGCCCACCAAGCTTGAAGAGCAGCTGTTTTGCAAGTGTATTTGCTATCTGCTATCTTCTAGCATTTACCATCCGACCATGTGATCCAGCACTCTGCTTCTTTTTCCTCTAATCTTTCATTTAATTTGAATGAGTTCAATATAAATCCATTATTTCTTTATTTTTTTTTTTAATAATTATTGAGAATCACTTTGTGCATTAGTTGTGATTTTATCCTCCATTGTGTTACTGTGGCAGAGTGGTTAGCCGGCCTCCTGTGTCTCAGGATAATTAGGCAAATTTTAGCCTCGATTCTCAACTTCTGACAATCTAAAGGATGCTCCGATTATCGAGATGATCTTATCAGATATTCCTGTCGTGTGTGCTGTGTTAACACTGCTCTCGTCTGCTCGGGAGGACGTTGGGACTGCTCCAATCTCAAATCAGGGATATTCAACATATTGGATTGTTTTGACCTGATTTCTCCCAGTGTGTGGTGAGCCCTTTTTTCTTAAAAAAATAAAAAATAAAATAAAACATTTGATTGGGACAGTGCATGTTAATGAACAAACATTGAATACATGCACATATACTGTACATGCCGGATTGTAGCCAAAGGCTAATTTCCATCTGTAGTCCCACGGGCTAGGGTCACACAGGGATCACAAAACATTGCAAAAGTCCTAAGTCTAATGTGATTATTGTATATAGGACTTTTGAGCCCTGAGGACAAAGGAGCCGCAGCCTGTTGACTGTTAGGTGTAGCCAATCAGAAAGCGAGGTGACAGGGCGGCGAGGAAGCACCGGGGAGCATGGAGGGGAATCCAGAATCTAAACAGCTGTCATGGCGCACCAGAAAGGCCGGTGGATGTCGGAGACGTTTTCTGTTTTCCAGTTAAAAACAAACTACAAACTATTGCCACTACTGCGCACGCCAAGTTTGTATTCTCTGAAGTCACGTATGATATTGAGAGGCTTTGTGAGATTTGCCCGGATGTTCGTGAGTGAAACCAGTTTGTGTGTGATGATTTATGTGGCTGCACACCACACACTGTATGACCAAAGCTGTTATACCCGTG
The DNA here is from genome assembly GCA_007210695.1 of Neogobius melanostomus. Classification (NCBI taxonomy): domain Eukaryota; kingdom Metazoa; phylum Chordata; class Actinopteri; order Gobiiformes; family Gobiidae; genus Neogobius; species Neogobius melanostomus. The sequence goes on from VHKM01000761.1 coordinate 399,094, forward strand.
ACTTTTTATCGCCATGTGTGGGTGGGTCTCTCAGGTTTGGAAAATCTGCTGACCATTTTTAAGTCTTTCTGTGTGAACCTGGCTTAAGCTGTGGCTGTGGGTTGAGTGTGTTTACCTGATGAGCTGCTGATTTTTTCAACCTGCATCCCTGCGCACAGAAAAGTCATAAACACGTCATTGCTGAGCACCACAGAAAGATTTAATCAGTTCAGAGAAACTCTTTATCATCACATCTCTCTGTGGTATATAAACATTATGTCTGAGGAGAAGTACATCTTATCGACATGTTTGACGTTTGACATGACAAAACTCAAATAAATAAAAATTAAGAATTGATTATTAATAATAATAATAATAATAATAATAATAATAATAATGCTGCATACTCTTGTATATCACTTCACACACCGGTGCTGATACATTTTTCATAGCACTATATTGTCGTCAATATTCATTTAATTCTACTATTGAAGCCACATCTGCCCTGGGGTGGACTGACGGAAACAAGGCTGCCACTCTGTGCCATCAGCCCCTCTATCCGACCACCAACCACTCTCTCACTTTTACACAGGTGGTGGGTGAAGTGTTTTACCCAAGGACACAATGTCAGGGATTGAACCCTCCGACCTCCCGGTTATTGAACCATCGGAGTCATATTGCTTCTTTAGGAAAACAGAAACCACTTGAAACACTTTGTAATAAGTCTTATTTAGCTGCAGATGCTGCGGTATTTTGAGAGTAACAGATATCTCTGTTTCTGTAGGACAGAGAAGTGTCTAGAGGACAAACTCAATTTGGCCAAAATCTCATTTAAAGGTAGAATTCTTTTATTTTACAATATTCACTTTAATGGTTTTATTATTCATGTGATTTTCACAACATGCCTAGAATAAAAAGAGAAAAAATGAGGACATCTAAGCAAGGTCCAAGCGAGTACTAAAGCAGTGATCTGGACTAGGGTCATCATAAAAATCCAGAAGAAAACTACAAAAAGAACGCGCCTGCATGACAGACTATACAGAACTAAAAATTAGGCCTAAACCAGGACAGAAACCACCATCAAACCAAGAGTAAGTCAGGTCAAAGCAGAGGTGGGTAGTACTACATTTACTTAAGTATATGTACTTAACAAAGTAATTCTACTTTTGCAAGTATTGTTTTCATACTGTGCTTTTACTTCTACTTGGGTATGTCTGCGTAGGCTCCAAGTCGTACAGGAGTTGTCTAGTTTCTAGTTTCAAGGTCTACTTGAGTAATGAAGTATCTGGACTGAGTAAAAAAAAAAAGTAACTCGTGCCACTGTGAGTAAATCTTTAAAAGAAAATCTTCACTATGACTCGTAAAAAAGATGTACTGTAGTTCATGTTTTTGTTGCTGTTCTTCATAATGATTTATTTTTGTAGGTTTTTGTGGTATTTTCTTTGAAAATATTAAAATTTTCACAATATTTCATGTTTTGTTTCTCATAATTTATGTCCCTATATTAAAACATAAATCAGACTTCTATACTCAGTTACCCCGTAATCAAGTCAAACATTCTTCAAGTACTTTCTTACTCATAAGTAAATATTTGGTCCACTACTTTTTTTTTTACTTCTACTTAGAGACGTAGAATTATTTTAAAGTAACATTACTCTTACTTGAGTAAATATTTTGGCTACTCTACCCACCTCTGTGTCAAAGTAATAAAGACTACAGCGGGAAAGTAATACAAGGTACGTGAACTACTAAATAAAAACAAGAATTCATCCTTACCAACGATGCAGAGGAACAACAGCAGCATCAGTGCTTCGTTCAGGAGCCAAACCTAGACCTGAACTCTACAAAGTCTGAACCAGGACTGAGTCTGGTCTGGGAGGGTTTTCTGTTTTTAACGCATTCGTATCTCATCATCTTGTGGCTTTTTCTTTCAAATCGAACTCTTCCAAGAAAATTAATCATCTGACAAAAAACAGTTGAAATATTTCTGCAAGAAATGAATATTTGTCTGGTCGACTAGACTTTTTTTTATTGAAATAGGAATGGAAACATGAGACAGTTATGATTACAGGAAGTTAGTTGGAACTAACTGAGGGCGGCACGGTGGCACAGTGGTCAGTGCTTGTGCTCTACAGCTACTGTAGAAGGCCCTGGGTTCGAGTCCCACCTGGACCTGGGGCATTTCTGTTTGCATGTTCTCCCCGTGTCTGCACTCCGGTTTCCCCTACCACTAAAAACATGAACAATAGGCCAGGATGAATGAGAGTGTGAATGGGGAACGACGGATGGAAATAAGCCCAAGGCCACATCCGGTGTGGCTTGTTTACATGCATGAAACCCATGTATGTTCATTAAGATGCACTGTCCCGACCAAATACACCAATAAACTAATAACTATCTTCATGTTGCCGTGCAAACACTCACCTGCTGCATGTGGTCATTTGGTTTATAAAAGTCTGCAAACACTATAATTGGTTCAGTGCATTCAGGATTATCTAATAAATCAAAGTGTTTTTGTCTTTATTTATTGTTTGTTTATTATTGTCTACTATCGTGTGTAATTAACAGTTAATAATAGTATTATTAGTTTAGTTAGTTTATTTTATTTTATTTATTTGTTTGAGCAGTTGACCTGCTCAAAGGGAGTGGGCCGAAGCCAAAGGCTTATAAGCGCCCACCCCAAAAATAAAACAATAACATTACATTTAACATTTGCAGGGTAGCAAATCATAAGCAAAGGAACATAGGGCAAAGTAACAACAAATAATGAAGAACATTAAATAAAACATCGGCAAAATAAAGAAACAACAACAAAAGAATGTGCTACAGCTCATATCTAAGAAATATAAACTCTTTGTAAACTTTTTTTAAATGTACCAGGTTATTGCAAAGTTTGATGTTTTGATCTAGATTATTCCATATTTCAACACGTCTCGTGGGGCACAGGCTTTTCAAAGATGTTCTTGAGTACTGTTTATCAAAGCTCATCTTGTCTCTCAAGTTGTATTTGACTTCTCGTTTGTATACTTTCAGGAAGCGACTTTTGTGAGGCTTTGAACATGACTTGAGCATCTTAAATTCAGTAAGGTCCTCACATTTCATTATTTTTGATTTAAAAAATAATGGATTTGTGTGTTCACGGTATCCAGTTAAATGGATTATTCTTATTGCCTTTTTCTGAACTTTAAACAATGGGTCAAGATTACTTTTATACGCATTTCCCCAGATCTCTACACAATATGTTAAATGAGGAAGGATAAGTGAACAGTATATAGTATATAGAGCTTTGTTATCAATGATATATTTGGACTTATTCATTAGGGCTGAAATCTTTGCAACTTTAGTTTTAATTTTTATGATATGAGGTTTCCAGCTGATTTTATGATCGAGTGTTACACCAAGAAATGTATGTTCATAGACTCTTTCAATAGTTTCGATTCCAATTTTAACTGGTAATTGTACATTCATTACACGATTTCCAAAGAACATTGCTTTGGTTTTCGTAATATTTAGAGACAGTTTGTTTACGCAGATCCAATCTTTCAATTTATCCATTCCTTCTGTAATCTCGATCACCCTTTGCTGTAAGTCTGCACCTGAGAGTATGATTGTTGTATCATCTGCAAAACGGACCAGTTTAAGCTTCTTAGAAACCAAGCACAAATCATTGATATATAATAAAAATAGTTTAGGTCCCAGCACCGATCCCTGGGGGACACCACACACTAGGGTATCACACATGTATCTGCACTGCCCCATTTGAACATACTGTTTACGGTTTGTTAAGTAGGATTCAATCCAGTTGAAAGCAATACCTCTTATCCCATATTTTTGTAGTTTGTTCAGGAGTATATTGTGATCCATAGTGTCGAAAGCCTTCTTAAGATCGATGAAAATACCTATTGAATACTTTTCCTTGTCGATATTATTTGTAATTTCCTCTATGAGTTCCATTAACGCGAGAGCAGGAGATCTGCTTTTGCGAAAGCCATGTTGACTGTCATTTAAAATATTGTATGCGTCTAGTCGAGTTGTATAGAGCTTTTCTAATATTTTTGAGAATTGAGGTAGTATTAAGATAGGTCTGTAGTTAGAGAATTGAGTTTTGTCACCATTTTTATAGGTGGGAATAACTTTAGCCATTTTACTTAAATCTGGAAATTTACCAGTTTTGATTATTGATTGATTATTAACAATGTTTTGTTGTTTCATGCTTTGTAGCATTATTAACTACACTGTAAATCTGATCAGTCAAAAAGTGCTGCTGTTCATCACTGGGCTGGATTTTATCTCAGTGCTTCTGGTAAACTGCTTTCACGGTGAAGCATTTTTGTTTGCGTCATGTTGCTCAAATAAGCTATTTTTTCACCTTTCAGTCACTCCTTTGCAGCACTTGATGAGGACAATGTTTTTTTTTCTCTCAAATATGGCTAATTGAAACTCCTGTTACATATTGTTATTTTCAGTTATAAAACATGATGAAAAATGGTAACATAATGCAATGTCTCCCACAGAGGTCCAGTTCATATGCACCGAAAATTTCACACATGCACCTTAATATTTTTTCCTTGGTTGCATAGGTAAATAAAATCTGGATCCTTAAGGAGTAGAGCAAAGTGTAGCTGTCATCATAGTGTGGCAGTATGCCTGCAGTCCGACACTGATCACCTGATAAATAACATTTCCTGTGTTTGATCACTGGCTTCCTGTACACCCGTCTTCTGTGTTGGTGGTTGTTGCTCCTCGTCGCGCTCCATCTATTGATATTTGGCCACTAAAAGAAGTTCAGTCAAAAGTTAGTGTTAACTAGTTCATGTAAATGTTTAGTCTGGTGCAGCCATGGGGCGCATGCTAGTGGCTGAGTGGATCACCTGTTGACCTGGACCTCGCTGTCAAAGCCCTGAGCTTTGCAAATTCCCCGAGGGAATTTGGTGGCAAGGTCCCAATATAGTAATGCTATTCTAGTAAGCTGTGCTTTGGTAGTGACATAAAAAGTCATGTCACATGTGTAGACTCTGTTGTTTAAGGAGTTGTTGCCTGCCCTTTTTGCTTCGCCTATTTGTGTTGTTATCCCCCGTCACTGAAGAACCGGACACCAGTGGAGCGTCATGTGTGTGCACAACCCCCCTACTGATGGTAACCTATGGTAACTGAAACATGGACCAAGGACTCAAAATTTAACTGTGAAATAAATAACGGATGAACAATGTGTTCAACTAAAGAATGTAAAATAAATTATCATTATAAAAGTCTTTTCGATAACTAATTGTATTGCCTCTGTAATCTATCTTTATCAACAACGAATCTACATGCTTTACTGGTTGACTGGCATTTTAGCTTAAAACTAAGGCAAACCGCTCTCAATGCCACATTAGCATTATTTTTATATACCGCAGATAATTACAACAATGTTGCCTATTTCATTATTTTTAATCATTTTTTTTAAATTCATTGTTAAATTACTTTTATCAATTTGTAACTTGACTGGTTATAGAAGATGAATTGAAATGTTAACCCTAACTGAAAAACATGGATGCACTGGTGCAAGCAACCCAAACATGACAAAATCAATATATCCTCTTTAAAATGTTGATTTTACTCATAATTGTTGTGATGTTGATTCATTCACAATGACAATACAGTGCTTTTATGTATTTTGTTTCTCTGTTCTCTTGGTAAACACCCATAACCCATCCCATACGGGTTGCCTGGTCCTACTGTGAAAACAAAAATAAAGAGGACACTACAGTAGACCCTAGCTTAGCTTTATTTTTTGAAGTGTGTGAGTATTCTATCTTCTATCTTCAAAGTTGGATGGGAACATGACTTTCTGCTTGTGCGCGGTACCTTTCCATGTCAAAACTATGCCACAGCTAAAAAAAAGCTGATGTCAACACTAAAACGCCTAATCTTTTCGGTTCAGTCCGTCGCCGACAGCAGTGCATGCGTCACAGGTGCCTTATGCTCATTTCGCCAACTATTCAGCGGCTGATTAATAGCTCCGCGCGGCGTGGAGGTGCCAGGAAGCCAGCGCTGGGCCTTGAGAAATGGCCCAAAACGCATTAATGAGAAAGACTGCCAATTTAAACCACTGGAAAGCTCAGAAATACAGCGCTTGTGTTTGCTTCTTTTGCGCTTTGAAGTTCCCTTATCACACACATGCAAATCTATAATCGTCTACAGAGGAATTCACACAGCACATAAATTTGAATAATCTTTTTCAATCGTCTCACCATATGACTCACAACAGATAAGGTAGGGGAATTTTTTATTTGCAAAATAAATCTTTAAATATATTAATCTCATTCATAGTAACCACACCCCATCTTTAGACACAAATATAGCGTAGTAAAAACATTTTAGTGTGAAATTGGACCTTTTTGCAAGGGGCTTGTATGGATAAAGATAGCAAAATATTAGCAAAGCATTACAATGAGTATAAAGAGGGCACAGCGATGACAAATAGGACTGTTGTGCCACCGTTAAAATGCGTCACATGAATTAGAGTGAGGAGCAGATGTGTGGATGTTTATCTATCTATCACAGTGTTCATCTAAAAGCCACCGGATCAAAAATGTCCCTGCAAAAAAAAATGAAGACAGAAGCTCTGCGCGGAAGGGCACGGCTGACATGTCATGCATAAATGATGAGGACTATAACAAATGGGGCCAATAAAGGCGTCGACTCCATGGCTTGCCTCCTAAATAACAGCCTTGTTCATTAGCCAGCTCCAACCTTTGTAAAACAGTGTTAAACTTGGAGAAACTTCTTAAAGGTCCCACATTAAGCTGGACTAACTATTTTGAAATTGTTAAATCGTACTTTCATAAAAATAAAAAAAATACAGCTGTGATTTGTTTCATCCGCGTCCTGCCTAATCTGACGATGTCTTCAAAGTCCGTTCATCTTCACCTAATTATTTCAGCACTCAAATTTCCATCTCTATACCAAGCAATGCATACCAATACCTCGCAGTGATTGTTTTCAATTTCAACCTGATTTAAACGTGTTGAAACCAAGCCATGCACACTCTGCCAACACCGTTTCCCTATCCCAGGGGTGTCCAAACTATGGCCCGCGGTCCAACTGTGGCCGTGGCCCACTTTTTAATTGGCCCGCTGCAAATCCCTAGCCCCCTAGGAGAGACCAACAGGCCCGGTTTGAACCGTGAGGCCGTCCTTCCGTGGACCCACCACCTGCAGAAGGAGCCATGGGGGGCTGGTGCAATGTGATTTGGGCAGCTCCGGCGGCTGCCCCCACGACCCGGCAACGGACAAGTGGAAGAAAATGGATGGATGGATGGATGGATTTATTTTGCTTTAATTGAATACATATAAAATAAATGAAAATCCATGAATAAAAAGCTGTGATGAAGGCTGTTTTTTACTTTAAGCATATTCAATAAAAAGCATAGGTAACATTTTATTGAATTTGCTAACTTTAATACAACAGAGGTGAAGTTATCTGACCTCTCCTGAGCGTGGCCCAGTTGTTTGTATATTTTTCTGTATTTGGCTCTCAGTAAAACAATGTGGACACCCCTGCCCTATCCCATATAAAGATGTAAGAGTGTCTGGATTCTGACTTTATCTCCACCAGTTCCTATAGGCGTGATTGACAGGTGGATTACCCAATCAGAGAAAAACACATGGTCTGTCCGTACCAAAACAAACATGGCGACTGACCCGAGGACGAGGACGTGTAAAAGAACTGACAAGATCCGGCCAAAAAATATTGAAAAACAAACTTCTCTTCTTGTGCCAAACCAACAGGCGCAGCACTAATCTCCGTTAATTAATGGTGAGAGAAGGTAGAAGTTGTTCTCAACTGAACAGCTTTTTTGCATCCTGCTTTTGAACAGAAAGTTGGAGTGGCTGCTGGCAACAACGGTGTTTTGTATGCACAGACATTGGGTTGTATGCACAGACGTCCAAAACTGTCCACAATTTGTTTACATAGCTTCATAAAATATAGGACCTCTACTGTATTGAAAAGTTATCTTGGGAAACGAGAATGTCTCATCTGGGGGAAAATAAATAAATCAAAAATACACAAATGTACAAAAAAAAAAAAAACATCCTGAAAAATGTCCCAGTCCCAAAGAGAGTCCAGCTGGAAAACAGACAGACCAGTGAAGGAAAAAATTTTCATTGTGGGAATTGCGGATGGGCAGTGTCCCGTTAGAAAAGATAGTTCTTCATTGTGCTATCGCTATAGTCTGTGCATCTTCAGCCCTCTTTTGTAAACACGTTGGCTCCAAACTGCTACAGTCTGAGCTGCCACGGGAAGCGTCTCTTCTCTGCCTCGCGACGTAGAAGTTTCTGGTAAACACTTTGGGGGGCACAGGAGGGAGCCTGAGAGGAGGGCTGTACCAGAGTAATGACCGGGGCTTGACAATAACACGAGCTGATTTCACCAGTGATTGATACGTAGTTCGAATGGCCACGTCAGCCAATCGTGTTTCCTGCGTGTATTTTAATCAAGATCCTCCGTGTGTTGGCAATATCTCACAAAGTCGACACTGGAGAAAAACAATATGCTATCAATGGAACTTTGCGCCAGACGGATTGTCACGAGTGTTTCGATCTCACAAAAATCCACATCTTAAGGCTCCGATTGTGTCAAATCCTCTGGTGGATTGGACCGATTGTGTGGCTTTAAAGCGGCCCAGTTTAAATTAAGCTTGCCAAAAATAACAAACACATTTTGAAAACCTCAAAACAGAAAGTCGAAAGAAAGGCTATTCCAGTTAGATTTTACTGAGCAGCTGCCAATTGGCTTTGGTGACGTCATCAGAATTGTGGCTATAAAGAAAAAATATGGTATAATTTTCAGAGCGATAACTGAACAAAGCTATTGTAATGGCTATTTTCAACATTTGTCTGTGTAAGCTCTCAGTCGTACAGGAGTTGTCCATCTTCAATGAAGGTACTTGATTCATCTTCTGTACTCAATAGTTGAAGTCTCGAAATTCATCCTGGCCTATTGTACATGTTTTTAGTGGTAGGGGAAACCGGAGTACCCGGAGGAAACCTACACAGACACGGGGAGAGCATGCAAACAGAAAGGCCCCTGGTCCAGGTGGGAATCAAACCCGGGGCCTTCTAGCTGTGAAGCACGAGCTCTCAGTTAGTTCCAACTAACTTCCTGTAATCATAACTGTCTCATGTTGTGGATACCTGCTCCTCTAAGGTCCATGAAATTACATGTGGGGTGCCCCAGGGTTCGATTTTAGGGCCAGTGCTTTTTAACCTGTATAAAGGCCCATCCCTGGTGGGAATCGAACCTGGACCTTCTAGCTGTGATGGGGCCTTTCTGTGTGTAGTTTGCATGTTCTCCCCGTGTCTGCGTAGGTTTCCTCCGGTTTCCCCTACCACTAAAAACATGTACAATAGGCCAGGATGAATGTGGAGACTTCAACTATTGAGTACAGAAGATGAATCAAGTACCTTCATTGAAGATATTTTCAGCATTATATTGTGGCCGTGAACCCTTGAAGATCCAACATCTCTGTGAATGCAGTGAAAATCCTAAAAGTTTAGTTCCTGGCTAGCGTTAGCCAGTTAGCTCAAGACGTTATTGCCAAGCCCTGGTTAGGTCACTGTTTATAGTCACACCAGCGAGGTTATAAAAGTAAACGTGTTGTTGTTGCTGTCGCTGATGACGTTTATACGGCACTCCTTCAAACTGGCGATGTCCCCGAGGTCCAGCTGGGAAAGCAACTGCGTGGGGTCCGTGTTCGTGGTCAGGACCTTCTGTTTGTTCGGTCCACTTTTCAGTCCGCACTCCGCGTTCTCCACCTCTTCTTCTTCCTCGGTGATGGAGCAAAGCCGCGCGGTGCTCCCCGGGTTTTCGGCCGGCGGCCTGTAGTGGCACTGCCCGTTCAAAAGTCTCCGCAGCGGCATCAGCGGCACCGCGTCTTCGCCGAGCAACTGCTGCTGCACGTGCCGGAAATCGCTTTGCCGTTTGAGCCTCTTGAACTCGCTGAAGGCCGACGTGGCGTGCTGGTACAAGCTCACGGCGATGGCTTGGGCCTTTTCCGACTTGCTCACCAAAACCGCGTGGCACCTCAGCACGACCGCCATGTTCTTGACCTGGTGACGGTAAATCCACGCCAGTATCTTGGGTCGGCACGGGTCAGCGGCGCAGTACGTGATTCTGTTCAAGGAGTAAAGATGGATTGGTTTCTTTTTCCCCAATTTGTCCGAGCTCATCCGAATCCCGTGCGCCCCGACGGTCAGCCTCATCTTGAGACTCTGCTCCCCGAAGTTGCTCCGCGCCCATATTTTGGCCACTGCCTCCTGCGTGCATCCGTCACCTTTCGCCGTTATGGTCACCACGCTGCCCAGGTACCGCACGTTGTAAACGGGGTCCTCCTTGTTGAGCTCCACCTTTTGCCGTTTCGTTTGGAAGATGTTGCCCACCCACTCCAAGGGGCAGTCGGGAAGCAGGTCGGGGCAGGAGCGCAGGAGGGAGGAGAGGATGGAGTGGTAGGTCAAACCCGCACCTAAGCTCTTGGGCTTGTTTCTGGCTTCCCCCTCCGTCAAAACAAACTTATTCCGTCTCCAGGGCAACATGGCGAGGAGCGGGTTGGAGCGACTCGAGCCCCCTCTGCCGCTTCGAAACGATCGGAAAAGTCGCAAAACACTGTCAACAAAGCCGGTAAACGCACAGGAGGCTTGCGAGAGCGAGTCGACACGCTGGTTGTCGGAAACCCACAGACTAAATGCTTTGAGATTCGGCTGCTCTCCTCCACTCTGGCTCCTCCCTCCCTCCTCTCTCCTCTCTCCTCTGTGTTGTCTGCATCACGCCGAGCTGTTCAGAGCAGGAGCCTTAGCCCAGCGCTCCAGATCTCCCTCCCTTCCCCTTTCCCCCTTCCTCCATCCCAACTCTTGTTTTGCTTCCAATACAGAGTGATGGCATGGAACACTAGAGTAGACGTTTCAATCAATGGTCGCCTTCATTAACGGGACATCCTCCAGCCTCAGCAGCCATGTTCTGACTGTGTAGCTCACATGTAAATTGAGGGAGTTTCAGTTTACATTTAATTTATTTTGAAAAATAATATCAGCATTTTCTGTGGTGATTATCGTAAAAGGGGAAATATGCCCACTGTAAAAAGTAATTGGCACTTACTCACCTTCTACTTACTCACGGACAAATCACTCAAATAAATAGTTCTATCTATCTATCTATCTATCTATCTATCTATCTATCTATCTATCTATCTATCTATCTATCTATCTATCTATCAAGACGAAAAACATCGTCTGGCTCAGTAAAATCTTTTTTCATTTTGTATCATATTGAATAGTGTCTACACAGTGATATATAGGCTACATCGAAATCATAGAAATGCCTTTAGTTATCTGAGCCCGTTCCTAATGAGCACATTTTATACCCCTCATTCTTATCTGAAGTCACACCTCCAAAAGTCTGTACCTTTGAGGGGGGTCTGGCTGCAGACCTCCACTCTCAGGACCCTGCCTTGCAGACCTCCACTGTCAGGTCCCCTCCGCTGTCAGGACCGGACCGGAAGTGCATATTGAACGGAAGAGGGCAGCATAACGTGTACAGCCTGCCGGAAACCATTAGAAGAAGTGCATATTTATTAGTTTCCCATACTATATTTTTCTTATCTCTTTTAAGCAGGGGCGTGCTGGGGCCTAATTTCAGTCCGGGAATGTGGAGAAAACCGGCCCGGAATTATGGCTCCGTAATAGTGCGCTGGTCTCAAGTACAAGAGGTCGCTGGATCAAATACCACACATTGACAATTTTCTAACAATTTCTCTTTTCACATGGGCCGCTGCGCACACAGTCTGAGCCTGATACAAACCCACAATCAGCACAAGTTATGTAGATAAAAACATTTATTTGACCACTTTTCTACCTTTCACTGCCTTTTAGTCTTTTAACTCGCGCAGACACTTGTCTCCGCTGGATTGGACTGCACCAACTTGAACTAAAGCGGAGGGGTGTTCCACTTAAACATGTCTGTGTAAGTTCTCAGTCGTACAGGAGTTGTCCATCTTCAATGAAGGTACTTGAGTCATCTTCTGTACTCGGTGGTTGAGGTCTCCAAACGTTTCGCCTCTCATCCAAAAGGCTTCGTCAGTGGACGAAATTCCTATCAGCACGCAGCTTAGATAAAGACCAGGAGGAGGAGTTGGGGTTGGCCCGGCTCCTCCCCTCTAATAACAGCTACTCTCACCTGTGGGTAAACACCTTTGAAGTAGAGCATCTGTAACGACCTGCTCCCCCCAGTATCGGTCAGTCCTGTCCTATTCATGGCTGATCACTGCTAATTACCTGCCTATTGTTCTTTTGTTAGCTGAGGTATCGTCTCCTTGGACTGGCCGTGCTCTGTCCGTTTTCCCCGAAGCAGATTGGAGTAAAAAGAAGAAAGATTTAAGATTTAATCTTTCTTCTTTTTACTCCAATCTGCTTCGGGGAAAACGGACAGAGCACGGCTAGTCCAAGGAGACGATACCTCAGCTAACAAAAGAACAATAGGCAGGTAATTAGCAGTGATCAGCCATGAATAGGACAGGACTGACCGATACTGGGGGGAGCAGGTCGTTACAGACGCTCTACTTCAAAGGTGTTTACCCACAGGTGAGAGTAGCTGTCAGAAGATGACTCAAGTACCTTCATTGAAGATCCACTTAAACACCCCTCTGAGTTAGTTCAATATGAAATGGTATCTCCCCGCCGCAAGAATGAAAAGTTCGATGCGAATATTTTTCAGATTTTATTTCTTCAGTCGTTATATTGATAGATTTCCATGACAATTACGCTTGTGTTACTTCATTTATATCTGGAACAGCAGCTCATGCTCCTGCTGCAGCCCAGTTAAAGCCTTTTATATCATATTTTTATACATATATTATACATTTTTATATCATATTACATAAAATAAAGCCCAAGGAACAACGACAAATACGTGCTTCCAGTATATCCGGTTTTATTTTGAAAGGCTTCGAATAAACTTCCGGTCCTGACAGCGGAGGGGGACCTGACAGTGGAGGTCTGCAAGGCAGGGTCCTGAGAGTGGAGGTCTGCAGCCAGACTCTCTTGGTACCTTCCGATTCATGATTTCTAACTAGGCTTGTGGTGCGTTCTATTTGTACTCGGAACTCCTCATTTCCGATCTCCCAGTGGTAAATTTAAACTTGAACACCGCCCGATGTCGGATTTCCATGTGGAAAAGTCGGACAATCCTCACAAGCTCCGAGTTGGGGAAAACAACATGGCGACGCTCTGTGTTAGCAGTAAAAAAAACAAAAAACCTTACTACTATATTTTTACTTTTTTTTTTAAATCTCTTTGGTTGTCCACGACAGCCTGCTCGCTGTTTGTCACTCAGTTCCTGCACTAGAGTTGAGCCACTAGGGTTTACAGTTTGCTTTGCAAGGCTAATGTTGCTAACGTTCACCGTGGGTTTATGTTCGTTTGTATACTTTATTGTCCCCGTAGGGAAATTTGTCCTCTGCATTTAACCGATATGATATGATATCGAGCAATTACTACGCGCTCTATAGGATTTGTAACATTATTTTATATATATACATATATAGTAGTTTATAAAACCAACCACGCCGGTTTGAGTTTTCAAAGTCCTTAGACTTAGTCTTTTGAGAGATTTTTTTGTTTGATTTTTACCAGCTTTGTCACTCAAATTCTTCGTATTTGTTTTACTGTCATAAAGATTTCCGACTTGACAACTGGAACCCTCGGCTTTCCCAGCTCCAAGTTCATCTGGATTGTTCATAATTTGCCATGTTTGATGGTTAATGCTAACAGCTACAGGAAAAATACATTGAGCAGGCTAACGGACTTTCCCGGACTTGCTCTCTGTCACATACGTTAGGATCGAATGCTGCTTCTCCTTTTATTTCTATGCATTGGGCTGACTGGGGCTATTTGTCACATGGGGTAATATGTCACACTGCTTTTTAAAGCCACACTAGAGGACGCTGTATGCTGGTACTGATATATATATATTATGTGTATTGGTATTCGTCTCCTCTTGCAATTTTTCATTTTCTCATTTGAAAAGAAGACGAGGAGTGAACACATTTTAATTGTTTTTATGCCTTTCCCCAAACTTTAATGTCTGGGTTGTTTTGTAATGAGAGCTTTGCTTTTGTTAGTGCCATAAACAAAAGACACATGTTAGCTTAGATTTGAGCCGCTTTAGATCTAACATGCTAAAGATGTTTTTTTTAGATCACTTACATTGTTCGTAAAGTGGACACTCGGGGAATTTGTTTCTTTTGTGTCTAATATGTTTTTATGATCACTTTATTTTAACATTAGCTTTTATAGAGGCGGTGTGTTTGGGTCATTTGGTGAATTTGTATATTATACACCTCATTATAGAGCAGTTCAAATGCGTGTTATGAACACATCTGGCATTGCATTGCGACTATGAATTGTGACTATTAAAACTTATATCTGATAAAGCAACAAAGTTACAATAGTTTATCAGATTTCATGTTATCACCCAAAACTCCATTAAAAACAATAGTGACAGCCTGCCCTGCACATGGGGCACATTGTCACAGTCGATTTTCTTGTGTTTCACGGTTAATACTGTTAACTAATAACTACTTATCACAATATGATAGAAAAGAAGCAAGGTCTACTTCAAGTCAAGGGTTCAAGCTTTCATTTAGGTCGGATTCTTGTGGGATTTTTGTTGATGAGCCGTGAATTCTAGGGAAAGAAAGTGTTTTAAGTAGCCCCGGTCTCCCCTGTATATCGGCCCAGGGTTGCATTGTTACTATGGCAACACAGGATACAGCATATAGGTGCTTTGTAAATGTTTACAAATTAGCAATTAGGTATTTACCAATGATTAACAAATGCTTTAAAGTGGCCAAGTGTTATTACTGCACTGAACTAGCAATGCCAACAGTTCATAACCTGTTCGGCAGCAGAAATTAGCCTTAAAAGCTTGTCCTTGAGGTGCCTTTTGTCACCGCTTCATGGGAAAACTTTTTCGAAGAAGTGAAAAATAGGTCTGACTCTTGCGTTATGTCTTCCGGCTCTTACAAAGCACCCGGGGGCGTCAGGGCAAAGTCATTTTGTGCAATTATCATCACATTCACAGCTATTCGCGGGAACAGCGGAGGTGTACTTGTCATTAAACCTGTAGCCCTCTGCTCGCTCTGATGCTGCGCTCTTAGCTCTTTGATTTCTCACTAAAAGCATTGACTAGAAGCGTGACTATACAAAAAAAGGTACATTATTTATTTTAAAAAATGACAAAGGAGAAGAGAAAAAAATACCCCTTAAGCGTTTGATGGCAAAAGCACTTTGTTTTCCATCTACTTTTACCTGGAAAACGCATAAACATCATGGTGTGCCATCATTCGTGAACCAAGAGACAAATTTAGGACGAGATTCACTGATGTCTGAAAAAAGCCCCAAGGTTTTTTACATAAGCATAGCGTGACTCAGGGAAAAAAGCTACCCCAGTTACACAGAATATGTATGGAAGTAAAATGCCTTGAGTTCAAAATCTTGCTTCAGATTTGTTTCAAAATGTGGCTCATTTTAACATTGTTCCTGTTTGTTAAAGAGGGGGTATTATGTAAAATCGACTTTTTCAAGCTTTATATCATGTTATTATGTCATTCCCTCATTAAACACATGCCTGGAGTGTTGCCTTGGCTCATTCACATATTTTTGAGTAATCAGTAAAAACTTAGACGGCAGCCATTTTAGGTGTAGCTATGCCTCAGTCCTCCTAGGAACGCCCCCACCTCCTGGAGACGCCTCTGGACCTTTCGTCACCAGCCAAGCCACCAACCACTGCTCCTCAGCTCAGCAGAGCCCCCTCCCCACACAGTAGTGTTGTTTAAATGCCACAGCAGTGTGCTGAAGGGGGCGTGTCGGAAAGCTTCTTAAAGAGACAGAGGCCTATTTCAAGACGTTCAGTACAGCCATTTTGAGAGAGCAATTTTATTCAAGGCAGTTATTTTAATTTACTGCATATACAGACCAACAGAAGGTTACGTCATCATTGTAGTATGCTATAGACTGGTGCTATGTGATTGAAAAAAGCATAATACCCATTCTTTAACATTTAAAACTGCTAGATAAACTGCCTCCAGGTTTAGACGATGGCTCTTTAAAGCCACATTGCAGAACACTCCAGGTTGTAAGAGTCGAGCCTGTTCACAGTGAAGAAGCTTTAGGAGGCATTTTTCCATAGCAAAATTTAAAGTAGCATAATTCCACGTATTGTATGAGTAATAGTCACACAGTGGTTAGCTGTCTTGGTTTGCCGGTGCCATTCTGAGTTTGCAGATTGTAACGAGGTCAACTTGTTTACCCATTGGCAGATATGATATACTTCATTGTCCTCTTGAGAAATTATGGGAATTCTGAAGTGCTGCAGCCCAATAAACAAACAAAGCTACATCAAAACACATGAATGGATAGCACAGTGCAAATGATGCAGTCGCACTTGGACGTGGTTTTGTAGAAGCCTCTCTTTGTCTGACCGCAGTTTTGAGTACACTCTGAGTGAACAATGATAGCCAATGATAAAATGAAGAGTAAGTGCCGCTGAAAAAACTCAACGTACGCTTGCAAATTTCTCTTTACATACAGTGGCAGTGTTTTTCATGACCCGGTCTGTTTCAGTGCCATGAAAATATAAAGTCACTAGCTCTTAATCAAATATACACAACTTTTTTAGTTTTTCACAAGTGTCATCTATAGAGTAACAGTAACAAAAATATCCAAAACGATTCTGAAAATTAAAATAAAATGGAGATAACTGCTTTTGCAAATTAACTCTTCAAATATTATTTTTTCTTGACTGTCTTGTTTTTGATGGTTAATTAAGCAAGAATGCTCAAACATCCAGGTGAACTTTTATTAATTTATTAATTTAACAGAGACAAGTATGTAATCGACATGTAACTGCACCTCTGGCCAGGGCCGGATTTAAGTAACATGGGCCCCGGGGCTAAAGTTTTTTCAGGGCCCCCATATACTGTATGTCTGTCTGTCGGATTCCTCTCTCAATGAAAGGATAAATGAATGAAATGTTTTATTTGAACATGCAGAAGTAACTTCTTAAACATAGTACTAGTTTAAGAAACAACACATTTGTGAACAGTTTAACATAAGTTTTTTTTTTATTTATTTTAATGGTGCAATTTGGTGCATTCTCATGCATTTTAACAGACTAATAGGTACATGTTTTTTTCTCCGTGTCAACTCAATGAAAATGGCTCAGTCTTAGGTACAAAGTACATTTTTCTCCTTATGCCCATGGGCCCTTCAACCTGCTGGGCCCCTGGGCTTAGCCCCTGCAAGCCTCTGCATAAATCCGGCCTTGCCTCTGGCGACAGTGGTGCAGTCGGTGGTTCGAATCTCACAGGTGCACACTGTCATTGTGTCCTTGGCCAAGACACTACTTAACCCACCTTGTCTCCAGTGTTTGACGCTTGTGTATGAATGATAGTGTGAATGAGTGAGTGGCTCCTTGATGAAGGGCTCTTTGAGTGCATAATCAAGCTTGAAAAGCGCATATACAGTAAATGTGACCGTTTACATAGCTATGGCTAAGTTGCAATGTCCATCCAAAGAAGTGCTTTTAACAAACAAAGTTAACGTTCTGACATTACACACAGGGACAACATTTCAAAAATAATTTCCGAATTTGTCCCTCTTTAAACCAGTGTTGTTTTCGTCAACGAAGACGATAACGATATGATTTCGTTGACGCCCCTTTTTTAATGACGATAACGTAACGATGACGAGATAAAAATAGCTCTTTGGGGACTAAAACCTGACGAGACGTTTATGAGTTTACGTCAACGAGACGAGACGAGACTAAAATGGGAGAAAGTGGTTCGTCAGAACAAACAAAGTTTGTACGCGGAGCGGGAGAACACACCGGTAAACGTGACAGAGCGGCGCCGCAGCTCTCATGATGCTTTCTCTCTCTCTCTCTCTCTCTCTCTACCTCTCTCCTCGTGGTGTGCAGTGCATTGCTAGCGTACATCCTCCACGGAGCGCATCTGACATCGATGTCACAGGGACATCGACCTCAGGACAGTTTTAAATACCGTATGAACGCAGAACGCATGTTGAGGTAAGCTACGTACAGTATGTGCAGACAACACTGTTGATCAGAGGACGAGGAGAGCGGGCGCTTTTGGGGAAAGTCCTGTTCACAAAGACACTTCTACTACTGCCTCTGGGGTGTAATCGGTTTGTCAAAAGCTATAAAGCCAATAGATAACTATTATTTATCCCAATTTCCAATAGTTATCTAAATTAATTATAACTTTTTATAATGAAACTGACGAAAACTTGACTAAAACCTTTTAAATTTTCGTCTGACTAAAACGTGACTAAAACTATCACATTTAGAAATGACTAAAATGTGACTAAATCTATAAGCATTTTCGTCCAAAAGACTAAGACTAAAACTAAAACTAAAAGGGCTGCCAAAAACAACATTGCTTTAAACTCTTACCCCCCCCCCATCTTAACTGAGCGCATTTTCTCCAGTTCAGCTTTACCCAAATCTAAAAGCTTCTCGACTGGAGAGTTTACAAGCCTATAGGCCAGCGTAATGCCTCATTTGAAAGCTAAAGCCTACAAAACTGATCGTAACTTTTGTGTTACATTGTCGCTGCGTTTATTGGTGCGTTCATGTGGTCCTCGGGCACTCGGGTGAACGACTTCCCCAGTTGGGGAATTCACATGAACGCTCACTCAACTGGGGAAAACGACTGAGGAACTCGGATCAAAACGAGCTTCCCAACTTTCGCACCTGACTGCAGAAATCAGCTGATTTGTTCTTTTATCGTCTAATATGGAGCTTTTAAGTTAAACACTGCTACTTTTTTGAGTTTAGTGTTAGCTGTCGTCATCCTCGTAGTAACAAAATTGCGAGTGAAAAGCCTGACATCAACGTTAGCAAAAAGTAAATTTATGTGATTTTTTTTTTAAACTAACGTTTAGCTTTTGAGACGCTAACAACACATTTAAATGATTAGCTCAGCTAACCGCTAATCAATGATAAAAGACCATTTTTATTTGATGACGTAAAAATCCCCACTTTCCCACATAAAAACCACATGAACACAAACCAACTGGGGACAATGGCGTCACATCTGGGGAAAACGAGCTCCCCAGTCCACATGAATGCACCATAAGTCACATGAATGCACCCCCCCCCCCCCCCCCCCCCCTCAAGAAGCTTATAGATTTGGGTGATGCCAAACTGGATAAAATCTGCTCAGTTCCGGTGGGGGTTAAGAGATTAAACCACGCTTTCTATAGGTCCTCAGCTCAGGAGATGAGGACTTCCACAGTTCTGCACAGAAAGAGGGAGACTACCCAAAGGTTGTTTGTTGGGGTCGCTTTCACAAATAGTCAGAACCTATGCTACAAATTCCTACCACTTCACAGGCGAACACAGCCCAAAAATGCTCAAACATTTAGGTGGACAAATGGCCGCCTGCCACTTTGCATCCTGTGGGTTCCAGTCACAAACGGAGGGATTTGGTTCATCTCAACATGATTTAATGGCGTCTGACTTATTTAAAGCCTTGAATTATGTAATACACAAAAACAAATAAGGACATTTTTATGTGTAATAGCATCATCTGAGCTTGTTTAGGCACACAATTCATTTGAAAAAAAACAATCAGAATCCCTTGAAACAGGTCTGATAGTAAACACATTTAAGAAACCATGATTCATATTCCTGTCGACATCTCGCCGTCTGTTTCTCCCTGTGTTTGACGCCGTGTGGAGGGTGGCAGGTGGGCGCAGGGCAGCGGAGTGGGCGGACTTGGCAGCATGTGACTGAGCCGGCACATGGCAACGAGAGGAAACGGAGGATGGACGACTGCCACGAGCCACAAAACCCCAGAACCAACAAAACAACACGGACGCACTCAGACAGACAAACAAACAAGGGAAGAGGACGCACCGAGGCAATTTACAAAAACTGCTTCACTGAACACGTTGCTCCACTCAGAATCTGGGGCACTGTTTTCACCCATGATGCTGCATGGGAACGCAAAAGTGACAGTTAAGTGTGCGCCCTCGAGCCAAAGAGCTGTGAGTTCAACTATCGACGGAGTGCATGCTGTTGTTGCGTCCCTATAAGACACTTCAGCCACTCCGGTCGCAGAAATGTGTCACCTGGTGCAATCCCAATGCGACTATAGTTTGTCTGAGCACCTAAAATAACTAAATGGAGAAGCAGAAGTGACAAAAGTGGTAGATTTAACTTGTCAATGGAATTCTGAAAACAATGTAAATTTCTGTTTTGTTTCTCATGAGCAGTAAATAACCTCTTCTACTTTTTGCGCTTTTGTAAATCCAACATTCATGCCGCTGTTCACTGGGACATTTATATTTTGCATATTCAGATTTTAGCTAATTTTATATATCTTGTTTATTTTTTGCATGCCCTTATTATTTATTTTATTACTAAGGTAGTTTATGTTTGCCTCGCTCTGCCATTACACGCAGGGAAGTTAGTCTGGTCACGGAGCAATTGGAGCAGTTTGAACGGGCCTAACGCTCACAGATTGTCAGTGAAATAAACCAGTTAGCAATTAGCGGACGTGACGACAGCTGTAGTCCAACTCACAAAATATGAACTGAATATAAACTCACGAGAACACAGAGGCAAAATCCTCGACTACTTCATCCATGATTAGTTTTGTTAATGTTAATTAAACTAACAACACAGCTGCAGCACAGTCGAGGCGTCACAAGAGGTGCTACAGGAAACAAAAAGGACAAACGAGAGATGGTGAATCACTGTTGTGTAGCGGAGGGAGCGGAGGGAGCGGAGGGAGCGGAGGAAGGAAGAGGAAGGAAGAGGAAGGAGGAGGTGGAGCGGACCAGTGCAGGACACCATGCTCTGAATTTCACAGGATCAGAGGAGACTGAGGGCAGCCAGCCAGGTTTCTTCCGAGTGCTACAGTTTTCCCAACCTCCAAGGTCATGCGGGTCAGGTTGACACAGTGACAGCGTGGCTCAGCCGCAGCAGCTCAGGACTAACACCTGAACACTATTTCGTTGTACAGTTGTACAATGACAATAAAGCACTTACTTACTTATAGCGGTGCAGCGAGTGACGTAACCTTGTTAATTCTCTGTGACGGTCGTGAATGGTTCGGCCTTGTTTACCGTGTATGTCCAGACCAACGTTCTTTCACGCAGAAAAGAAGTGGGTGTGGTTTATCAGGTTTATGTTACACGTGCACAATTGCACCAAAAGAAATTCCTAATTGCTGAATGTACCTTCACTGACAGTAACAATAAAACCAGTGTTGTTTTCGTCAGGGAAGACAATAACCATATTGTTTTGTTGACGCAGCTTTTTTAATGACGATAACGTAACGATGACAAGCTAATAGTTGCTCTTTAACTAAAACATGACGGGACGCTTATGAGTTTACGTCAATGAGACGAGACGAATATGGGAGAACGTGTTTCGTCAGACCGCTTGCAAACAGCTTGTGAGCGGAACATGAGAACACACTCACTACACGTGACACGGAGCGGCGGCGTCAGCTCACGTGCGCTCGCACGGAGCGTGTCTGACAGCGATGTCACAGGGACTTTATCTTTTCTCAGTACAGTTTTAAATACCGTAGTGTATGAACGCAAAAAGCTGTTGATGAACAAATGTGCAGACGGAGCTGAAGCGATGATCAGAGGACGAGGAGAGGGGGCGCTGAATAAAACCTATTCTGATACCATTGACTTTAATCTCGGCTGTCATGGTTAAATGTATCAAGTTCACCTGGCCCCGCCTCTCTTGAGTTAAATGTGTTTTACATGGAAACGTGAATATGCTTGTGTGCAGTAATAAACACATTCTAACACGTGTATGAACAGCGTTTTATTGATTGATTGATTCATGCAGACTACACATAATGACACAGTGTCATGGTTTATTTCATAAATGTATTTTGCAACTCAAAATGGTGTAAGAGGGGAATCGCTCTTCAGGTCTCTTTGAACACCGCTCAATGACAACTCTCCTCCGTAGCATGGAAGTGCTTGGAAGACACAAATATGGAAGTAGTTGTCTTGTCCAACATGAACCTGTAAAGACAGCATTGGTGAGATACATCATCAAACTGAAATCTAAGTCACAAATTATACAGTTTATGCAGTATGCAGTATACTTTTAAATTAAGAATGCCCAAAACTAGGCCTGTCACGATAACAAAATCTGAAGTTCTATTTATCGATGCAGGAAAATATTGCGATAAACAATATTATTGAAAACCTTTTTATGCTTGAAATATTCTACAATAAACATGAAATACAATGAAACACAGTTTAGTTTGGGTAAAAGTACTGCATTGGAAAAATGGGGAAAACATGCGAAACTGTACAACCCTCCACAACGAAACACACACAACTCAGTGTTCACACTCAACACAAATACAGACAAAATGGAGCAAAGATAAACAAACGTTTAGACAAATTATACCTTTATAAGCCAATTCCGCCCGGCCACTACTTGTACGCTGTGTTCAATTGCAGTGAATTCAGGATACTCTGCGTTAAACTGTGCTTGAACAGCAGGTTTTATCTGTGAATGACAAAACAATATCAGCAATTCAATAGTAGCTAAAATTATTGTTTTTTTCCTCTGTACTAAAAACATAGTCACACATGACAGTGACATTGAGTTGCCTTGTGTGTGAAATGCGCAGTATTAATAAACGTGCCCTGCCTTGCCTTGGAGCAGTCGAAAGAAACTGTGAATATGGATAAATCACTTCTGGCATTGCTTGACACATTTCAAAAACTGAATGTTGCTTTTGTAGTTCTTGCTTGCTCTCCTCTTCTTCCCATTAATCAAAAGTTTTGAAATTAACAACAAAATCCATCTTATTCGTAACTGTCAGTCACTCGAGTCAGCCGACTTATCACCTACCGTTAATTAAAGGGATATTTCAGGATATAATTTCCTAGTTATCCAGAGTGTTGTTGATTTTTTTAAATTCATGCAGTTCATATATTTGAAGAGTCTAGTGGCGCTAGGCTAGTGCAAGGCTAATGCATTTCTATGGTAACAGCTAGCCTGCATAAAAACAGTCTGACCCACTCCACAGTGCACCTGAGGCGAATCACTTATAACGCCAGACTAACCATATAAATGTCTGTGTCGATAGAGTAATTTTAACCATTTTGCATTTTAAATAACTTTTTTTTTTCTATTTGAGCAGTATCAGCTTCGTGGTTGTAAGCTACAGTACGCAGCGGCGGAGTGATCTGCCAGAAAATAGTCCCTCAAAATGCGGTAATTCATGTGATGCAAAGTCAGTTATATTTTTTAAATTATACTATCGACAGAGACATTTATATCTTTAGCCTGGTGTTATAAGTGATTTACCTCAGGTGCACTGTGGAGTGGGTTAGACTGTTTTTAATGCAGGCTGTTACCGTAGAAATGCGCTAGCCTGGCTCTAGCCTAGCGCCACTAGACTCTTCAAATATAAGAACTGCATGCATTAAAAAAATAGATATCTCCAGACATCAACAACACTCTGGATAACTAGGAAATGAGGCCCTATATGTCAATAATCCTGAAATATCCCTTTAACATTAGCCAAAAGTAATCATGGATGAAGTAGTCAAGGATTTTGCCTCCGCGTTCTCGTCAGTTTAGATTAAGTTCATATTTTGTGAATTGGACAACACTGTCGTCATGTCTGTTAATTCTGTTATAAAAAATAAAAAATAAACAAGATATAGAAAATTATCTAAAATCTGAATATGCAAAATAGAGCCCCTATGCCAAAAATTCAGAAATATACTTTTAATTAAGCGTTTACTTGTATTTGACAAACAGTATTTGAGCAACAGTGCCTCTTCATTTTAAAATCAACACTTTGTTATCTCACCTTCTCGCATATTTCCTGTGTCTCCGCAGTGGCCTTTGTTACCTCTCCGTATCCTCCACACATGCGGATTGGAGGCTCTTCCATTGCTGAAAGTGATAGTGCATGTTGCCCACAGGCGTATAAATAACCTGTAACCAGAGATCAGGTTCTTGTAAGGTCCACTTCTTGGAAAGGAGTTTAGTCATTAAAGCCACACCCCCGTAACCAGGGGTTCACTAGCAAGGACCACGCCACAACAAAGTGCTATTAAAGAGTTTAATTAGTCAAGATAGTGTGAACTGGTGAGACTGTGGGTGGGGGCTCCGTCTCGATTATCCCAGCTCTTCAGGACCCCCCCTCCAAGCAGGAGAATCGGTGCTAAAAGATAAGACATAAAGGGAGGGAGGCGGGGTCGATAGTTTCGAACAGACAGGAATGAAGCTGCCTGATGAGTATATATATAGGCTCCTGGTTAATTAGAGGCGTGGTGAGGTGAATGCAGGATTGGTTAGTATGCAGAGGTTAATTGATTGAGGCGTGGTCCTGCTCCTGAACCTAGTTAATTATATCAACTCCATTTAAAGTGGGCGGGAACGGTCGGGAACGGCGTTCCCCACCTTCGCATGGCAAAAAAAAAAAGTTCATGATTGCAACTTTGTCATTTTCACGCACATACGAAATTCTGCCTGTGAGATAAATCAATGCAATAACAATACTAGGTTGGGCCTACTCAATATGCGTCCCGGGGGCCAAAAAATAAAATCTGACCTCATTTTCCATAAAAATTATATTTTTTCCGGCATTATCCGCGCCGCATTCGCGTAGCTCCACAGCGAGTTCGCGGCACTTTGCGTAGCAGTGTGCCTCCGGCTCCGGACCATCATCTCCTAGCGCGGGCTCAAATGAAAACATGGCTCTGTTAAACGGTGTAACGCTAAACTGAGAAAACAGGAGGCTTATCGTTGGACGGACTGACAGATTTCATCAAACCGCAGCACAAGGACAGCATGAATCGTGTTTGCTCGGATTATCCCATGCAGAAGCAGGACTCCTCGCGGTCCGCGGCAGATGCAGCGTGTGTTCCTGCCTTCACCGGTGCAAAGGGCTTAACCAGTGACTTTAAGGTAAGGAACACCAGTTCAGCTGTGGATGTTTGTAAAGCGGACGATAAAGCTGATGGTGCGTGAGTTTTGGAAAACTGCTCTGCACCGGCAGCACTCGTGTTTAACCGGTCAACACGCTAAACCTCGCTCCCTGGGCTCTAACTTTACTAAATAACATCCGAATCATTCATTTGACAGGTGCATTTTCTTCCTTTCTGCTCTGACTTCATTCAATACGTGTTTGTGGGAAATGTACAAGCGCAGAGATGCTCTTTGCAAAGTTAACAGGTAAACGAGGCTGAAGCTGAATATGTGGATGAGCGCGCCATCTCCAAGGAGCGCTTCATTTACTGAGTTTTTTCGTAAAGCGCGAGGTCTGGACAGAACAGCGTTTGGTCCGCCCTTATTTATTATTTTCCATGGTCTGTCTGCTCAGCGCTGAGGAGCAGTGGCTGAGCAGGAGTTAGTTATGTTGTTTGAGATGTACTGGTCTCATTCTGTATTAGGCCTTTGGCCTGGTTTAGATGTGATTTAGTCCTGCCTTAGTCCTGATATTGCATGTTTTTGCCCTGGCTTAATCCTGGTTTAATTCGGAGTTGTCCTAGTTATTATTACAGTAGGCTCTTTATTATTCTGTATTAATCTATTGCTGTGTTTTTTTCTTTTTTTTTCCTCCAAAGCCTTAAAATGCTGGAATATAATATAACTTTTATGTTTAGGCCCAATTCTATTCTGTTCAAGCAGTGATGATAATTACATTTTCATTTATTTATCCCAAAAATATGAATACGTTTGGTGGTGGGAGGCTCACCCCTGACCAGCCTGCAAGAGCTCTGCTGTAAGAGAGGCAGGGGACTCGGAGGGGGGTTCGCCCATCACCCAGGCTGAAGTCACTGAGGTGGTTAGAAAGCTCCTCGGTGGCAAGGCTCCGGGGGTGGATGAGATTCGTCCCGAGTACCTTAAGTCTCTGGATGTTGTAGGGCTGTCTTGGCTGACACGTCTCTGCAACATCGCGTGGCGGTCGGGGACAGTGCCCCTGGATTGGCAGACCGGGGTGGTGGTCCCTCTCTTTAAGAAGGGGATCGGAGAGTGTGCTCCAATTACAGAGGGATCACACTTCTCAGCCTCCCCGGTAAGGTCTATTCCAGGGTGCTGGAGAGGAGGATCCGGCCGATAGTCGAACCTTGGATCCAGGAGGAACAATGCGGATTTCCACACTGGACCAGCTCTATACCCTTCATCGGGTGCTCGAGGGTTTGTGGGAGTTCGCCCAACCAGTCCACATGTGCTTTGTGGATCTGGAGAAAGCGTTTGACCCTGTCCCTCGTGGTGCCCTGTGGGGGGTGCTCCGGGAGTATGGGGTCCGGGGCCCTCTGCTAAGGGCTGTCCGTTCCCTGTATGACCGTAGCAGGAGCTTGGTTCGCATTGCCGGCAGTAAGTCAGACTTGTTTCCGGTGCGTGTTGGTCTCCGCCAGGGCTGCCCTATGTCACCGGTTCTGTTCATTACCTTTATGGACAGAATTTCTAGGCGCAGCCAGGGGCCGGAGGGTGTCCGGTTTGGGAACCTCAGGATCTCATCTCTGCTGTTTGCAGATGATGTTGTTCTGTTGGCTTCATCAAATCAGGACCTTCAGCTGCACTGGGGCGGTTTGCAGCCGAGTGTGAAGCGGCCGGGATGAGGATCAGCACCTCCAAATCTGAGGCCATGGTTCTCCACCGGAAAAAGGTGGTTTCCCCACTTCAGGTCGGTGGGGAGTCCTTGCCTCAAGTGGAGGAGTTCAAGTATCTCGGGGTCTTGTTCACGAGTGAGGGGCGGATGGAGCGTGAGATCGATAGACGGATCGGTGCAGCGTCAGCAGTGATGCGGTCGCTGTATCGGACTGTTGTGGTGAAGAGGGAGCTGAGTCAGGGGGCAAAGCTCACAATTTACCGATCGATCTACGTTCCCACCCTCACCTATGGTCATGAGATCTGGGTAAGGACCGAAAGGACAAGATCGCGGATACAAGCGGCCGAAATGAGTTTCCTTCGCAGGGTGGCTGGGCGCACCCTCCGAGATCGGGTGAGGAGCTCAGTTACCCGGGAGGAGCTCGGTGCAGAGTTGCTGCTCCTTCACGTCGAAAGGAGCCAGCTGAGGTGGCTAGGGCATCTGTTCCGGATGCCTCCTGGTCGCCTCCCTTGGGAGGTGCTCCAGGCATGTCCTATTGGGAGGAGGCCTCGTGGAAGGCCCAGGACACGCTGGTGGGACTATGTCTCCGAGCTGGCCTGATGTCATCTCGGGGTCCCCCAGAACAGCTGGAGGAGGTGTGCGTGGATCGGGAAGTCTGGGCATCTCTGCCTAGACTGCTGCCCCGCGACCCGGCCCCGGATAGAGCGGAAGAAAATAGATGGATGGGTAGCTTACCTCAGTTCAGCAGAGAAGCGTCCACGTATTTTCTTTAATATTATATTATTTAAAAAACAGCATATTTAGCCTACAGCATAAATAACCAAGTGTTTTTACTGATTGCAGCATAGTCTCTGATCTCCATAAGCACGGCCATGCCACGCTTGTGAGGACAAAAAGGAAAACATTCTTGCCCAGTGACAGAACAAAAAGAGCCACTAATCTCAAACAAGTGAGCTACCGCCGTCTACTCAATGCTTTTTTAGTTTTTGACGTGTTTCTGTGGATTAAAATGAGAAAAAACCTGGGACATGTTGCAGAGACCAAGGTCGGTTGTAACACGGGGTCGTAACAGCACCAGTTCAACTACTTAGAGACCAGATATGTTTCACATGACCCTGTCAGTCTGTAGCCCCTCTCTTTCTGATCACGCACAGCAAATTTCAAGTCTGAAAGTCTTTGCTGGCAGATTTTAACTGCAAAAAAAAAAAGAACTCTTTTGCTCATACTTGACTTTGTGTTTTAGGCTTTTAAATGAGCTAATAAGGTCAACAGACTTATACAATATTAAAATACAACTTCTCAGACAAAGTGTGGTGCATTTTCCTGTTTCTATTTTCATGCTAGCATGCTAATACAGTTAATTAAACAAAATAAACAGGTGCGGGGTCAGTTGTAACACGTCCATATTAACTTCTTAAAACCCATCCCCAAAGCCCCACCACAGTCCACAGTTAATCCATCTCAAACCACAATAAACATGCCTCTTTTAAATGTCCGCTCTCTGCTGAACAAGTCTTTTATTATGAATGACCTGATTTTAGATAATAATCTTGATTGTTTATTTTAACTGAAACCTGGCTGGGTGCAGATGCAGCACCTTTTCAATAAGGAATGGAAAAAGGGGAGGTGGCACTGCTTCCATATGTACAAACACTCTTGCCACCAAACCTATTTTATTTGATCCATTCTCCACTTTTGAGCACCATGCAGTTGTTTTTAGTAATCCCCCCATTTTATGTGTCACTATTTACAGACCCCCCAAAAAATGCCCTCTTTTTGTTAAGGAATTTTCTGAGTTTTATCACTTTTACATAGCTCTTTTAATATGATTCTTTTAACTGGTGATTTTAATCTACACATAAATAATCTTTTAGACACTGTTGCTAGGGATTTTTTAAATGTTCTTAATTATATGGATTTTAGCCAACATGTCACCCAGCCAACTCACGACAGAGGACACAGTCTGGACCTGGTCATCACGTATGGCCTGTCCACAGCTGTGTCTTCTGTCGTTGACTTGGCCGTCTCTGACCATTACTGTGTGTTTTTTAATGTCACCAGTTTTACCCAGCGGGAGACCTCGGTAAGAGCTGTGAGGAAACGTCATCTCACCCCTGAAGTGGCTGCAAATTTTATCGATGTTTTAGAGAAATGTTCTCCTATTGTTCTGCCCCCTGTGATTATTGAAAATTTTAACAGCAAACTCAGGTCAGCGCTTGATTCTATCGCTCCTTTAAAATTCAAGAAACTCCCCAGAAAACCAATTCCTCCATGGAGGAATGAGGAAATTAAACAACTCAAAAGACAATGCAGGGTGGCAGAGAGAAAATGGAGAAAAAACAAAATTACCATAAACTACCAAATATTCCGTGACAAACAAATTACAATAACAGTAAGAAACACAAGAAACAATTATTTCTCAAAAGTTATTAACAATAATAAAAACAATCCCAAGGTACTCTTCTCGACAATAGAACATCTAATGAATCCTGATTTTAACAAGACCAACTTTACTCCAAGTGATTCCCTTTGTGAGGCGTTTGCAGACCACTTCAGGGGAAAGATAGACACGATCAGATGTAACATTTTATCTACTCAAAATAATATGGTTTTAAATGCATCTGGTTGTCTATTTGTTCCAGAGGAAACACTGCACAGTTTTGTCCAGGTTAATGCTGAGATGCTTGATAAAGTTTTCTCCTCAGTGAGACCCACCACATGTCTTTTAGACCCGGTCCCAACACTGTTTTTTAAAACATTCTATGGATCTTTTAGAGACGAGCTTTTAAATGTGATGAATTGCTCTCTTCAGACGGGGGTCTTCCCTGCTGCCTTTAAAGGGGCGGTGGTGAAGCCCCTTTGAAGAAGAGCAATTTGGATTGTAATGATTTTAACAATTTTAGACCGGTATCCAATTTACCATTTTTAAGCAACATTTTAGAAAAACTTGTTTTTGCCCAATTTAGCGACTTTATAATTGCACATGATGTCCTTCAGAAATTTCAGTCTGGCTTTAGGGTAAACCACAGCACCGAGACGGCCCTTTTAAAGATTTTAAATGATTTTAGATTAAATCATGATTGCAAAAAGTTGACAGTGTTGGTTCTACTGGATCTGAGCGCTGCCTTTGATACAGTCGACCACACTATTCTTTTAACTCGTTTAAAACACATCGGCCTCTCTGGTGCTGTCCACAAATGGTTTACATCCTACCTCACAGACAGGACATTCATGGTAAGTGTGGATACCTGCTCCTCTAAGGTCCAT
The DNA here is from genome assembly GCA_007210695.1 of Neogobius melanostomus. NCBI lineage: Eukaryota > Metazoa > Chordata > Actinopteri > Gobiiformes > Gobiidae > Neogobius > Neogobius melanostomus. The sequence goes on from VHKM01000761.1 coordinate 429,017, forward strand.
ACAATTACATGTGGTTTGCCCCAGGGTTCGATTTTAGGGCTGGGGTGGGGTGGGGGGGAGGTAGGGGGTTGTTGTTACAGTATTTATGTATATATTTGCTGGTGGGGACGATTTTAATGATTTTTTAAAGCACTGCAAAGCACTTTGTGTTACATTTTGTATGAAAAGCGCTTTATAAATAAAGTTTGATTTGATTTGATTAAGAACTATATTTTAAAACACATGTAATGTTTCATTTTAATCATTTATAGCATGTCTAGAGTGCGGAAAAGAATGAAAAAAGAAAATAATGTTGTTTTCTTTAATATTCCTTTGTATTTCTTTTTTTTTTAGTTCTTGTTTAGTTAAAGTTCTTGTTCTAATGTTTTTTTAATGTTAAATTGTATCAACTTATATAGTGCTTTTTCCCCAAAGCATTTCACATCAAATAGCCATTCACCCATTCACTCCTTCCTTCATTCATCAATGTACGCAGCCCTTTTTAAATCTTAAATTTGCCCATTGTTCACATCGAGACACAAAACACACACAGAGACACATAATAAATTTACTTGTTTTGTGTTTCTTTGTTGTTCTTCTAATACAACAGTATTGAGACTATTCTAATGTGTGTCTCTGTTACAACTGACCCTGTGTGTGTTTTTTTGATTTGACTCCATCTCATGGTGTCTGTGTTAATGTTTCAGGAATTATATTTTGTTCAGTCTGTGGCCGACAAATGTGGGCATTTTGTGTAAAGGTTTGAGAGTCATAGCTCAAAGGATCAGTCAGTTACAGCAAGAAAGCCAAAAATGTTACAACTGACCCGGGTCTCCCCTATTGTTTGAACGTAACAACCTTCTCATGCACCATCCGAGTTTTACTTTACGCACGACTGACTGCACTGAATACAACAAACAAACAGCCACATTCATTTAAAACACTGATTATCAATAGCTCATGAACGGATGTGGGACTCGTTTTGTCTTTATTCTTGCTTTATTTCATCAGCATAATTTGCCCCTAGAGCAGAGGTATTGCGTTCCACTCGGATTAGCCCATTTGCTAAATTTACATGCATGACAAATCCCTGAATTCATTTGGAGCCATCGGGAAGCCATTAGAAAAGCCGTCCATCTCTGCAGGCTTCGGCCTCGAGAGCAGAGGTTACGGAGAACGAAATATGTTAAAAGATGCAAAGGATTTCAGACTCTGGTTTATTTTTATCTTCAGTGAAAGCAAAGTTTGACCGTGACACTTCATTCACGGCAAAGTTCTAACATTTGGCAAACGTTTTCACATCTAAGTGTGACCGATTATTCTTCCACGTTTCCCATATTTAAAGGGGGGGTATTATGTAAAATGGACTTTTCAAGCTTTATATCATGTTATTATGTCATTCCCTCATTAAACACATGCCTGGAGTGTTGCCTTGGCTCATTCACATATTTTTGAGTAATCAGTCAAAACTTAGACGGCAGCCATTTTAGGTGTAGCTATGCCTCAGTCCTCCTAGGACAACACAGTCTCACTCCGAAAGCGTCATAAATTGACGAACGGTCACTCGCCTTATGCGTAATATAGAACGCAAAAGGTACCCGTTTGCGTCTCCAGTAACGCAATGGGTTTGTAATGTATTTGAATGAAGAGTCCAGACGCGGCTCATTTGACGATATCGGACAGCTCATAGTATAGAACACGTAGTACAAATTCAGCTCGGTTTAGCCAACTATAAAACAATCAAAAATGCAAATATGACTCGCTGTGTATTTGCAATTACAATAATGCTAAAGAAACATGCAAAATCACAGTCAACACTCGCTTGAATCCCTCGCAAGACAGGCAAAAGCGCATTCAGCACGCATACACAAGCGCAGAACTACAGTATTCATATTTGCGTGAATCTGAGGCCAAACTGTTGTTCATCAAAGCCAAAAAATGATGGATCCAGGACAAACCAAGCCGGACCCAACCCAATCACAAAAACTTCTTCAGGAACTTTTACAATATGGCATTGCATTACAGCAGTACGTAGTTTAAAGCCTTTTCCCTACCTTCTGCTGTCTTCGTGGGACGAGTTCTCCAGTATTTAGTCCCACAAGTGGCGTGTCATGGTCCGGTTTTAATCCATGGCTTGCCGGGTCTTTGCCGGGCTTGTAACCAGCCAAGGTGCGCTCTGTTCGGGTTAGCTTTGAGCTGCGGCCCGCTGGAGTCCCATGGAGGATCGTAACGCCGATTCACACTTCCTCTGCAAAAGTCCTTTGGGTGAAAGTGATGCCAAGCGTCCACGATGATATAAATGTCCTCATGTTTGCCTCGGTCAGCCATTTAAGGTTCAAAGATAAGCATTCATTGATCATATGTTTCATTAGGCGCCAATATACAATAACACGATCAGCTGTTCTGATTGACACCCGCGTCAACCAATGACACGCGTTCAAAACTGTGACGTCACTAAGAAGGCGGTCAATCTATATTTTTTATTGTAAAATATTAGTATTACACTAAACCTGCACTGCTGATACCGACTATAACATTATTATTTTATTTTTTGCAGTCTGTTTACTTATTATTATTTACTGTGTACACTTTTTGTCCCCACAAAGTCCTTGTATACAAGATACCACTATTTACTAATTAATTGTTGTTTATTTCACATTTCCTGCCTATTTGCACACCCTGAGTGTTTCTAAGAGCTGAATGTAACAAGTACATTTCTCCATTGTGAGATCAATAAAGGCTATCTTATCTTATCTTATCTTATTAGCCTTATTTACGTCATTGAGCAGAAGAATCTGAAAGCACATTTAAGGTTTGGATTGGAGGCCTTTTTTATTTTATTTTTAGAATTATTATTTTTATAAATTTTTCAGCAATTAAAGACGGTTTACTTCACACATCTCTTGTATGAAACAGGTGCATAAGAGAATGTATAGAAGCCAAACGTAGAACAGGAAAAAACTCTCACACTGTGTACTCCAAACACCAGTGTTCCTTTATTTGATGCAACGTTTCGGCCAGTGGCCTTCGTCAGGCAAAATGTTTTTTATGAATGAGAAGCCATCCTTATATAGGGTGTGGCCTGCATCACAGGATGCTGTCATAATGGCCTATGGCAAAACGTAGGCAGCATATACAACATACATCCAAACACAAAAAACAAAGCCAGGATATAGTGAATAAAATATACATATATACATATATACAATAAAAACATCTAGTGGCACATGAAATACATGTGGGAAATGGATATATAAGACAGCTCAAAAATAGAGAAGATCTGCCTAAATCTATGCAAATCAACATGTACACCAAGGAAGTTAACACAGCCTATAAACATAACATGGCATTGGAACCTCTATAGAGGTGTCAATAGAGAACTCTCTGTCTCTGTTCTCTGTCACCTGCATAAGCTCACTCTGCTACCATAAAGGGCACATCTTAACATCCGACCCTCAAGGAACCCCCTCTTTTTGTCAATAGAAGGGGGAAAAATTAAAAGACTATTTGGTCCGTGCCAATGTCAGCCCCAAAGTCACATCTACCCAGACACTATTGACACCTATCCCTAATGGGAATTACAGATGTGGGAGTTGTGCACAATGTAACAACACTTATAAAACTTCTTTCTTCCAACATCCCACAGTGGTAAAAAACATACCCATTTGCATCCACGTATGTGGTCTTTTTATTGCGTTGCCCTTGTGGTTTAGCATATGTGGGAAAAACCATAAGAAAATTAAAACAAAGAATAAGCGAGCATAAGAGCTCAATACACAGAAATGACAGAGAATAGCTAGTAGCTGCCCATTTCAACGATGCACATCATGATGTCAGTGTTCTATGTTTTTGAACAAGTCTCTCTTATAGAGGAGGAGACCATGACACACTTTTGAAGAAAAGAGAAAGCCTACTGGATTGTAACTTTACAGACCCTTACACCCAAGGGATAAATGTTTTTCTATAGAGGTTCCAATGCCATGTTATGTTTATAGGCTGTGTTAACTTCCTTGGTGTACATGTTGATTTGCATAGATTTAGGCACATCTTCTCTATTTTTGAGCTGTCTTATATATCCATTTCCCATATGTATTTCATGTGCCACTAGATGTTTTTATTGTATATATGTACATATGTATATTTTATTCACTATATCCTGGCTTTGTTTTTTGTGTTTGGATGTATGTTGTATATGCTGCCTACGTTTTGCCATAGGCCATTATGACAGCATCCTGTGATGCAGGCCACACCCTATATAAGGATGGCTTCTCATTCATAAAAAACATTTTGCCTGACGAAGGCCACTGGCCCAAACGTTGCATCAAATAAAGGAACACTGGTGTTTGGAGTATACAGTGTGAGAGTTTTTTCCTGTTCTACGTTTGACTTCTATACATTCTATGCATCTGTTTCATACAAGAGATGTGTGAAGTAAACCGTCTTTAATTGCTGAAAATTTTATAAAAATAATAATTCTAAAAATAAAATAAAAAAGGCCTCCAATCCAAACCTTAAATGTGCTTTCAGATTCTTCTGCTCAATGACGTAAATAAGGCTAATAAGATAAGATAAGATAAGATAGCCTTTATTGATCTCACAATGGAGAAATGTACTTGTTACATTCAGCTCTTAGAAACACTCAGGGTGTGCAAATAGGCAGGAAATGTGAAATAAACAACAATTAATTAGTAAATAGTGGTATCTTGTATACAAGGACTTTGTGGGGACAAAAGTGTACACAGTAAATAATAATAAGTAAACAGACTGCAAAAAATAATAATAATAATGCTATAGTCGGTATCAGCAGTGCAGGTTTAGTGTAATACTAATATTTTACAATAAAAAATATAGATTGACCGCCTTCTTAGTGACGTCACAGTTTTGAACTCGTGTCATTGGTTGACGCGGGTGTCAATCAGAACAGCTGATCGTGTTATTGTATATTGGCGCCTAATGAAACATATGATCAATAAATGCTTATCTTTGAACCTTAAATGGCTGACCGAGGCAAACATAAGGACATTTATATCATCGTGGACGCTTGGCATCACTTTCACCCAAAGGACTTTTGCAGAGGAAGTGTGAATCGGCGTTACGATCCTCCATGGGACTCCAGCGGGCCGCAGCTCAAAGCTAACCCGAACAGAGCGCACCTTGGCTGGTTACAAGCCCGGCAAAGACCCGGCAAGCCATGGATTAAAACCGGACCATGACACGCCACTTGTGGGACTAAATACTGGAGAACTCGTCCCACGAATACAGCAGAAGGTAGGGAAAAGGCTTTAAACTACGTACTGCTGTAATGCAATGCCATATTGTAAAAGTTCCTGAAGAAGTTTTTGTGATTGGGTTGGGTCCGGCTTGGTCCTGGATCCATCATTTTTTGGCTTTGATGAACAACAGTTTGGCCTCAGATTCACGCAAATATGAATACTGTAGTTCTGCGCTTGTGTATGCGTGCTGAATGCGCTTTTGCCTGTCTTGCGAGGGATTCAAGCGAGTGTTGACTGTGATTTTGCATGTTTCTTTAGCATTATTGTAATTGCAAATACACTGCGAGTCATTTTTGCATTTTGATTGTTTTATAGTTGGCTAAACCGAGCTGAATTTGTACTACGTGTTCTATACTATGAGCTGTCCGATATCGTCAAATGAGCCGCGTCTGGACTCTTCATTCAAATACATTACAAACCCATTGCGTTACTGGAGACGCAAACGGGTACCTTTTGCGTTCTATATTACGCATAAGGCGAGTGACCGTTCGTCAATTTATGACGCTTTCGGAGTGAGACTGTGTTGCCTAGGAACGCCCCCACCTCCTGGAGACGCCTCTGGACCTTTTGTCACCAGCCAAGCCACCAACCACTGCTCCTCAGCTCAGCAGAGCCCCTCCCGCACAGTAGTGTTGTTTAGATGCCACAGCAGTGTGCTGAAGGGGGCATGTCGGAAAGCTTCTTAAAGAGACAGAGGCCTATTTCAAGACGTTCAGTACAGCCATTTTGAGAGAGCAATTTTATTCAAGGCAGTTATTTTAATTTACTACATATACAGACCAACAGAAGGTTACGTCATCATTGTAGTATGCTATAGACTGGTGCTATGTGATTGAAAAAAGCATAATACCCCCTCTTTAAATACAGTTACGTGAGTAGTTACACGATCCAAGGTAAAGTTACACAAAATTAAACATGTGGATTTTCTAAGTGGATAAAAAGGGGTTCTATATTGTAAGGCGTAATAGTACCTTAGGAGCACTTCAGTAAAGTCACTTCTAACTTCACCGCCGTTTGGCCCCATACAGGAGAGGAGGAGAGGCTAAATGCTAACAACGTCTTTGGTCTTTTTGCGTGACTGAGCACACGCGCAAAGACCGGACAGTTACGCAACAACTCGTCTAAGCTCAGGGCAGAACATATCTCAGTATGGAAAAACGGTGGCCTGTTCCTTTAATTTTAGGCTTAGACTAAGGGTCTTATGTCTTTTTACATTATGCACCTCCAAACTACAAATACATATTATTCCATCATGTATGTAACTCATAGGTACAAGTTATTACACAGTTACATAGCACATCAATTTGTACTAAATTTGGCAGGTACAATGTATCAAGGGTATTGTAAAAAGTGTTACCATCTTATTTAAGACGATTCAAGTCATTTTTCCACTGCATTCTGATCATCCCTCGGTTTGGAAAATGGATGTGTCCAAGTTATGAGTTATGTCTGACTCCTCCTTAGAGACCCTCATTATAGAGCAGAGGACTCCAATTTTTCACCACAAGAGCCAGTTTTATGAAACAAAAACGACCAAAAAAATCTATGCTTTGATGGCACTTGTGCAACTATGTGACTTAGGTGGAGAGTCAGCAGCTGAGATTCAACACAGTTAAACTCTTATTCCCCGCCTTAACTGAGAGCATTTCCTCGAGTTCGGCTTAACCCAAATCTAAAAACTTCTCAACTGGAGAGCAACAGTGTAAATCCTCATTTAAAAAACTAAAGCCTACAAAAATTATCCTAACTTTTTTGTCGCGTTGTCACCGTTTTTGTAAAAAAAAAAAAAAAAAGTGTTTCTGTCTAAAGCCAAACTGGAGAAAATGTGCCCGGTTCAGGTGGGGGTTAAGAGGCTCCAGAGGTTACATTAACCGAAAATTCTCTGTCATTTACGGAATATTTTAAGCTTTGACGGAACATTTCAAAGGCCGTCCGTCATTTTGACAGATTGAAAATCAAGCCATGATAAAATAAAAACGCAGGGCTGCTTTTTTTCAGAGCGCGCGGGGCTCTTTCTCTCTAAACGCAGCTTCACTGTTTCACTTGTATCACTGCCTAGCTAGCTAACTTTCTGGGCGCTAACAACAACACGGGGAAGAAAACCACGATGCAAACGCGGTTAAAGGCTAATAATATCCTTCTCATCTGGAGCCGCTCTTTAACTTTAACTCACCTAAATCTCAGGACGAGCTAATCTATTTCTCTCCCTCTCTCTCTTTCCCTCCCGTGTGTGTGTTTCTGTGCGCGGCTCGCTGTGCAGTGATGCGAACTGGTAAATATTGTCCGCTGTTTCTTAAACATTAACGTTAAAATCGAGAAAGTGCAAATAATAAGCTCCACTTTACATTTGTATTAGTGTAATATGAGCCCTGATATTGAGGAGCAGATGACGCTCTGAATAAGCCTCTGAGAATTTTACGCACGAGTTCATACACATTTCAACCTGATAAGACTCACACAGACAAAGGAAGCATTTAGACGTTTTATTGAATGAATGCAGATCATAATTTGGGGCTCAGACCCCGGCGGAAGATTGGACGAACAATGATCCGCATGGCGTAGAACGATAGCCAGGATCTTCCCCCGGAGCCTGGACACTGGTGGTGGTAGAAGACCCGGGGTGGCCAAACATCGAGTAGCGCAGAGAGAGCCCAGGCGGAGAAATGGGGTGGAGGAGGGTTGCAGCACGGCTGGGAAACTCCGAGTGATGGACCATGGTGCTTAAGAAGGAATCTTGAGCGATGAGTGGAGGCGCTGAATGGCTGGACTGTGATTGATGAGTGGGAGCAGCTGCTGGTGATGAGCGGTGATTGATGCAGCTGGTAAGTCTTCCTTGTTGAATTTGCGCATAAGCTTCATTTCTGTAGCAAAATTCATTTTCCGTGATTGTTCAGATGTTCAGTTTAACTCCATTTATCCAGCGATCTCACATTTTTCCTAACATACACAATCTGCAGCCTATATATAGGCTATGTAAATGTCTTTAAAAAATTGCTTATAATGTGAGATTAATTCATGAAGGATAAAAAATTGCTCATGACGGATTTTTTATAAACCTGCCTGTCAAAATGAAGGAGAGAAATTATCCCTAGCGAAACCACTGTTAAGAGGATAAAGAAATGACAGTAGTTTTCTCTGCATACCACACTGTATGCACTGTACTATACCTAAATGTTTGGATGTTCAATACAATTAGAAAAATGCTTTTAAAACGTGTCTTTACATAGAAAACACCTTTGACCAGTTACTTGGAAAGTGCTGGAGGGGTTGGAGTGACATAAACTGAAATGTTGTGAGAAAGACACACATCATCATATTGGCAGTAAAGACCATAATAGAGTCTCACATATTGAAGATGCAGCTGCGTCTTGTTTTTATGCTCAGTGTCGATACTGTATATGCTAAGCCCTTGTGCTGCTGTGCCGCAGGTATTCCTTTATCTTACTGCACCAGACGACGATAAAAAACGATTGCTCTGTTTTTTTTAATCTAACACTTAAGAACAAACTCAAGCTATTGCCACAAAACTCCAAAGTGAAGTTGACCTATACTCCTCTACAGGCCATTTCAAATTCAGCAACTTTATTTTGTTCTCGGAGTTAAAACCATTTTTCTAATGTTGAAAAATCTAACTAGCTTAATGCCTTTTTGCAGCGACAGTGTTGCCATAAAATGAAAAATGACAATGATAAAGTTTCTCAGTGAACGTCTCGCGCCTTGTGTTTGAAATGGCTCAAGGTAAATTAATATCTTGGCTGCTTTGCCCTCATGAATAAAAGTCGCTCTTGTCGTCTTTATCAGACGCGTGGGAGACAGAGGAGACTGTATTCAGGAGAAGTGCTTGCTACGCTGTTGGAAAAAAAAAGAAAAAAAAAGCTTAAATATTCATAGGACAAGCGGTGCCAGCCCCTGTAAAATGTACAGTATTTAAACACGTGTAAGACTTAATAGAACGAGGCTGGAATGTTGTAAATCAAAGGCCCTGTACCTGTTCTTAGTTAGTTTTGTCTTCAGTATATTGTATAAAGTGATCAACTAAATGTACTTGTTTTTAACCTCTTAACCCACTTCAACCGAGTGCATTTTTTTCCATTTCAGCTTTACCTTAAATCTAGAAGCTTCTTGACTGGAGCTTACAGACTTCATAGGCCAATGTAATGCCTCATATGAAAGCTATACAGACCTGTAAAACTCATCTAAACTGATCTTTTTCATTACTGTGTTGTCGTCACTTTTTTTTTTAACCTTTTTTTCTTCTTCGCTTTATTTGCCACTTTTTTGTTGTCTTTTCGTCACATTTTTGTTGCCCTTTTTAGCTTTTTGTGTGTTTTTGTCACATTTTTGTCACTTTTTTAACCGTATTTTTCATGTTTTTGTTGCTCTTTTGTTACTTCTTTGTTGCATTTTCAACCTTGTATTCGTCGCTATATTGACGCTTTGTTCAAGAAGCTTTTAGATTTGGGTAAAGCCAAACTGGAGAAAATGTGCTCGGTTCAGGTGGGGTAAGAGCATAGACTGTTAAAAAGAATAGACAGCTCCTCCTCACTCCTCCCCGTTTACCACAATGACCACGTTCGAGGGGGAAATCATGGCGGATTTACAGACTCCTCCTCCCCAGCTCTGACGAAGCATGTTCCTAATAAGGGCATAAGGGCGGGATCTTCACTGTAGACTCCGCCCTTGCGTGACGTGTAGCTCGTGCAGCTCCAATGCTAACAGTCCGACCTCCGTTAAGTAGGAGATTAAAATTTTATTTTTTTTCGAAAACCAGCCTGGTTTCTATTTTTGTGAGTAACCCAGCGTTATGTCAGGAGGAATATGTAGCCATAGAAAGCGTTAAAAAAATTGAAACCAGGCGTTAAAGTTGTTTTTAACGTGTCTAAAGTCCAATGCTTTTCAATGGGGCCTAGCGATGATATGGAGGTACTACAGCAATGGCGGCCTCCAGTGTTACGGTCATAAAGAGCAGCTAGCGGCCATTGGGTAAGAGGTTAATAAAACGGCAGTGTTTTGTGTTCAAATAAAGCACAATTAGATTAAAAAAAAGATGAATCAAACCAACAGGACTTACTTTAGAAAAGCACTCGATCAACAGTCAGGGGGGATTGTGAAGTACAGTTTCGGAGGTTTCCATTAAGGCTTGTTCTAGTTTTAACACTCTATCTGTGACCGTTATAAAGCAGCACCTACGTCTCATTTAAGAGACAACTGAAAAAATTGATTCTTTGCCAACAAAGGTGTAACCATTAAGAGGCATTAGACAGGAACATATTTTTATGTTTGCAGGTACAGGTGTGTGAGTGGGAGGGACGAGGGGAGTGGCGTATGAAAGAAATGCACTTTATGAATTGTGTAGTTGTTGTCCTTACCCTGTTTTGTCTGTAATGTACTGCTGTGTGTTTTGGCTTATGTGTTTTATATTTTCTTGTCTTAGTTGTTACCTCATGGGACTGCGGATAGAAATTTGTCTTGAGCTAAATCCGGCATATTTAAGGCACTAGTTGTCTGTTCATTAAAGCAGTACTAAGTAACTTGTTTACCTTAATAAATCCTTTCTGTAGTCCCTCTGGGGTAATACAAGTGTTAATGGGATGATTGGGGGGTCTTTCATCTGGTGTCTCTGGCCAGAAACCCCATTTGCAACTTGACTGCCACCGGGTTGCAGCAGCATTACACACTAATAGAGTCACGAAGAAGAATAACAGGCTAACGGGCAAAGCTAACCGCGGGCTAGCGCCACTTAAACAGTATTTACAGCCAAGTTTGAGTGAATTTTTTTTCATCTCCATTGTGTTAGTGAATGTGCAATATCCCTCTCTCCCTTTGTCTTTTCTATCAGCGTAGTATTTACTTTCAGGGACAATTAATGAGTGAAAAAAATGCAACATGCTACGACACCTGTAGTGGCGCTTATGGCCTCTAGGGGCATGAGTTACTTAGTACTGCTTTAATATGCACTGTCCCATTCAAATAACTTAATAAATGAAATGAAATGAAATGAAAAGAGCTGACAGTTCGCTGTCCATCCAGACAGCCTCCTCAGAGCTGTTGTCCATGGTGACTACACCCACCAGATTAAGACACGGTGGGCGTGGATACCCGTGACGGCAGATGACATCACTGGCGGGGGCCCCAGACACGGCCCGGGTGCGAACTGTCAGCTCTTTTTAAAAATAAGTCCAGTTGTTTTGATTCATCTTTTTTGAGTCTAATTACACTACCTGGATGACTGAGAAACTACATTGTTTTATACATAAAGCAAAACAACATTCACATTCATTCTTATTACTGCAAAACAACATTAGGTTTTCCATTTAAGAACCAAACTATTTCAAATTAATGTTTTAATGTATTTTCTTAAAGTTTCCTGAACTAATTCCAAGCATCCCCTAAGGCCTTGCATATCCCCGGGGGTCCAAACACTGATCTAAGACATGTTGTTGTTTACTTTACTGCGACAGTATTTCTCCCAGAATAAGTTGTTTAACATGCTTATTTTATTCATCCTTTATGGATTGGCCACTTGTGGAAAAAGTTATTTGTGTTTTGACCAGGCAGAGCTTCTGTAGTTCCTTCATGCTCCTAACAGTCCCACAGTTAAGACTATCTCCAGAGTGTTGAAGCCTGTAACCTTTTATTTTGGCCTGTAAATATTTTGATGATGAGGTTGCCTGAGATACCAGTAAAACGCTTCCTGGCCCTTTATTCGAGACCTATTGCAAAGCTAGTTCACAATCACACTAACACTAAACACTAAATACTTTATTTGTGCAGGTTTTGACGCTTGAGAAGTGCGATGTTAGAGCACAGCTACCACTACGTGTTCAATAAGGGTCTCCCACTGGCTCCAGGACTCACCTGAGAATAGCCCTAATTTGGGGGTAAACAACGTCTAACCCAGAGAAACACCTAACTTCATTACTAAAGCATAAATTAAAATGGATTATTCAAGTGAAAGCCTAAAATTGCTTGATCCTGACACCTGAACAAGCTCAAATACCACAGTGATACTGGCTTTGAAACACTGTACGTCCTGCTGCACGTGTCGCTTATGTGCCTTGGTTTTGATGTATTGTCCGCTGTGGTGAACAGACTGATGGAGGGAGCGCGCGAGAATCATCAATAACATATAATAATAATCCCATCCGTGAGACTGCAGCTTATGTAACCGCCATCAGTATGCCTCAGCCTTCAGTGATGGAATAGATTTGTTTTGTTGCCTTCCACCGCCACAAGGACGGCATCGGGCGGCAAATATTATTCAAGGTTTGACACATTGTTCCTTACTTTCTTTGTGCTACACTTTTTTTGACCTGACATCATCATTATTTTCTTGCGGGAAAGGCCACATATTTCTTGGCAATTGCATTACTAAACCTTGGCCAAGTTGAAGTCCTTGCTGTAACAAGTTGGAGTCTAAGGCAACCTTGAATGCCGTTTAAAACCTCTATAGTGAACAGAATGAAAGGCCTGTGCGTCATCTTGATTGAACAGCGGTACCTTGTCCAATTCAACATGACACCTCATACAAGACGGTGGTTTGCAGGTTGTAGTTCGGCAATGGCGGCGGATACGAACGTTAAGGAAGCTCTTGGCGATAACCTGGCCTACCCATTTTTTGACTGTTTTTTCAAATAATATGAAAGATAACACAAACAGTTTTTTCCACTCATAGTTAGTGGTTGTGTGAAGCCATTTGTGGTGATGACCCTGATCAAAAGTTTATGTTCAAGAGGAATGGGCCGCTTTACCATTAGATTATACAGTATAACCTTCTCCACAACTACCACAAAAGACTCCAAGTTGTCATTGATGCTCAAGGGGGTAATACACATAACTGGGGTATGTAAACGTTGGCTCAGGGTCATTTTGGTACTTTCTTTTTTCATTATAATTTAAAAAGAGCACTCAGTTTTTTCCACCACAAATGACTTCACACAACCACTATGAGTGACAAAAACCTTTATTTTTTTTAAATGTATTTTATTTATTTATTTATTTGAAAAGGGACAGTGCACATTAATCAACATTTTACAATGTAAAGATGCTCGAGTTAGCAGAGAAAGCTAATTTTCATCTGTAGTCCCTTTGGCAGATGTCAAAGCCAGCCTAAGAAAGACAGAATTAAAATCACTCAGCAATTTACAAAACACAATATAGTTACATACATACATAGTGCATAAAATGAGCCAAGTCTGTGTCTCCACGAGCCACTTTTTGGCATTCTTTTTAAATGAATAGAATGAGGAAGACTCGCGAATTGATTCAGGCACTGTGTTCCACTGTTGGGAGGCTTTATAAGAAAACATGGCCTGCCCAAATGGAGTTTTTCTGTAGACAACTGAGAGCCAGTGAGAGAGATGTTTTCCATTAGTGTGTATTGGGGCTGTTGGGTCGGAGGCAGGGGGAAGTTGCTAGTGTGGTTTTGTGGCCAGAGACTCCAGAGTGAGATGAAAGACCCTCCAATCATCCCATTAACACTTGCATTACCCTTAGAGGGACTACGAAAAGGATTTATTAAGGTAAAAAAGTAGGGTTGGAATCGTCCATCGTGATGGATGAGCAACATCACGATGGAGAGCAACCATCGTGATGCCACGCCCCCTCCTGTCAGTAACACGCGCTGATCTTCTGTGGGCCTTGTAAACCTACAAACTTTGCTGGGATTGCACTGTAAATTAAATCTTGAATATAGCTAATATGCACGCTAGTTTAAGTAGCCTACCAGAAGCCCAAAGACATGATGTGTTAGCCGTAATTATTAAAATAAAGACACAGCGCTGCTCTATTTCTGACACGCAGGGCTCTCTCTCTAAAAGCAGCTACCGTTTAACACCGCGTGGTTTCGCTTTGCTTTTCGTACGGAAACTAAACAGTTTTAAAATGCCGCAATGGATCTCACATCAGAGCTGCGAGTGCATGAGTTTGGATGTTTTCACGAAGGGCCGAGAGAGGAGAGAGAGGAGAGAAAGAGGCACGGAGGTACGAGGTTACGAGCACACGGACCGGGTGGCGCGCGGAGCAGCTTCAATAACGTAGGCTACGACCAATGGCCTCTGGCTGCTCTGCTTTATGACCGCAACACTGGAGGCCGCCATTGTTCAGCCATTGCTGTAGTACTGCCATATAGCCGCTAGTCTCCCATTGAAAAGCATTGGACTTTAGACACGTTAAAAACAACTTTTAACGCCTGGTTTCTATTTTTTAAACACTTTCTACGGCTACATATTCCTCCTGAGATAACGCTGGGTTAGTCACAAAAAAAGAAACCAGGCTGATTTTCCAAAGAAAATGTTTTGAAATCTCGTACTAGTGAGGGTCGGACTGTTAGCATTGGAGCTGCGCGAGCTACACGTCACGCAAGGGCCGAGTCTACAGTGAAGATCCCGCCCTTATGCCCTTATTAGGAACATGCTTCGTCAGAGCTGGGGAGGAGGAGTCTGTAAATCCGCCATGATTTCCCCCTCGAACGTGGTCATTATGGTAAACGGGGAGGAGTGAGGAGGAGCTGTCTATTCTTTTTAACAGTCTATGGCTACGACGCAAACTTCTAAATATTGTCCCATTCACCCACTGTTTCTTAAACGTCACGTTAAAATTGAGCAAAGTAAATAATAAGCTCCGAATTACAGCTGTATTAGTGTGATAAGAGCCTTGTTATTGAGGAGCAGATGACGCTCTAAATAAGTCGAGTTTTAACGCATTTCTATTGCAAAATTCGTGTTCCATGACTCTCTTCAGATCATGTTTAGTTTAGATACATTTATCCTGCAATCTCACATTTTTCCTAACATAAATAAAATTCAGCCTATATATAGGCTATGGAAATGTCTTTAAAGAGGGGTATTATGCTTTTTTCAATCACATAGCACCAGTCTATAGCATACTACAATGATGACGTAACCTTCTGTTGGTCTGTATATGCAGTAAATTAAAATAATTGCCTTGAATAAAATTGCTCTCTCAAAATGGCTGTACTGAACGTCTTGAAATAGGCCTCTGTCTCTTTAAGAAGCTTTCCGACACGCCCCCTTCAGCACACTGCTGTGGCATCTAAACAACACTACTGTGCGAGGAGGGGGCTCTGCTGAGCTGAGGAGCAGTGGTTGGTGGCTTGGCTGGTGACGAAAGGTCCAGAGGCGTCTCCAGGAGGTGGGGGCGTTCCTAGGAGGACTGAGGCATAGCTACACCTAAAATGGCTGCCGTCTAAGTTTTTACTGATTACTCAAAAATATGTGAATGAGCCAAGGCAACACTCCAGGCATGTGTTTAATGAGGGAATGACATAATAACATGATATAAAGCTTGAAAAAGTCGATTTTACATAATACCCCCCCTTTAAAAAATGCTTATAATGAGAGATGGACGATTAAGGGGACATCGCCCAACCCTATAAAAAAGTTACTTAGTTCTGCTTTAACACCATGTGCGCCAACGGACCCTCGCACTATTCATTCACTCACTCACACAGACATCATTCATCCTGCCCTATTGTACTTTTTTATGGTAGGGGAAACCTAAAGTGCACATGGCGTGGTGTGGACTATAGATGAAGTAAAGTGAGTGAAACGTTCAACTGGATGCATTTAGTAGAGGTTTTTACCAAGCAACCTCTCCTTTATTTAGACTTGGAACATTCATTCCGTCTTAGTCTCACAGTAAAATGTTTGCTATATTCAGGTTATAATCAATCAAGTAAAATGTATAAATTTGCAGTAAAATCTGGAAACGTATGGCAACTCATTAAAAGTTGGGGTTTGGGTCTATAGGCCGCGGATGCTCCGTGCTAAGTGAGTGACCGACACCTGCAGTGCCTTTCACTTTCCTCCTTTTCTTTCAGCACAAGTTGCTCAACTCCCGAGTAAGTAAAGTAGTCTGCTGTGCGGTGCGAGCGTATAAACTATGTAAATGATGTGTGAATGTGCTCAGGGCATGCCATTAATGAATTACCACGGCGAGAGGGAGATATGCAGAGAGGAGGAGAAAGGGAGAGATAGGCTGCTGCAGAGGAGAACGGAGCAGAGCCCAGGAGAGGGGCAAGTGCTTTTGGTCCCACAGAAAGTTACTCACAAAGCTCTAACGGGCTGCTCTTATTCCGTCGCACACTGGTTCAAGAATCTTGTAAAAGGTTTGTGGGCTCTGAAGGGTTGGAACAGGTCGGGTCTGGTCAGGGTTTGATGAAGACATGCCAAGTATTTTATTTCCATACTGAGATATGTTCTTACCTGAGTTTAGACAAGTTGATACGCACCTGTCTGGTCTTTGTGTGTGTGTTTCAATATCTCAATATTGAAAAACGGTGGCCTGCTCCTTTAAGGACAATGCAGATCAAATGTCACAAGAATCTAAGCAACCTTCTTTTCTTTTTTTTTTTTTTACAGACAAACGCTACACAAATTATTTATATTAACAGCAATTAAGAGTTGAATCTTTGCATCTGTATTTTTGCCCATTTCCCATCAGGACACATTAAGTGCCATCTGCAGATTCTGTGTGAGGCAGGAAGCGCAGTGTGCCGAGGGGCTGAGCTGAGGAGGAGCTGGCAAAGACTGAATAGGATTTTCTCCACGCTGCTGCTGCTGCTGCTGCTGCTGTGACTTCACTGGGACCAACGCTCTGGCACCGGCAGCTGCTGTTCTGCCCCGGGGCAAAGAGCATGACCCCGAAAAGTGAAGCGGAGCCGAAAACGGAATCACTTAACTCTCAACATGAGCGTATCGCTGCATGTCGGCTGGTGGAGTCTGACAACTTTGGAGTGGGTGTAACGTTTGGAGTTTTAGAAGTGCTGTATTTATGAGGAACATTACAGATTATAGTACTTTTGTGACATTAAAGTTAAGCAATTTTAACAATATCTAAATGATGCAGGGAATATTTGTTTTAAATATTTTTTTTTAATATCATTTCTGGCTTTTGTGCCTGTGTTGTGCAGCTCTAAATAAAAAATTCAATCAATTAAAGGGGGGGAGTGTTGCCTTGGCTCATTCACATATTTTTGAGTAATCAGTAAAAACTTAGACGGCAGCCATTTTAGGTGTAGCTATGCCTCAGTCCTCCTAGGAACGCCCCCACCTCCTGGAGATGCCTCTGGACCTTTTGTCACCAGCCAAGCCACCAACCACTGCTCCTCAGCTCAGCAGAGCCCCCTCCCCTCACAGTGTTGTTGTTTAGATGCCACAGCAGTGTGCTGAAGGGGGCGTGTCGGAAAGCTTCTTAAAGAGACAGAGGCCTATTTCAAGACGTTCAGTACAGCCGTTTTGAGAGAGCAATTTTATTCAAGGCAGTTGTTTTAATTTACTGCATATACAGACCAACAGAAGGTTACGTCATCATTGTAGTATGCTATAGACTGGTGCTATGTGATTGAAAAAAGCATAATACCCCCTCTTTAAGGAAATAATTCACACCACATTAAAGACTATGAGAACACTTTTCTTTTTTTTTTCAGTCGATTCTCAAACATCCAGGATAGTACATAAACAAACTCCTAAATTGATCCAGTTGGACATTTCTACAATAATATGGCCGACGTTAAAAAAACAAAACAAAAAAAACAACAACGAACCATCTTCTTCCCAGGGTCAAAAATGTATTTAATAAACTTTCAATATAGGCCGTGGTTCACCACCGGATAAAGGGGACTTCCTGGTCAGTGGCAAGTCCTTATCTCAAGTGGAGGAGTTCAAGTATCTCTGGGTCGTGTTCACTAGTGAGGGACGGGTGGAGTGTGAGATCGATAGACAGATCGGTGCAGTGTCGGCAGTGATGCGGTCGCTGTAATGAACAGTTGTGGTGAAGAAGGAGTTGGGTCGAAAAGACAAAGCTCTCGATTTACCTGTCAATCTACGTTCCTACCCTCAACTATAGTCAAGATCTGGGTCATGACCCAATTGACAAGATCTCGGATACAAGTGCGGATGCTTGGCTCGGGCATTTATTTCGGTTGCCTCCTGGACGTTCCCTGGGGAGGAGTCCCATTGGGAGGATGGGAGGAGTCCCCTGGGGGAGACCTAGGATACGCTCGAGTATCTCACTGAATATTTCCTAAAAAACAAACAAACAAAAAACAGAAAAAAAAAATCCCCTTTTTAAAGTTACTAGTTGTGTGCTTTTACCTTCGCAGCATAAAACTGGGGAAATGGGTAGAAATCTGGCCTGAGCAGGAATTTAAAAATGTAACGAACCAACCTCGCAGTATATAACGAATACCTGATGACCCAGATTGCATGAGCAGACTGTGCAAAATATTACACTTGTAATGTTGCAGTAAATTGCAGGTCTGCACTGGAGAGAATCTGAATTTCATCCTGCGGCAGGGATAATGAGTGTGGCAGGCACACCACAGACACATGCGCGCTGTTGTGTCATTACACTGTAGTAAAATGAAAAAAGAGAAGAAAATAGGGACAAAAAAAATGCTCTACAACCCAGCTAATTATTGGGTACAAAGCATTTGAGACAGGCTCGGCAGATGTTGTCCTCCCCACTGTTTGTGCTGCGTGTGGGTTTCCAGTTTATTGCTTTTGGGGAGCACTTCAATGATGCACAGCCAAAACAATTACCTCCAATCACGCTGAGGAGGAGAAGGGGCGGAGGAAGAGGCCACTAACAAGGCAGTTCACCGCTGGAAACAAATGCTGTATAAGTGCACATGGCTAAAGCGCCTAAAGAACTCATTACTCATTCATGAGGAGCATTTGCCAGAAGCAGGGGAGAACTATAATGCGCTTTATGTACAGCACTGCGGCAGGAGTGTATTGGCATTCGACTGACACTATTCTTATGGTCATGAGAATAAAGTTGTGAAGGCTAAAAGTTCAGGAGCGAAGCGGCCTGGAATGGGCGGCTTGTCACATGGAGCTCATGTTAATTTTGGAGGTTGTGTCCGGGTTGAGAGTAGAGGAACTGTTATGAACACATAGGATGCAGAGGTTAAATATCAAGCATGGGTTTAAATGACTTGAATTGACAATATAAATCTTGATTAAAAATAAACTGAACGGGACAAGTGCAGTTTCCTTACCCCATTGGAAGATAAATCAACTTGAAATATAGACGAAATGTACTGAGACGAGTCTGAAACATGTCAGATCAAGTGGGTCAAAATGCACAACTAAATCTTAACTAGTCAACAATGCTCAATTTGAGACATTCCATGCTTATGGAGCTTGAAAGTAGACTTAAAAACATTATTGTGTGTGCCTCAGCTTTTATATTTTACATTTTATCATTTGAAAATATGTCTCTGTAGGAATTAAATGGTAATAATGAAATGCAGGTGAAAGAGCTGGTGGAAATCCTGCCTGGGGCTCCGCCTGCTGGCAGCTATAGGAATAATTTTCTTCAAAAATAACTTCAAGGTTTGACATATGGCGTGGTTAGCTGCTCCAGCAGTGCCTGATGAACACACTTCGAACACAGAACGGCTCAGAATCAGTGTTAATTTCGTTGACTAAAATATTTAGTCTTAATTTTAGTCAAAGTGATATTTTTGACGACTAAAATTGGACTAAAACTAAATAAAAAGTTTTTCGAGAGACTAAAACTATGACTAAAATGTCCAGATATTTTAGTCGACTAAAATAAGACTAAATAAAAATGAAAAGGAGAGACTAAAATCATCCAAACTTCTATTGACCGTCTGAACGAGCCTCAGATCATGTAAATTCACTGCCAAAGGAACAGCTCTGAGCTTTGTTCATGTAGGAGAAGCTCCATGAAGCAGAGGACCTTGATTAAATATGATTATAATGAATATTATAAATGCAAAGTCGACTAAATTTGTCTTAAATTTAGTCGACTAAAACTAGACTAAAATTGAAGATAATTTTTTGACTAAATCTCGACTAAAATTGAATTACATTTTCGTCAAAATTTCGTCAAATTAAAATATGTTGTCAAAATTAACACTGCTCAGAATCGATAATGTTGGATTATTGGCTTTAAAAAAGGGGGGTTTGAACAACGACACAATTGTAACCAGGAAGTACAGAACGAGGCGCCGACACTGCAGAAGAAGAAACTAATTTAACAGCTTTGTTTGAGGATTACTCAAACTGTGTGACTGTTGTGAAATACTTCTCTAGATGTATCTTTGATGAGGGAACAATGTTAAAACATGGTTTAAACCTGAAGAAAGTTGATTTTGCATGATATGTTCACTTTAAACTAATCCAGATATACAGGTTTTAGAGTGTAGAGGACTACCAAAGTGAGAGCGTTAGGGAAGTACAGTAGGCACTTTTTTGTCAAATGAATAAAACGTGCTCAATCGTATACTTTTGTCTATATATGTTTTGTTTTTACTTCAGCCTTTGTATCTCATAATGGCACTTTTTTTTTTTTTTAATTAAATTGTATTCTTATTGCTTACAGGGGTCATCTATCAAGCGTTTCCTCACATGCAAAACGAGCAGTCCACATGAGCCTTTGAGAGTGCAGTCTCTTAAAAATGATTTGCGTCCATAATAATGCACTTAATTGCAAATGGTAAATCAGGTCCAGCTTGCACTCGCTATTTAGCACCACCCCTTGATAAATGACCCGCTTAGTGTTTCATTTACAAACAATGAAACGAAATGTGCCTCGTAAATAAACCTCCACTTCATTTTGACCACCCGATCCTCCTGTGCCGTCTGCGCAACCTTTCTGGAAACGGCAGGCTTTGGCAAGATTTTAGCATCGGTTTATCAAACACCCCCGTCCCAAAGATGCAAGGGATAGGCTCAGATAGAAACAAACATGGTACTCCCCATGGGCTAGAGCGAGCACATGTAAGTTTTTCTTTTTAGTCAAAGCAAAAAGCACCAAAAGACTACAGTTGAAGCCAGTAATAATTAATGAGGAGCTGGGTCTTAGGAGATCTCTGGGTTCTGAATCGTTATATGGAATTTGGTGTGCATTTGCGGACTAAAAATGATCAGACCTAAAGATTTGATTGGCTGCCAGTGAAGCAGCGCTGAGATTAATGACTCTTTGATGAGAGCCAAATCTGTCGGATCGATTCAGTGGCTCCGTGGATCCAAAAGGTCTGAAAAGACTTACAGAAAAAAGCGGCTATAGAAGAGTTTTATTGGACATGAATCATGTTTGGCGCTCAGACAAATACATGGGCGTGATGAATGAATGTAGGAGAGTCTTCCCCCCCAGAGTCTGGACTCTGGTGGTGGTAGAGGATGAGGTCTGAGGCGGCTAGTGGATGACGAGCCTGGACAAGCAGAGTAGAGATAAAGCCAGGTGGAGGGGGGCGGAGGAGGGTCGCAGCACATCTGGGAAACAGCCGAGGCAGGCAGTGAACCAGCGAGCTTAAGAGGGTGATCCTTGGTTGAAGCAGGAACATTGAGCAGTTTGAGATGAAGCGATGATTGGATGATTGGTGAGGCGTAGTCGGAGATGAAGCGATGACTGGAGTGCTGGGTTACACCCCGCCATTCCGACACACCGCTACTCCGACGTTGAGGTCTAATTGTCGGAGTGGCGGTGTTTCCATTTATTATTAAACGTCCCGGCACTCCGACATTTTTTCCCCCCCTTTGTCAGAGTGGTGACACTTTTATCTTTTGTGCAACGTCCCGCCATTCCGACACAAAAGATAATTATCAAAAATACATAGGCCTACTAGAATTAACTATATTTACGCTCACATCCACTCACACAAGACAAAAGATTTCGAAAATGAAGTGTCACGATCACAAGAGCCTATAGGACCAGATAATGCAGTGTTATTTTCTTTATGTCTCTACACGGTTCCCTCTCGCGCTCGTGCGCAATAGTGCACGGCTCCCGTGTTTTCTGGGCACAAAACAAAACCCTGAGAATAGCTGATGCTGGAGGAGTCCGTACTCCATCACGCGGTGTGCGGAGAGCCAAGGGCAGCGGCTCGTGCCATAGCCGCTCCTAGCTCTCAGCAAGGTTTTTTTTTTTCTGACGGCTGCACAGCCATATGCACGTTAAATTGGGAATCTTTTTACAAATGGGGCAACACATGCATCACTCCTCTCTCAGTGCCGCCGCCTGTCATGCGCTCATTACGCACAGTGCGTCGGCTGTCTGATGCTCCAAGAGGCACCACTGAGGCCACTGTGATTGAATGATGTTGAACAGTATTTGTGCCGCTGTTTTATTAATGCAGTTGACATAAAAACGATCCATATTAAATGAGAACGATTAGGAAGAGCAGCAAAGGAAACATGCCAACATGTCCAGTAATCAGGGCTTATGGCACAATTACGCGGCACTGTCCGTGGGGCGCGTCATATGCGTGTCCATTATGCGTAAAAGCACAGTGACCCACACATACACTCCCCCATGCGCGCTGCTTCTTGGAGAAGGACTTGTTATTGGACAATGTTTTGAACGAAGGGGAGCGCGTGGCTTGGTCAGCGCTGTGAGCGGCGCATCCACTTTTCAGTCTCTTTAAAGCCTTGAGACAGTGCGCGGCGTCTTTCCCGCGGACTTCAGCGCTTTGTTGTGAAATACAGACTAGCCCGCACCTGTCACTGCCTTTGCCCAAAACTATCTCATGAGCCGCTGTAGAGGGACTGGGAAATGCGCATAGATGGGCCGACAGCGGGGACGCTCAGAGCGGGGATGAACAGGGAAGGAGACGCTGAGCTGACTCCTCTACCGCCATGAGGATCGTTAATAAGCCTCCATCATTATCAGCTATTCTCACGAAACACGGACAAAAGCCGAGGGCAAACAGATACGCTCAAAACGATTGTCGGAATAGCGGTACCAAAAAGTGTCGGATTGGCGGGATGTCGCAATAGAGGGGTGTCGGAATGACGGTGTGTCGGATTGGTGGGGTGTCGGAATGACGGGTCGACCCCGGAGTGCTGCAGGTAGACTTCCAGGTTGAATACGCTTGAAGCTTCATGGATGTAAAGTCAACTCGCAATTGCAGTTTTTACCAGAAAAAAAATATCCATACATTTCCCCCAATTTCGTATAGCCCTATAGCAGGGTTGCCAGGTGCCAGCGACCAAATGTGAAGTTAAAAATAGGAGTTGCATTGAAATTAAGAGACAAATAGTATTTTACAGCACTAACAAAACCCGCGGACAGTTTCTTTTTCACCAATGGAATTATTTTAGGCAGGAATGTCCAAACTTTTTTGACCGAGGGCCACATATTGACAGGGCCACAGATGGGTGCTCAGTGCATTCAAACATTCAACTGGGTGTTTTTTTTAGAAAGGTTTAAAACGGTGCCCCACATCTTTATTTAGGCTTGGAACCATAATGCCAGCTCTGTCTCCCAATAAATGCTACTTTTTGAGGTTTTAATTGTGTGAAATGATTAAGATTCCATCTCTGGTGATGTGTGCCAATAAAACAAGAAGCCTTGGGACCACCAAAAATTGGTCCCAGGGCCGTGGACATTCCTGTTGCTAAGGAGAAGGTCGATGGATTAATTGGCAGTTTCCTTCAGTATTTAAGAGAATTGGTGAATGTTTACTTTGCAGGTGATTTTTGTTTTGTTTACAAACAGTATGTGATGGAAAGTGTGGCTTTTAAATTATGAATTGTGGTCGACCAACGCATTTCTATCCTAATTCTTCACAGGGATCAGCTTATAAGCACATTTCACAACTCTTATGGAACAATACTAGCCTGTGAGCTCACTATTGATGAATAGTGGCACAAGAAACAAAAAGGCCTCAAACTGTATACGTGCTGCCTCTAGAAAACCTACTAAATAAACTAGTAAAATATTGAAAGTTTGTTGCACAGAACATGCCCCGAAAAGGCCTGTTATGGGCTCCTCAACCTTTCCACCGCTTTACAAATTCAGCACTAGAGGCATCGGCTAATCCCAGCTGCAGATGGAGGAGGACCAGGAACAGGAGGGCCCACATTTGCCGCTCTGTGGAGCAGTGTAGGAGGGCGACACAGAGGTTAGCGCCTCCCCGCTGACATCCACAGCTAAAAGTAATCTCATTCTAAAAGGTTCTCATTACCTGCTGCTGTAACATCCTTCTGAACCCATTTATCCAGCGGGGGTCGGACACGGCCTCCCGGGACCTCAGCCCCCAAACATGGATAATGCACTGGTAGCTCGGCCCGGCGCCGGGAGAGTGTGCCTAACAAATCCAATTATTGTTCAGGGGACGCTGTGCTCATTACGGATAATCATTGCTCAATTTCCCACCTGATATGAAACATGATAACCTCGGAAACATTAACTGCACTGAAGATGGTGGAAATAATTGAATGTTGGGTGCATTTACTTTGCAAGGGCAGTCGAAATCAATTAAATGCCATTAAAAAGCATCACATTCTATTCAAACTGGCATTAAATCTAAAATTCTTGCATAATAACGACATTGCTCGACTAATTTTGCTGCACAAGTTCATCAGAAATACAGAAATTATGATTCAAAACACATTTAGCCTTAGCCTGGCCTTAGCCACCCGTAAACTCATTCCCCTACATGTACGTCTGGGTCTGATCTCAGTGGCTGCGTTACATGAATTTCAACCAACCATTCAGCGAGAGGCGGGTGTTGAAGGTGACGTCAAGCATTTGCGCCGGATTTGCTGGTTGTAGTTTGGCAATGGCGGCGGATACGAAAGTAATGGAAGCTCTTCAATCCGAGAAGCTTTTAGATTTAGATTTTCACTAAAAAGCATTAAACTTCCTGTATAAACCCTGAAATACAGTGCAGCTTCAGCCAGTGCATTCTTCACCTTTAAAGACGTATTCATGCAAACACTTAACTCCGGATTGTAACCATGAAACCATTGTTGCGCCCATAGGCAAAACACTTCACTTGCCTTTTCTCCAGGGCTGATACTGGGGGAGTGTGTGCCTGTGAGTGCAAATGAGGGAAACAATTATGGAAATTAGACCATTGGCTGCGATCCGTGTACATCGGTGGTATAAAGCCCTTCAATCTTGGCCTGGGTTATGTAGGTTATGTAGTTTAGGCGAGTGCAAAAACCCAATGTGGCCCTTGGGTCAAAAAGTTTTCCAATGCCTGATGTACATAATAATCATAATCTATCAATCTGGAAAAACTGCCCTGCACAATGGCTTAGGGATTTACTGTCTCCCTCGGAAAATTCGTCTTCTGCATTTGACCCAGCCTTCAACCATTGCCCTGGAGCAACCTGTCAGGAGCAGTGAGGGAGATCTTGAGGAAAGATTTTGGTCAAGGGGGGTTTTAATTGGAGGACAAACCTAATGTGCTTGTTTTAGGTTTTTGGAAGAAGCCAAAAAGCTCTGAGAAAAACAATTAGGACCCAAAGAGAAACTCCACACACAAACAAGGAAACAAAACGTCTTGTTGTAACGTTAGTTTGCTCGGCACTCAGCTCCAATGGATGTCTGACCTAACCTGGCTTTGACCTCTGAACCCCCACCTGACTGAGCACATTTTATCCAGCTCGGCTTTACCTAAATGTAAAAAGCTTGTTGAACAAAAGTGTCAAAACAGCAACAAAAAACGAGCCGAGATCAAGGATGAAAAGGCAAAAAAAAGCAACAAAAACGTGATGACAAAGTGACAAAAGTGCAACAAAAAAGCAACCAAAGAATAACAGGAAAGTGACAAAAATGTGTGACGAAAAAACAACAAAAAATGCCACAAAAGAGCAACAGAAAAGTGACGAAAAAGTGATGAAAAAGAATGAGACATTACTCTGGCCTATAGGCTGTAAACTTTTAGATTTGGATTTGCTACGACTCGTGCCATGTCGTAGCATGTTGTGTTTTTTTTACTCATAATTGTCCGTGAGAGTAAATACTACGCTGACAGAAAAGACAAAGGGACAGAGGGATATTGTACATCCAGTTACACAATGGAGATCATTTTTTTCACTCAAACTTGGCTGTAAATACTGTTGCTAACTAAAAAGTTAGCTTTGCCCGTTAGCCTGTTAGCTTCTTCTTCGTGATTCCATTAGTGTGTATTGGTGACTCCGACCCGGTGCAGGAAAGTTGCAATTGTGGTTTTCTGGCCAGAGACACCAGGGGGAGATGAAAGACGCCCCAATCATCCCATTAACACTTGTATTACCCCCAGACGGACTACAAAAAGGATTTATTAAGGTAAACAAGTTACTTAGTACTGCTTTAAAGTAGTGTTATGCAAAATCAACTTTTTAGAGCTATGTACCTATTTACCACACAAAGGTACTCAAAGGTATTCTCTCAACAAAAACACACCTGGAGTCGCATTTTGAGCCACAAGTGCATCTTTGAGTAATCTTTTGATCTTCACCGGTGCGGACACAGCTCCCAAGTAGCTCCACCTAAAGTTCTACGTATCCAAGAAATGTTTTCCTCACCTCTCGATCTCTTGCTAAGCTTAATTCTTTCATCGTGAAGAACTCTCCAAAGCTTCATCACAGTCACACAAGCCCGTATATCATTCTGACATTTTGTAAAGTGTAAGATTGTTATAAAGATGTGTTTGACATCATTATCAAATACCTGCAAAAGGACACTACACCCCCTCTTTAAAAGATACTACGTTTAGACTAAACATAACACAAAACGATTCCGATTGCTGCCGGTGTTGTACAAGAGAACCTATTTTCCACACGTATGCTCAGGGCGATAACCATATGGCGAGGAGGCACCGAGCCACCCAGCGTGAGTCTTGTTTAGTAGGCACAATGCGACGTGAACAGGGAAGACAAATGAACAAGAACTGCATTCAGAGTAACTTTGTGCACTGAAGGTTGACAACTAAAGCAGGGAAAACACAACTGGGACCGGAGTTATTCCTGAGGACTTTGGATGCCTCAAAACAGATGGTTTTTCCAGCTTGGAAGAGACAAAGGGCTGCGGTGGTGGAGGAGAAAACGCAAATCATGCTCTAATAATGTGATGATGAACACATTTGTGAAAAGAGACCTTGGTGTTTTGAAGGCGAGATGAATGGGGGGAAACAACAATTTTAAACGTTTGGTGTAGATTACTGATATCAATGAGGTTTTCTGTATATTACAATGAATATAAAAAATAATGCATTTTATACGTAAAAAGAATTGCTTATAGAGTTCGGGAATGTGATGTCATATCGCTAAGCATTATGGGATTAGCAGCAATTGTAAACTAATGGAGATTTTAAAAGTTAAATTCATCCATCCATTTTCTTCCGCTTTATCCGGGGCCGGGTCGCGGAGGCAGCAGTCTCAGCAGAGATGCCCAGACTTCCCGATCCGCGCACACCTCCTCCAGCTGTTCTGGGGGACCCCGAGGCGACACCAGGCCAGCTCGGAGACATAGTCCCACCAGCGTGTCCTGGGCCTTCCACGAGGCCTCCTCCCAATAGGACATGCAAAAGTTAAATTACTGAAGTTATTGTTAACACTTGGACACCACAGTGAGTTAGAGGTGCATTGAGTTGCCTTGTGTATGAAATGCGCGGTATAAATAAAATTGCCTTGCCTTGCCTTAGATGTATTTACCAGTAGTAACGCAGCGGCTAACGGAGTTGTTCCACGGCTTTTTTCTACAGTTTTTCTACTGTTTTTAGCTAATGTTAGTCAATGGAAATGTATGCTAACAGCTGCAAAGATGGCACATCTCCATGGTAACTGTGGAATTTCCCGAACTCTATATATTCAGCAACAAAATCTAAACAATAAACAAATATTAGTTATAAAGATTCTTTCATTATCATTTCATTTCACTTATTTATTTCATTCAAAAAGTGACATCTAACAATCATAACACCACCAAGCCAATACAATGTGAATGAAACGGGGCAGAGAAGATCAAGTCTTATAATATCTGCCCCTTTTTGTTACTTCACACTTTACGTGTAAAGTAAAAAAAAAAAAAAAAGTATATATATATACATACATATATTTTACAGTATTTACAGATGTTTGTTTATATTCAGTTATTTACAATATTCAAAATACAAACCAACTATTCATGTCCAAGTCTGATGTTCATACTTCTTTAGCATTGCAGCTTTTATGTGTCTTTTGAACTGCAGGAGACTTCTTTCTGGAGTTTATTCCATAAACAAATCCCTGTCACTGTAACAGTATGTTAAATTAGTTTAGAATTGAACCTAGGTTTATTAAAGATGTCTGTTCCTTTCAGATTATAGTGACTTTTCAGAGGGACTTTTGGAAATCTTCTTTAGCTTTTGAATAAGCCATTTATAAGTGACAACATCTTTAACATTATAATCCCAAAGCTCAACAAATCAGACTAGGAATTAAATATTTAAACAATAAATCCCTATAACAGCAGAGCATTTGCAGCATCATTTCACACTTGTATATTACAAAGACCAAAAACAAGACCCGGTGTAATCTTTTAGTGATCAGTATTATAAAAGAAATCAGTTCGGAAATGCTGGAGAAGACCATAAAATATGACCTGCTTATATCAAACATATTTCAGAACATACATGGGGTTCACAGGTTTTATTCATTATAAAACCCAAGGATATTGAACTATACCTAAACAACTGGCCTTTGCGATTTGCTAACAGCGACCATTAACTTATCCTCCCTCGTATCAAACGCTTTCCTGCCTCCCACAGCCACCAGCCTCAGCCCAGAGTCCGGACCAGAATGACGTAGTTCGGCTCCTGCTATAAATTCAGCGGCTCATATCAGGGGCTGCAGTGGCCCAGCTCAGCTAATCTCTCTCCGCAGTAAACAATGTGGGTGACAGATGCCCAGCCAAGCCTTTCAACTAAACCGGATCACTCAACTCTGCGGTGGAAATCTGCACAACAGAATTTATGACTGGAGAATCTCAACCATGTGTGTCATTTCACTCCGCATTAATTCGATAACCTGAGTGCGCAGATAAGCGGATACGAGGCACTTCCACAAAATTAAAGTTTACAAGATAGAAACTTGAATGAAGTGCAATAAATCATCTGTCTGTAAAAAATGCATTTCATCCAGTCAGAGTGTTTGCTGAATTGTTCTATCAAAGCGCACCCCTGACAGCCTTTTTCTATTACTGTCTCTTTCCTAAAAGTCAGATTGGGAAGTCTTGCCTTGAGCACTTTGTTTGGGAACTGAATGCAGTCGATTCACTACGATCAGGGGAATATTACTGATGCGTGAATCAATATCTCACACATTGACATTTTGATACTGGAGCCAGTATTGACAGAATATGATTCTCATAAATATTAATATTACACAGTGTCTTACTGGAACACTTGCATACCACACTTTACCAGTGTTTTTTGAAACTTATTGGGAGCCATCATCACTCTTGGATGACAAGCAGCGACAAATAATAATTTTGATTATATATAAAAGATTATTGTTGTTTATTTGAATAAACCAACAAAGCTGAGCTCATTATCAAAATAACTCATATAGTGTTTTTGTCTGTAGATAAATACTGAAAGGAAAGTTCCCTGAGAGGCTGGCGACTGTGAGCCACTTTTGGGTCCCGACCCACCAGGTGAGAACCACTGCTCTAGACAGCTGTACAACAACTCACTGATCTGTGGTAGATAACTGTGTCACTGTGTAAACAAGGAAGTTAGTGGTTTTAGCATGAGCCAGTAGAGCGGAGACAAAAGTGAATGAGCAACTCGGTTCAGATTTTAAACGTGGGTGAATTCAACACATAATTTTTTTGCCAGATAGTTTCTGTTGCCATTATGATTTGAAAGGAGTAAACACAGTTGTTTGGCAATAATTGGCTTCACACAAGCGCCAACCATGAGTTATTGTGTTATCATTTACATTCTTGGTAACGCTTTAATAATAAGGGTACATGAATTCATCATAATTCATGCATGAATCGTCATGACTTCATGAATGAATAATTCATTCAATTATTGATTATAAATTCATGTGGGTTCATGATGCTTCTTGATGAGATACTCATGAATTAACACGGTTAATTGAGGCAATGAACTCATTAATGATAATGAGTAATTAACTTTGTCTAAACCTACTGTGACATGACGTAGAAATAAACTAAAATGATGTGTTAAAGGAACATGCCACAGATCAGTGAGTTGTTGTACAGCTGTATAGAGCTATACAACTACATTAAATAAAAATAAATAAAAGCCAGACAACACCATCCAGTAAACTGGAAAAACATGTGCTTTAAGGCACACAGGTTCGACCCATAAGGACAGAGTCAGCATGTTCCTTTAACACATCATTTTACTTTATTTCTAGGTTTTACTTCTGTTCTGTTCGTGTTTCAAACTTTAGTTGACAATATTTCATTTCACAGATTTTGTTAACATTAGACATTCAGTTGACTCAGTTTGTCCAGATCAGTTAGTTCACATTTGCTTTTCGTTTAACACAGTTGTTCAAATTAGCTGGTTTGTACAGAAACAAAAGAGGAAGCAATTGGAAGCAAGACAGCAGTGATGGTTAGGTCCACCGTCGCACGCCCACATCTAGCTCTTCTTCGAGCGCGGTTCTTCGATAGCCCCCGGTTACGCGAAGGTCCCAGAAGACCCCGAGCCAAACACAGCGAGAGAGCCATGGATGCGTTAGGCTCTCAACCACCTGCGATGCTGGACCCGCGATGCTGGAACAGCACGCACAACCCTGGACCGAAGACGCCAGTGAGGATAAAGAGGTAGTGCGTGTGAACCAGGGTGGCCTTTTTTATATTACCGGTATGTGAGCAGTGGTGACATCTGATTATACATCTGATTATATTTAAAATACAGAAGTTTTATAATATCAATAAAATATACATAAAACTGATCATGCCACACTACAACTAAAATGATCTCATGATTAGTTCATCATCATTCATTATGAATTTGATGGATCGCTACTAGAAGAAAATCCTCTGAAGAAGATGAAGCATCTCTGGTTTCAGTGTATTCTAAAGTGTATTCTAAAGTTAAATGTATTGGTTGCAGTATCATGTCATACTGGGCTTCGTATACTTTGGTATCGGATCAAAACTAAAATCAAAGCTCTCTTGCCCCACAGCCAAAAGGTTCCAGGTTTGATCACAAAAACGTCATTCTGCATCGACAGAACAGAAAAAATCATACAGTACAAGACAAAAATACCAGTTCTACGCCTCGTCGAGCAACATGAAAGTATCACAAAGAATAAAGCATCTTTGCTTGTGAGCGCAAATCCAGATCGATACCAAGCCCAGCCATACAGTAAGTCCCTCTGACTGAGAAGAGGAACCGTGTGGTGTGAAGCGTTTGAAGACACGGCGTCCTACACACGTCAGGTTTAATCATAGGTCGCTCTGATGTCCATAAATATACATTAGTCATTCACAACAACATCACGCTCGGAGGATCGCTGCGCTTCTCTTATTGCTCCTCTTGTTTCATAATTTAGCCTGTGTTGGTCCTGACTTGTTCCTTCAGTTAGTTTTGAATAACAAGGAATGATTATTATTCTCACAGCAAAGAAATCAGAAAAGGAGCATAAAAGCATAGAGATTTTTGTTTCAACCTCACTGTGCCAAAATAGAATTGCACAATAGTGTTAGATAAAAGGTTGAGGTTGCAATCTTTCTGACGCACGCTGAGATTGCATTTCGATTTGTGTCATTTTCAAATTTCAGTTCAGCCTCCACTTTCTAAATGTGCTCACGGGCATTATATTACTAACTGCTCAAAGGCACCCTGCATAACATTTTGCATCCTCCTGTTGCCAATACAAAACATGCTCCTAATGCCCAACTCGACACAGAAAAGGCAATTTTTACAGTGAGTAATCAAAGAATGGATGTGCATGAGGACCTAACCTCTTTAAAGCTCATATTTGGCTGCTTTTGGTTAACATCTCCATGGAGACGAGCTGGAGACAGTTACATTCAGGTCTGATAGGTGAAGCTCACAGCAAAGATGTACGGTTTGTGTTTGCTTGGTCATTTTTTAGGTATTTCTCCAGAAATGTTACTCAGTGGGGCTTTAAAGAGGGGTATTATGCTTTTTTCAATCACATAGCACCAGTCTATAGCATACTACAATGATGACGTAACCTTCTGTTGGTCTGTATATGCAGTAAATTAAAATAACTGACTTGAATAAAATTGCTCTCTCAAAATGGCTGTACTGAACGTCTTGAAATAGGCCTCTGTCTCTTTAAGAAGCTTTCCGACACGCCCCCTTCAGCACACTGCTGTGGCATCTAAACAACAACACTGTGCGGGGAGGGGGCTCTGCTGAGCTGAGGAGCAGTGGTTGGTGGCTTGGCTGGTGACGAAAGGTCCAGAGGCGTCTCCAGGAGGTGGGGGCGTTCCTAGGAGGACTGAGGCATAGCTACACCTAAAATGGCTGCCGTCTAAGTTTTTACTGATTACTCAAAAATATGTGAATGAGCCAAGGCAACACTCCAGGCATGTGTTTAATGAGGGAATGACATAATAACATGATATAAAGCTTGAAAAAGTCTTACATAATACTTACAATACCCCCCCTTTAAAGGAACAGGCCACCGTTTTTCCATACTGAGATATGTATGTTCTTGCCTGAGCTTAGATGAGTTTATATGTACCTGTCTGGTCTTTGTGCGTGCCCTCAGTCACGACCAAAGATGTTGTTATCATTTGGCCCCTCCCAGTATATTCCTATAGCTCCAAACGGGGTGAAGTTAAAAGCGACCAAGCTCTTCCATGGACACAAAGACCAGACAGGTAGATATAAACTCGTCTAAGCTCAGGTAAGAACATATCTCAGTATGGAAAAACGGTGGCCTGTTCCTTTAACTAAAGCAGAAGACCAAACTGCAGTGTTAGCAGGTTTTATTCCATAGAATAGGTAGCTACATGGAGTTAGTAGGTTCAGGAGCAGGACCACGCCTCAACCAACCATTTCTTACCAGCCAAACATGTCTTCGCCTTACTACGACTCTGATTACCCAGATGCCCTATGTATAGTAGCCAAGCTCATTCACCACTGTTTGTCTGAACTCTCGACCCCACCCTCTGGTTAACTTCAGCGCTGATTCTTCTCTGAGGGGAGGGGTCCTGAAGAGCTGCATCCATGCCCGAGATGGAGCCCCCATTCACAGTCTCAACCCAGCGATTGTTGACTACTGTGATGAGATTTGTGAAATTATCATATGTATTGCATTGGTATTGTTGCTGAATGAATTTGTGTTGGTTGAAATGTTAACTTCTTAAACCTTGAGTTGATGTTGGAGGCCAAATGTCAAAGGTCTCCTGTTTGTTTGGTTAAGGCACTGAAGCTTAAGGGAAGAAAACAGATGTGTTATCAGCCACACCGCTTTTACGATCTCCAAAGCTTTCCTTGGTGATGAATGATTACAAGTGCCCCAGGAAGCAGGGGGGGATCAAGTGGTTTATGACTTCCTGCAGCGGACGGAAAAGTACCAGCAACAGCCCCACCCTGACTGAGGAGTCCAGGGGGCTGGGGGTCTTGGAGTGGAAAACTACTGCCCTGAGGCAGGAAAAGGGCATGGCTAGATATGTTCATATAATCTGTATGAATCTTTGTATTCTGTGTGTTTTGAGCTGAGGCTGGCAAGGCGCCACATGGCCCAGTCTCAGCACCTGGTCCGAAAATATCGATGAAGAATAAACCTCTATGTTTGACCTTGTGTGTTAAATCCGCTTATTTCTGGGGCAGAAAGTAACCGGGGTTTCTAAAGACTGCTGTGCAAAAAATCCCTAACAACTACTCACTGTTAATAAATGTTTTAATCACACCTTGTGCTGTGGCGTGGTCCTTGCGAGTGAAATTATCGCCATTCTGCCCCATTCCTGACAATGGGCCCATGTGGTCTGTGAAATTCACATGGTGCACTGTGCGCCTCCTACACAGCATGCTCCTAAAAAGGGCAAAAAGGCAACGAGCCTCCACAGTTCTCCAGGGCCTGTCGATCAAAGCCCCAAGCTAAAACTTTAGAATTCTTGAGAGAAAAAACAGTCAAAAAACAGTGTGGTTAACCCTAACCTCCACCACCTAAACCGAGCATATTTTCTCCAGTTTGGCTTTACCCAAATCCAAAAGCTTTGTGAAAAAGCGTCAAAATGAGACTTAAACAAGGATGGCAATGACAACAAAAGAGCAACAAAAAAACAGACAGAAAAGCGATGAAACAGTGACAAAAAAATTATGAAAAAATGACAAAAATGTAACGAAAAAGTGACAAAACTTTGATGAAAATGTGATGAAGAGGTGATATGAAATCCACATGAGGGAAACAATAAAGTGATAGATTAATAAAAATGTCGAAAAAGTGACAACAACTTGAGGAAAAAGCTCCATTTAGATGAGTTTTGTAGGTCTTAGCATTCAAATGAGGCGTTACTCTGGCCTATAGACCTTATGGATTATAGCTGAACCATGAGAATATGTCTTAGAAAAAAGAAAACACTTTGGCTTTTAAGGGGTTTTTGACACGTGTAAAGTCCCCATCGGTTTCCATGTTATAGCGAACCTTCTGGAGCCGCTCCTGGCCACTAGGGGGTGGTATCACAGCAATGTCAGCCCATGGGGACCAAAGGAAAGTGCTATCCTCGCCCATTGTTTTATACTCCACAAAAACTCTTGATGGAAAAGACATTTTGCAGAGGATATTTCCAAAAATAATTACAGCTTGTGCGACTGATCCTTTGCAACTGTTTACATTGAGATTTCCATTCAGTTATGGCTAGTTTTGCCGCCCTAGGTATATAAACATTAAAGATACATCCATAATCACATTACATTTGTTTCCATTTTCAACATTCTCACATTCTATTTCGTGCCGTCTTAAAATAACCGTTATCCTGTCATAGTTATGGTCGATCCAGGAATCTACACTCCAGCATAAGCATACAGCAGGCGGTGACGTAAAAATAGAAAAATAGGAGTAAGAGTTGCACTGAGCGGTCCCCGAAGAGGAGCTGGAGAAATAAACAACTCTTTCTGATAATATAAGCCAGTGTTATTGCTCATACATATTCCAGATGCATACTGGATGTTGTGGGATCACAGATGTGGTAATTAAGAAACTATAGCATCAGAACCACGGGGGCAAAGGCCTGTGCATGTACTGTAGCTGTGTGTACTGTGCGTTGTTGTACATTGTAATTAAAGATCACTATGCGCATAGATTAATGTTTTATTTAGTTTTCTCTTGAGACCCCCATTCTCCGTTGTTCGGGATCTTTTTAATCAAATATGGACCATGTTTGTTTTTCTTTGGTGCTGTTGGTATAGTATAGAAGTTGTAAAAGTATCAAAGAGGCAGTAGCTTGATTAGTTTAGAAGTTCTGTCTCCATTTCACTTTGTGTAGGCTCTCAATTGTCCAGATCTCAGGAATTTTCCATCACAGATTATAATTTATACTTGACTGGTTGACTGAGTTGACGATGTTTCGATAGAAGCTAAACGTCCTCAACTCAGAAACCCCCAAACACGTCAACGATATTTAAATCTCTACCATCTCCACTACTGGCAGTGAGCGCTGTCATTGTGTCCTTGGGCAAGACATCTGTAATGTCGGGTCATGGTCATATATAGTAATAACCAGAGGTGGGTCGATTAGCCAAAATATTTTCTCAAGTAAGAGTAAAAAAAAACACTTTACTTGAGTACTGAGTAACTGCTTGAGCATAAAAGGTGGATTCATGTTTCAGTAGTGGCATAAATTATGAGAAACATGAAACAATGTGATATTATAATTGTAATATTTTCACAGCAAATACCTTCAAAACATATCAAAATAAATCATGAAGAATTAAGTAAGAAAAGTACAAAATGTATCTATTTTATGCGTCAAAATGAAGATTTTTCACATAAAAATTTACCCACAGTAAGAGTACAGATACTTCATTATAATATAACTAAAGTAGAAGAAACAAGTACTGTATGGATAATTACTAGCAAAAATACAGTTACTTCAAAAAGTTACTTAAGTACATGCACAGCAATCTTTATTCACTCACTCAGATACAGTACATGTGCAACTACAGCTGACCTGGGGCAGACTGACTAAAGCGAGGAGTGCCAATCTGAACCATCGGTGACGAAATGCCTTTCCCAAAGACAATCCGAGATTCAGCACTGTCTCTTGTAACACATTTAATTCAATACACTTTATTTACATAGCACATTTAAATAACAAAATGTTTCCAAATTGCTGCACATGAGATTATAATGCAATAACATTAATTTGCTCCACCACTAAATCAGTACATAAAACTATAAATAAAAAACATATTAAAAGAATAAATAAGAATAAAACAGATTTTAAAAACAATGGTAGAATAAATAAGAACAATAAAGTAATAAACAAGACACAGGGGACCACTGAAAAATGCGGTGTTAAAAGCCATGAGAATAAATGTGGGGCTTATAAGACGAGACTTAAAACACTCCACTGTGGGGGCTCAGCTTCAACATCTGAGCCATTTTCATCCCTAAACTGAAGCACTCAAAATTAAGTAAAAAGCAATGGTTGCTAGCTTATAAACTGGCTGGCATACATGTATGGAAGAGGAACTGGAGAGACCTTGCAATTTTTTCCAATGGCCGCTGGCTGCTCTGCTTTATGACCGCAACACTGGAGGCCGCCATTGCTCCTCCATTGCTGTAGTACCTCCATATCGCCGCTAGTCTCCCATTGAAAAGCATTGGACTTTAGACACGTTAAAAACAACTTTAACGCCTGGTTTCTATTTTTTAAACACTTTCTACGGCTACATATTCCTCCTGAGATAACGCTGGGTTAGTCACAATTAAAGAAACCAGGCTGGTTTTCAAAATATTTTTTTTTAAATCTCATACTAATGAGAGTTGGACTGTTAGCATTGGAGCTGCGCGAGCTACACGTCACGCAAGGGCCGAGTCTACAGTGAAGATCCCGCCCTTATGCCCTTATTAGGAACATGCTTCGTCAGAGCTGGGGAGGAGGAGTCTGTAAATCCGCCATGAATTCCCCCTCGAACGTGGTCATTATGGTAAACGGGGAGGAGTGAGGAGGAGTTGTCTATTCTTTTTAACGGTCTATGTTTTATACACTGCCTGACCCCGAAAAGTCATCACAAAAAAAAGGACACATATTGTAATATTTTGTTGGAGCGCCTTCAGCTTTGATTACAGCACGCAATCGCTGTGAAAATTGTTTCTGCAATGTCAAAAGATCCGTGCATTCATTTTTCAAGTGTTGCTGAACCTAGACCTGAGGTTCAGCACCCCAGGTTACATTCAGGTGCTGACTTTATTCAGTGTAATTCAAGCATCTGTGACTGAAACATGTAGAACGTTGAAATAACAGCTAACTTAATCATCATAAGTCCTGACAAGTCACTTCAGCGTTTCAGGAGATTGGACAGTTTCACCTTTTAGCATTTAAAAACAAACCATATTAATGATTTGAGAACTCATTGTTATTGTCACAAACAGCAGTGTAGCGCCCGTCACAGCCTGTTTCCCGTGGGCTTTTACGCGCTCCGTATTTCACCATGGGCCGCTGTAATTGCCTGGCTGTTGGAGACAGTGGCTGGGTAAATGTCAGCTGGATATTGCTTGCCCCCCCCTCTCACTCCGGTCCTGGGGGAGAGGGGGTGGGGAGAGAAGCAAAAGCAAAGCACTAATTGTTTTGAGCGAGGGTTTATGGACCTGTCCTGGAATACCTCGGCTTCATTTAAGCCGCGTTACACAATGCAGTCCGTATCAGACGCTTCGTTTCAGAGTGGAGCCATTTCACAGCCACTTCTTTGAATAATACATGCGAGGTTGTTACGGAGACTTCACGTAGAGGAATTAGGCTGCGCGCAGTGGAATGGTTTTACTTCAAAGGCGTTCAGAGTTTTACCAGTGAAGTTTTGTTATCTCATTACTGAAGTGCGGACAGAAGATGTGCGCTGTGAAGCATACGTTGAAAACTGGAGATGCCAGATTGAAAACGCCGCATGAAAACATAAATACCACAGAGGACTAGTGGGTCAAAACTTGGGCTGAATCAGGCTTAACGACAAACAGGATCTGAAATTGGGTTGACCCATATACTGAATGAATACTCGCCCATAAGAGGATAGATAGAAAGAAATAAAAGAAATAAAATCCTCTATTTAACAATTGCAGATGTATTGTTAATTGGGACTAGAGCGCTCAATAACAGTGGCCACATGGATTAAACTTAAAAGGGGGTTTTATGTGAAAATGTATATTCTAGATTAGAGCTTTTTACCACGTGACAGTGTTGTACTGTGTCAAAAACATTACAACCCACTCGATCATCTTGGAGTAATCGTTGAATCTTCTCCATTGGCTATCCTTAGCATCACGGTGGCAGCTCTCAAAAAGCTTCTCCTGAGGTCCTATACGTATCCAAGAAATGCTTTTCACTTTGCTAAGCCTCCTCCCAGTAAGTCATTTTGCAAATCCAAATCTCAAAGCGTATTGACTGGAGAGCCTACAGCCTATATGCCAGAGTGATGCCTCATTTGAAAGCCAAGACCGTCTAGTTTCTAAAACTATGTGTAAGATCTGTGAGAGTGCAACACAACTTCCATCACATTTGCCGTCCCTAACCATAATCATAACCAGTGTTGGGGGTATTGTATTACAAAAGTAACGAGTTACAAAAATATATTACTATTTTCAGTAACTAAGATATATAACATTACTTATACAAAATACGGGAATATATTTGTCATAACAATTCAAGTAACTTGAGTTACAAGCGCATTTACATGGTTTGTATTGATGTACGAATGAAAAAATGCCCAAGTCCCCAAATAAAATGCAGCACCAAATCAAGTTGAATACTGGTGTAAAAGATCTGCAGTTGCATTGAGTTGCCTTATGCACGAAATGCGCGGTATAAATAAAGCCTTGCCTGTAGCTAACGTTATTAAAACAAAATATGATAGAATGGGGATCGCGGAGGAAAAATAAATCATTGACTGCACTTTTGCTCAGTGGCATTATTACTATTTTCAGCTTATATTTTGCCAAAAGTAACTCAAAGTAGTGTAACTCAGCTACATTTTTGAAACAGTAATATGTAATACAAAGACATAACATTTTTAAAGCTGTAACTACTAATATACAACATATTGCCATCTCAAAGTAACTTGCCCAACACTGATCTTAACCCTAACTCCCTGATCAAGGGGGCTGGCAAGCAACAGTTTCAGATCTGAACTCTGTGTTGGCCAATCCCTGTGAATAAATGAGGTCTCATCGTGTTCCCTGAACCACTCTTTCACAATGTGAGCCCGATGAATTCTGGCGTTGTCATCTTGGAATTATGCCCACGCCATCAGGGAAGAGGAAATCCATTGATGGAATAACCTGGTCATTAAGGATGTTCAGCTGATCTCATTTATTCGTGTATTCCCAGTGGACTCAGTTGGGCTTCTGGCTTCCCAAACCCCCATCCATCCATCCATCCATCCATCCATCCATCCATCCATCCATCCATCCAGCCATCCATCCAGCCATCCATCCATCCATTTCCTTCCACTTGTCCGTTGCCGGGTTGCGAACAGTTGCCCAGATCACATTGCACGACCCCCCTATGGCTCCTCCTGCAGGTGGTGGGTCCACGGAAGAACGGCTTCATGATTCTAACCGGGCCTGTTGGTCTCTCATAAGGAACTTCTGAACCACTCTTTGTCTGACCCATCAACTGGACCTATTTGCCCTGGCAGACCCTACCAGGAACACGAAGCCCCCGACAACAGAGCTCCCAGGATCATTCGTGCGCTCAAACCCCTCCACCGACGTTATAAGGTGGCGTTTCCAGGAGGGGCCCATTTCTGCCTGAGCTTGATAAACAACATTGAACCTGTGGAATTTCAGCCCTTCTTCCACCACAGATTATCCGTAATATGTGCCCCTTTAATAACACACGACTATACCTTTGTAGTTGAGCCTTTTGCGGCTGTAAAAGCAAACTGCTCAGAAACAGACTCTAAACATACATCATAAAACGCGTTGGCTTCTGCTTTAATGCGCGTCCTTTGGGTGCAGCGCTATCATTCCGATTCACAGCGTGAGTCATTCCAGCTATTAAACAGACCAGGCCCTCTCGTGCTCCTTTTATTTCAGTGGGAAGCGCTCATAACTGCGAGTATAGCAACGATCGCGGTAGGTGTCTCCTCCTGATAAAAGCCTGCATGCGAGCTGACAGCTACAGCTCCCCGCAGAGGACTCACGCGGCTTCGACTTTGACTTCTTTATTATTAAAATTTCTCAATATTTACCCAAGAAGCAGGGATCATAGCGTGTCTCAGTGGAGAGTAGGCAGTTGTTGTTGTTGTTTTTTTTCTTCCGGAAGAATAATGAATAGAGGATGGAAGGGAGGAAAGCATTTGGGGATAAACTCAACCTCCTCGCCGCTGTTTTGACTGAACTGGGTCTTAGCTTGAAGGGAACAATAATAGCGCTCATCTGAGGGATACTCTCACAGAGAACTGACAGGCAATGAAAAAGTATGGCGTTTTTATTTAAGCAGAGCGTCCAATTTCATACATTATTCAAGCACTTTAAAGTACTTTTGAACGTTCATGAGACGGTGTTTCACATTGTATTTGTAACCTCGGAATGATGTAAAACAGGCTAGCCCTTATTTAGCCAGCAGACTGAAACTGGAGAGAAATAAGGTTAAATGTGATAGCGACTGAGTGGACATACAGTGTTATAATTAATCATCACTTATGGGCATCTCAGCTTTGAGATTTCATGCTTAAATGAATTTATGTGGAAATGACACTTCATGTTTAAAGCCTGGGACACACCAGAGGATTTGAAAATCTTTTTGTGATTTTAAAAAGTGGACTTAAAGGGGGGTATTATGTAAAATCGACTTTTTCAAGCTTTATATCATGTTATTATGTCATTCCCTCATTAAACACATGCCTGGAGTGTTGCCTTGGCTCATTCACATATTTTTGAGTAATCAGTAAAAACTTAGACGGCAGCCATTTTAGGTGTAGCTATGCCTCAGTCCTCCTAGGAACGCCCCCACCTCCTGGAGACGCCTCTGGACCGACCTTTCGTCACCAGCCAAGCCACCAACCACTGCTCCTCAGCTCAGCAGAGCCCCCTCCCCGCACAGTAGTGTTGTTTAGATGCCACAGCAGTGTGCTGAAGGGGGCGTGTCGGAAAGCTTCTTAAAGAGACAGAGGCCTATTTCAAGACGTTCAGTACAGCCATTTTGAGAGAGCAATTTTATTCAAGGCAGTTATTTTAATTTACTGCATATACAGACCAACAGAAGGTTACGTCATCATTGTAGTATGCTATAGACTGGTGCTACTGTATGTGATTGAAAAAAGCATAATACCCCTCTTTAAGGGATGGTGGCACAGGTCATTGCTACAAGGTCCAGAGTTCGATACGCGGGCCAGAGGGGGCCTTTCTGTGTGGAGTTTGCATGTTCTCTCTGTGTCTGCCTAGGTTTCCTCCGGGTACTCCAGTTTCCCTGACCACTAAAAACAAGTACAATAGGTGAATCCTCCAGCCTGGTGATTATGACCATTGGCCTGGGCAGGGGCGTGCTAGGAGCTCATTTCAGCCCTAGAATTTGGAGAAGACCAGCCCGGAATTATAGTTCAGAAATAGTGTGCTGGTCTCAAGTACAAGAGGTCACCGGATCAAATACCACTTTAACAATTTTCTAACAATTTCTTTTTCACATGGGCCGCTGCGCACACAGTCTGAGCCTGATACAAACCCCACAATCAGCACCAAGTTATGAGGATACAATTATTTACTTTTCTCACTTTACTTGGATTGGACTGCACCAACTTGAACTAAAGTGGAGGGGTGTTCCACTTAAACACCCTTAAACACCCCTCTGAGTTAGTTCAACGTAAAATCCTCTGCCACAAGAATAAAAAGTTTGATGCAAAAAATTTTCTGATTTTCATACATGGGTCATTACATCAGTCGTTATTTTTTAGGTTTACTGTACATGACAATTACGCTTGTGTTACTTAATTCATATCTGGAACAGCAGCCCAGGCTCCTGCTGCAGCCCAGTTAAAGCCTTTACAGTAGGTGTGCAATACCACAACTGAGAGTCTGTTATTAATTCATTATTTTTACTCTTACGGCCCGGCCCAAAAGCACCATAATTGGGGAGATGAAAGACCCCCCCAATCATCACATTAACACTTGTATTACCCCCAGAGGGACTACGGAAAGGATTTATTAAGGTAAACACGTTACTTAGTACTGCTTTAAAATCATTTTGCAACCCCCACTTTGGGAACCGCTGCCTTAACAGAAACCTTAATAGATCTGGACATGTGCTAAATAGCAAGTGCAAGCTGAAAAATAGCATAAAGCTTTTGTGGGCATGTTGCACATATAGTTTACCATTTTGCCAAGTTGCATGTATAACAGTATGAGGGCGCTAAATCTGATGTGTAAAGGAGAGAATACCACGTGAATGAAAAATGTGCAGCTCTTTTACAGCACATGAGTAAAAGCTTGGTGAATGACCCAACAAGTGCATGTTTCACAGGCAAGGACATTCTTCCCACAAAATCTCACACATGCGCGAGGAGGCCACAGAATAAAAGATTCTGACAAGTGCGAGACATGACGAGAGAACACACGTCCTGCGAACAGAGTCACGAGGTAAAACCCAAATGATCATCTCGGACACAAGGCATCATGTGCGATCTGTCCTTGTGCTCGTGAATGCAGCGAAAGGGACACAAAGCGACAGTCGTAAATATAATTGGGCTTAATCAGGCTAAAACTCTTGTGTGTCCTCATGCAGCTTAAAGCCACAAGAGCAACTAAAAACACAAACAAACATACCACCGATACCAAACAACCTTCTTCTAGGGTTAATTAAGTCCATTGCCCCATATCAGTTACCTCCTTGACATGTCCCTATAAGAAGGAACAACACTGAATGCAGGATTATTGAGTTTTTGTGACTATATTATTATTTTCTGCACATTTTCCAACTCCTAACTGTGTGACATTGACAGACTGTTGGACTGAAGCCTCTTAGGGGATGGGTTTCTGTGTAATGAGACGGTGAGTAAATTTTATAAATTGTTAGGGGTCA
Source organism: Neogobius melanostomus (assembly GCA_007210695.1). Classification (NCBI taxonomy): domain Eukaryota; kingdom Metazoa; phylum Chordata; class Actinopteri; order Gobiiformes; family Gobiidae; genus Neogobius; species Neogobius melanostomus. The sequence continues at coordinate 472,213 of VHKM01000761.1, forward strand.
TTTACTAAGCGTTTGCTCATGTGAAAAGCTATAGTAGAACGTGCAAAAGTGGATCAGCAGCAGACTCATGTATGCACGTTTTTACTCACGCAGCATGTAATACAGGCAACATCAAATGTTAAATTAAGTGTAACGTGTCTGCAAAATAGCAGATTTTACTTTTCAGCTTGCACCCGCTATTTAGCACCTGCCTTGATAAATGACCCCCTTAGTTGTTCATTATTTTCACTAAAATAGATAGAAATAGACGTGTGTGATGGGTAATCTCTTCTTATCTTCACTGAGATGCATATAATTTTGGACACCATTTATTGCATGATCATTAATATTTAGAGATATACCTTAAAGGACCTTAAAGGCATTATGCAACTTTTTATGCAGAAAAAAAGTTGATATTTGTACGTATTTGAGCTTGTAGTGACCCAGCGGCTGTGTGAGTGGTCAGCACGATGCCTTTACTTTCGATCATGGTTCAGTATGGAGGACCGTAGCTGCCAAAACAATAAATTGATCTTTATTTTATTTATTTATTTATATATTTATTTATATATTTATTTATTGTTTTGGCAGCCACGGTCCTCCATAGTTCAGCATCAATTGGTTTGTACGTTTATGGTAAGGGTCCGTCAGCTGGTAAAACCTTCCAAACAATTGATCCTGGAACGTCCTAGAGGTCCCCTCCTGGAACTGCCACCTTAACGTGGTGGAGGGGTTTGAGCACCTGAATGATCCTGGGAGCTCTGTTGTCGGGGGCTTCGTGCCCCTGGTAGGGTCTCCCATGGCAAACAGGTCCTAGGTGACGGGTCAGACAAAGAGTGGTTCAGAAGCCCCTTATGAGAGACCAACAGGCCCGGTTAGAACCATGAGGCCGTCCTTCTGAGGACCCACCACCTGCAGGAGGAGCCATAGGGGCTGGTGCAATGTGATTTGGGCAGCTCCAACAGCTGCCCCCATGACCCGGCAACGGACAAGTGGAAGAAAATGGATGGATGGACGTCCTAGAGGCCACAGTGATGGAAAGTAAAGGCGCCATGCTGACCACCCACACAGCCGCTGGGTCACTACAAGGTCAAATACACACTAATATCAACTTTTTTTCCACATAAAAAGTTGCATAATGCACCTTAATGTTGTATGTTCCTATGAAATGTTAATGCCAAAAAAATAAAAAATACAGTAACGTCTCATCTGAGCGTACACTTTCATGGTGTAATTTACGCTCCATCTTTTTTTAATTCTTTTTTTTATTGCTTTTTATGCTCATGTCAGGGAAGAATATTCATGTTGCATGTCACATCGTATACAATACACAACATGTTTGTTTTTTTCCTTTTTCACCCATTCCCTCCAGCCTATGCCACACGTCTCGAAAAACAGAACACAAAGAGCTAACTAAATAAATAAATATAACACAACAACGACAACAATATATAGACAGGAAACAGAAAAATTATAATAATAAATAAATCATTATAATAATAGTAATAAAGTAAAAGTAAAACAAAAAAACAATAACAACATCTTAAAGGCCTTGTTTTCAACCTCCTGTATGCAACATGTATGGTATAGAAAGAAAAGTCAAGAAAAACAAGTGAAGAGAGGAAAAAAATTAAAATAAAAAAATCGCAGCTGGGGTAAATTTGTGAAACACTTGAAAAATTTCGGAAATAAATGGGGCCCATTTTAAGGGAAGAGAAATTATCATTGATATTTATTTATTTTGATATATATTTTTCTTAGAGAAGTTTGGAGAAGAAGAAGAGGAATGGCTAAGAGACCGGAATATGTTTATATGTATGTGTTTATGTATGGGTATGTGTTTATATGTATATGTATGTATGTTTGTCTATTTCTCGTTTGTTTGCTTCTTCCTTTCCTCTTCTTCTGCTCTTCAAATCATCCAATTATTTGTCCCCCATCTCTTGGATCTTATCTATTTAAAATTATTATCATTAATATTATTATTATTTTTTTTTTATTTATTTTTTTTTTTTTGTTTGCCTTCTGTTTTTGTTTACTATTTTATTTGTATTTATATTTATTTTTGCTTATTTTCCTTTCCTTAAACGCCAGCCTCTGTCACCCACCATGGCAATTCCCATAACCAATATTATTGAAATGCACGCGCACACGCACACGCGCACACACAAACACAAACACACACACACACACACATACACGCACACTCACCCTCATCTACCCTCTCTGTCGCTTACCCTAATGGAAAAACACAAGACAAATATCTAAAGCAAATTCGTGTCCATTCTTGTTGTCTTGGTCTCCCCACCCATTAATGTATGCACGTCCCCTTCCTTTAACTGTCGTCTTGTTTTACCCTGTTTAACAGAGTCGTTAGCTCTGTTGGTTTTGTATGTTTTTGTGTAAAATAAAACTCAAAAAAAAAAAAAAAAGAGAAGTTTGGAGAAACTTTTGGGGAGACAAAAAATTTCACATTTTAGAAGAATTGGGGGTAAAACGTGTGGAGAAAAAAAATGCTCCAGCTTAATTTCCTTTGCGTTATTCCCATAGAAACTACAACAAAAGTTTGCCTTAGTATAAATATGAACCCGTGAGCCCTGTAGATGGTAGATGGAGTGTTCGACAGCTCTCAAATGCACTCATAGAAATAAGCCCCTTGTGTATCTATTCAAATGCCGTTTTTTATTTGCTAGCGTCACCTCAGCCACAATAGATTATACTCGACACTGTACACCTGCGTCTTTCCATCGGGACACGCGCTGAATATTAACCGAGTCTCTGAAGGTCTTTTGTCGAGCGCGTCGACGGCAGGGCAGAGATGACGCAGGCGGCCATTGTAGTGATTCACCCAGCGCTAAGTATTCACAGCTCAGTGCAGACATAGATGTGCTCGGAAATAAATCGCTCAGGTCCATGTGGAGAAGCATTCACATATTCAGCTCGCACCAGACTGACTCACGGACTCACTCACCGATGGTCGATGCAAATGCAAGCAGTCGAGCACATTAGCGGAGTTCAAAGGGATGTTTTAAGACGCGCTCCTGAAAGTGGTGGAGGACTCTGTGGTCAGTTCATGGGGTGACGTGATTATGAAGGAAGGAAAAGAGAGGAGATCCGAGGCACAGCTGGCATATAAATGTTCTTTATTCTTTTCAGGACCAACGCGTTTCGACCGCTTAGGTCTTCAGACAGTGTGAAACCTATCATGCTCAGGTGATATAAATAGTCACAAATAAAAAATACAAATCAATTAATCAATCAAAGCCCATTTGTCCACAAATAAGCCAGTTTTCATTTATAATCTGGCTGTTATTTGCTCAATATGAGACAGTTTATTGTTCCATTGGGTAATGATGGGGCATGAGGTTTGAGCCAAGAGACTGTAATCAGTGCTTAATTTGTAAATTTGTATTTTCAGGAACACTTTTGGTCTGATGTTATGGATTCGGAGAACAGGCCAAAACATTTGCCGGAACACTATCATTAAACACCATTATATCAGACCAAATCATTGCCGGATCCTCCTAAATATTTCCCTTTACTCTGAAAAACAGAGAATTGGGGGAATGCGTTCCCCCAAACGGGGGATCAAATTAAGCACTGACTATAATCCTTTTCTTCGCAATTAAGTGTAGGATTTTAGTAGGGAAATGTTACAATTTGATCTGAGGTTGCTAGGGATATTCCAAAAATTGAAACTTTCGGTTCCAGTGGAATTTCAACACCTAAACAATTTTTGATTTCACTTCGCATGTTTTTCCAATAATTAATTAGTTTCGGAGAGTTTTCAATGAAGATAAGATCAAAGCAGTAGCTACTAAGTAACTCGTGCACCCTAGAGACCATAAGCACCACTGCAGGTGTCGTAGCATGTTGCGTTTTTTTACTTGTCTGTGAGAGTAAATACTACGCTGACAGAAAAGACAAAGGGAGAGAGGGATGTTGTACATCCAGTTACACAATGAAATTTATTTTTTTCACTCTAACATGGCTGTAAATACAGTTTAAGTGGCGCTAGCCCGCAGTTAGCTTTGCCCGTTAGCCTGTTAGCTTCTTCTTCATGATTCCATTAGAGTGTATTGGTGACTCCAACCCGGTGGCAGGCAAGTTGCAATTGTGGTTTTCTGTCCAGAGACATCAGGGGGAGATGAAAGACCCCCCAATCATCAAATAAACACTTGTATTACCCCCAGAGGGACTACGAAAAGGATTTATTAAGGTAAACAAGTTACTTAGTACTGCTTTAAATTAATTAGAAATACAGTTTAGACCTTGTTAATGTTGTGAATGCCTATTCTATACCTACATACCTACATAGGTGTGCAGAGGCGCATTTCTAGCATGTCTGGTACATTGTGCTAATCGTGTTTGAGGATAATTTATCTGAAAACCCTTAGGCAATTATGCTAGCACTGCTGAAAACTGAAGCTATAGCTATAGCTGGGTGACCCCAAACTTTGGAACTGTAGTATTTAGTTGTTTACATTACACATTTTACTACATCCAGAGGCACAACGAGAAAAGAACCCAATGTTTACATCAAAGGCCAATATGCATAAAATTGTGATTGGTAATAGGAGGTTATTTTATAGGCAATAATTATTGATCTTCCACTTTAGGACCTCAAACATTTATACAGATACTTTACATTTTTCAAAAGCAACTCCATATAACATTGGCACTGATCATTGTTCAGGACAAGATGTGAAGTGAAAGACCGCATAGACAAGGCTACAAAAATACTGACAAAAACAAAGGTCCTCATTAACCTGTTTCTAAAGTGCTGCAAAGTGAACTATCAAAGCAACTAAGATGAATTATCACACTTCAGCAAAAAGAAATAAAACGAACAAACGTAATAAATAGAATGTTGAAATGAAAGATAACACATGCTCCATGTTTAGCTGCAAATACTGTACAATGCCATTCTATCACAGCACGATCCATGTGGTGCCTCTCCGATGCGCGACGGAAGTGGCTGCACAAATGAAAAGAATCAAAACTGTGGTACCTACTTTTTGACCAGGCGCTTTTTTTCCCGCTTCCACTTTTCTCTAAATGAATTGATGTATCCTTCTAAAGAGTTATAGGGGCCAACTTATTTTTAGCAGTATGCATTTGTGGCCAACTTTTGCTCCTGCACAATAACCCTTTAGGCATAGTCAGCATTTTCCAACTTTAGAAAAGCAGAAAGGGAGAACACCTTCAAAAGTTGTAGGAAGTTGCTTTACGGCTTCAAATCTTGTTCCATTTAATTCGCCTTTTCAATGTAAAAAATGCTATGCATTCTTTTTTGGCAACAATAAAAATAAAGGCATTTAATCCTGAGCTAATATGAGCCGTAGGCATTTGCAGCGTGTGGCAGCTCGTCCTCTCACTCTCCTGATGAACTGGCTGCATGCTGTTTGATGATAATGCCTTCTATATCCAGCTCCAAAGAGAATACGAGGCCTGATTAAACTCTACTTTATAATGATAACGCCTCCTGACACAGCGTGACATGCCATTAAACATTGACTGCTCTTGACTGCAAAATTCTGCCCAGGACCTCACTTTGAACTAATGCCAAAAGTTATATGTGTTTGGAAAAGCTTTATGTAACGTGTGAAAGTTGAATACAATGACTTTGCATTTAGTTTGCCAACGTACTCACCTCGTCTTACCCGATGCTCTGTAAGATTGCTTTCAAATGGGGGGAAAAGGAAATGCTACAAATGACCTGTATGTCTATGTATAATTTCTTTCTCTACATTTCCACCATCAGTTCCATAGGAGTAACCAGTGGAAGTAGCTTTCTCCAGGATTGTTGCAAAGTTATTGGGCAGTAATAGCTTAAAGATTTGCATGTTGTGCACTTCAGGGTCCTTGAATACACAACGCTTATGACATGTAACTTGTTCATCAAAACGTCAGACATGGCAGGTGAAAGCATAGTTTTTTCATGCAGTGGTCAATATTGAGGTATTTGCTTAGTTTGTTTGAAAAGTTTAAAATTGATCATTCTAAACTGAATGTTTCTCTATTCACCTGCAGTGTCTCGCCTTAAGTCAATCATGTTTGGTTTTGCATGTATGGGCACACCCAAAACTTCAATCATTTTATTATTTGCATCTTTATATGGGCATTGAGCGATCCAAATAATCCAGGTCTCTTACTCTGTCACAGAAATATGTTTACAAAAGCAAAACCAACTTTACAGAGAGCATCTTCATTTGCATTTCTTTAAGAGTAAAACTCACTTCCCCGTGGAGAGCGCTGCACACTGGAGCTCAGGTGCAGGTTATTCATGGTTTATTCTAAGCTCTGTTTCCTGTCACACAGTACCCGCTATCACACAAACGGATTAGGCTAATCTACATGTGCTACAGCGGCTAATCCAGCTCATGTCAGGGGCTGGGTAATCTTTGCAGGAGGTTTTCATATCATGCTGCGAACACAAAAAGATATATTTACACAGGGAGTGGAGCAGTGAGCAGTTTTTAAAAAGGCTAAACACAATAGTGGCTGTAGCTCTCGGAAACGGCACCAAGTGGAGGCATTTTGAGCGTTGACATTTCGTCACAGACAGACAGACAGACAGACAGACAGACAGACAGACAGGCAAACAGACAGACAGACAGGCAGGCATGCAGGCAGTGGTGAACCAAGCACTCTGTTCTACAACCGGGGTCAACAGGATGCAGTAGTGATGGAATCCATGGCTCTTTACTGGGAGCTGAATTTTTGGGATCTGTTCATTTAAAAGAGCCGTTATGATAAATCATCCAAAATTACAATGGGACTGATTTTTTTAGGCTTTAAATAAATACAAATATTGTAAGTGCTTTATTTGTTGCACATTGCACATCCGCAAAACAAAGTGTGTTATGTGTTGGTCTTGAGTTGGGCCAACCTGACCAGCATGTTTTTGGAGGCAGGGGAAACCGTAGTGCCTGGAGGAAACCTGGCTGGCTGCCTTCAGTCTCCTCTGATCCTCTGAAACGATGCACCGCCTCCTGAGTTTGTCCCTGTTTCAGAGCGTGGTGTCCTGCACTGGTCAGCTCCACCTTCTCCTTCCTCTTCCTTCTGCGCAGCAGCATTATGGACTCTCTGCAGTAAAAAAATAAACCCCACAATAACACGGCAAAGACTCACAAAAGTATCCAGCAAAACAGTGTGGAACACAGAAATCACAAATGCTGCTCATAGAAAAAGGCCAAAACAAATGCTTTAAAAGAGAGGGAAGTTGCTGTTTGTTTATGCAACGCCATGTAGATAAGTAGCCAAGAGCCTACACATCTGACCATTTCAGTGCAAAAAGCTTTCACTTGTTTTGCCTGGTTCTGGAGCGACTCTTGTGTTCATTCAGGGCAGTTAAGCGTGTGTAACTGACTGAAAAGATCCGGCTCTTTTCACAATTGAGATCCGGTTCAAACCATTCAGATTAAAGAGCCGTTCAAAAGAGACAATTTGGTCATGAACGTCACATCATTAGGATGCAGTTCACACAATGCTAAACTGGGGCCTTTCATTGTCTAATCGTGCCGTGGGTCAAAACAACTACCAGAAACACACTCACCTTACCGTAAAATGATTTTGGATGTTCCGAGATCACGGCTGAAAACTCGAAAAGTCCTCCTCCTAATGTAAGTCTTTGTTATTGCACTTATTCTTGTATGATGTACATTTGCTCTCTGTAGTTACAATTTTGTATTTTGAAACCGATTGCCCGTTATAATACTTGTTGTACTTTTAGGTAGATGTAGAAGTTTATAAAAATGTGCTATACATTTGGGGCCTGTAGTATTCCAGTGCCGGAATTGCAGTCTTCTAGCCATACTGTATGTTCAAAAGGCTAAGACACAGGATGAAGAAAAGGCTTTTCTTGTTGTGCGCGCTCCAAACACAGTGCTGACCAGGTGTTTTAAACAGTCCTCAGTGGGTTTTGCTCCAATTGTCCGGTTTCACTGCACGGACTTCTCATTACGAGTCAGCGGCTGGAAAATGAGCAATCGGAGCCGGAGAACCCAAGTGAGGCGTTTGCAGAGGGATGGCCGACAATTTCCTCCCTACCATTAAAAACACACACGCGAATGCCCAAAGCTCTGTGTACAAGCTCGTAGTGTATAACTGCCGCTGTTTCAATCCACTGCACTTGACCACTGAGACGCCGTATAAAAACTCTATTAAAAAGAGAAATACTACTGGGCTCGGGGCAGTAAAAAGTGGTGCGTGAGCTACTTTATAAGATGTTTGGAGCAACGAAAAGAGGGAGTGCACAGTCTGTAGGAAATTGTTCAACAAAAAGAAACAGAAACGGCCACAACAAAAAGAAAAATGATAAACAAAATGCTAGGGGAGATAGAAGTGGGTCGAGCTTTGTATAGGTTTGTCGAGTTGTATAGTGTAACTAATCTTTATTCAGAATCCTGTTGCCTTTTCGTGTCATTGTGCCCTTGGCCAAGACACTTCACCCTACTGGCCTCCAGTGTCTGCGTACATTGGTGTATGAATGAGAGAGTGAATGGGTGACTGGTTCCTTACTGTAAAGCGCTTTGGGCCTGATGAAGGTAGAAAAGCGCTATATAAGTTAAGTCCATTTGCCATTTACCATTCACAAAAATGCAACAGAAAGTGCCAAAAATGTGTGACGAAATTACAACATAAAAGCCACAGAAAAGAACAACAGAAAAGAAACGGAAACGCGACAACAAGCGAAAAAAATGTGGCAACAACGCAAGGAAATCTGATTCTGATTCCTCTGATTCTGTGGGGTCAGACATGCATCTAGCAGCCACTAAACCACTTCTTTAAATATCTTAATGAGAAATCCACATAAATATATAAGCTTTCGGAAATCTACACGCCATATTCGCATCATAAGGACTTCCTTTACAACACAAAAGCTAAAACCTTTCTGTTTTTGTTGCTTTTATAACAGACTGATGATACGGATACCGCTTAGCTTCCGTCGGACCTTGGAAGCTAAGCTGGGAAGGGCCTGGTCGGTACTTGGATGGGAGACCGTTTGGTAACATGAGGAAGCCTAGCGACTGTAGTGAGTGAGTGAGTGGTTGGTGGTGGTCGGAGGGGCTGATGGCACAGCCTGGTTGCCTCGCTTCCGTCAGTCTACCTCAGGGCAGCTGTGGCTACAATAGTAGCTTACCACCACCAAGTATGGAGTGAATGAAGAACGCAATATAAAGTGTCCAGAAAAGCGCTATATAAAACTGATGCATTATTATTATTATTATTATTATTATTATTATTATTATTATTATACTGTGGAAAGACCAACATCGCTTTTTTCCCCCTGTTCACTTCACAAATGAGGCATAATTTCAACTGGATCTTATTTCTGAGGCAATTGTTGTCAAATATAAAGCTTGGGAAAGGTACAAAATGCTGTTACTGAGGAGGTGTGTTGAACCTGCACGGTCCAGTTCCAAATGAAGACAGCCTCCACAAAATAAATGAAAGGTTTGAGCTGCCCTCATACGCCAATCTTAGTTATAGATTAAAGTTCATGCGTCTGATCTAAGTCTTTATAAAGAATCTTGACGAGGAGGAGGGAGAATGGAAGAGACTTGAGAGCACACTGCCGCCCTTTTCTCTGTCTGTCTGCTCTTTCTCGCTGTACGACCTGGGGAAAGGGTGGACGGTAATATGGACCGGGGGTTGAGACAATTTTAGGAGGATCTTGAGTCCCCATGGCGCCGCCTATGCCTATAACCTATGAAAACATATTGAGGTGAAGGTCAGGTTGATGTTAGGCTAATATGGGAAAAACAACAATTTATTAAAGCTAAACCATCTTGTCTGATCTTGGTAGATAAGTCGGTCCATGTGGAAATATCAGGTTCCGTTTAATCTGTTGGGAAATACTGTAAACCTTGCCTGTTTGTGAAAGCTCTCCGACATCCAGGGGGAAAAAACTTGTTGTAGAGATTTTCCAATATCGCCGCCTGGACTGGGTTGAATTGAATAATCTGACCACAAGAGCGAGAAAAAGCGTCTGAGGTTTGAAGCGAAATATCCTCAATTGAACCATCTCAGTCCAGTCGATGACATTTGAAAAATCTCTGCTACTTTTGGGGGCTGTGTGATTGCAGCGACAGTGGCTTAGTGGTCACGGGATTTGTCCATTCACTGAAAAGGTCAGCGGTTTGAATCTGGCTTCAACTAGTGCACACGGCCATTGTGTCTTTGCTCCACGACACTTTTCAGCCGCATTTCCGACGTAGGAATGTTATGTTGGTGGTCTACCAAAAGAGAGAAAATCACTATAATTTAAAGTCGAGGAAGGAACGAGTGACAAGAATTAGTTTATGGTTTTATAGTTAATAGTATAAACTTTTTTTTTATAGTTTATAGTATAAAAGCTATGTTAAGTATGAAAGTTTGATTTGGACATGTCCTGATTATTTGATTTGAAAAAATATATATATTTTGTATTTTTAATATTTATAAATACTGTAAAATACAAAAAAATCTGTAAACACTATAAATATTTAGAGAGCTGGATATAAGCGATGAGAAATTGTCTGGCTGTGTATGGAGTGAAAGAAAAAAAAATGTCCCTTGCTTTGTCATGTGCTTTGTGAAAATGTCAGTGAAAGGTTTTTGTGTCTGAAAATGTATGTCACAAACAGCAATTTCATGTTCCATTGACAAGTCAGGGGTAGGTCTAGTCTACATGAATTCTCTGAGCTTCAATACTCCTTATAAATGTGCGAATTCATTCCTTTTCCTGCTGTAAACATTTGTTGTTGGTTTTTAAGCTGCTCAAATAAACTAAATACACTAAAACTAAACTAAACATAGGACATATATGTAACATATATGTAAATGGAGAGGCACTAAAAAATGTAACGGAAACAAAATACTTAGGGCTCTATTTAGACCAAACACTGACATTCAAAAAGCATGTTAAAAAAGTAACCAACACAATTAAATATAACATTTCCTCTCTAAAGCATATGAGGAACAGCCTGACAGTCGAGGCGGCTTTCACTTATTTCAACGCCATGATAATTCCTCACTTTACTTACTGTTTATCTAGCTGGTCGCAGGCAAAGGAGACCACGCTCAAACCACTCAGATCTGTGTATAATCAGGCTTTAAAGGCACTTGACAAAAAAACACTTCATTATCATCATTGCAATATCCTGAGTAAGTTCAAACTGCTCAGTTTTGACAATATAATTCTATACAATAATCTAAGAACTATATTCAAAATCACTAATACAGCTCCACCACCACTGAAGAACTTTGTCAGACTTTGTTCTGAGCAAAATACGAGAGCCACTCGGTCCACTGCAAATAAAAACTGTGTAATCCCAAAAAGATCCTCGGCCTTTGCACAATGTGCCTTCTCATTTCGCTCCATTAAACAGTGGAATGAGCTTCCAGACCATCTGAAACTGTCTGTAGATCTTAATAGTTTTACTCGAAATTTGAAAAAGTATATTTTAGATCATCAATCGTGTCAGCATTGATGAATGTATTGTAAATTGTAGGGATTGTTTATATGTTTTTCTAGAAGTGTACAGAAAACGAATGTATTTTATATAGTGATTTTATTGTAGATTAGATTTATAGATTGTAATGTTTTTTGTACTTACCTGTCCAGGGACTGCAGATGGAAAATAGCTACTTTGCTAAATCTGGTACAAATCATCTCTTCTTTTGTAAAGACTAATGGTTTTGTACGCTGTCCCTGTTTCAATAAACAATAAACTATAGATAGATAGATAGATAGATAGATAGACAGACAGACAGACAGACAGACAGACAGACAGACAGACAGACAGACAGACAGACAGATAGACAGATAGATAGATAGCATAACACAGTACACACATACACAATACATAGATGGGATAGTACAGTACACATAGACAAATGCACTGGAAGGGTTTTTGGGGGTGTTAGAGAACAAGAGTTGAGGCAGACGCAGAGGGCGTGGTCTCGGGGGTGGTTAGGGGTGGGTCATGTCTGGTTTTGCAGTATGGTGGCTTGGCATTGAAGGGAAAGTGTTGACGGCGTAGGAGAGATAAGGCCCAGCTGCTTTAAACTTCCTTCCAGGAGGAAAGAATTATTCCATTAATAGTACCGGTAGTTCCTTTGTCCGTCTCCACAGCGAGCTGCCAGGTCACATTTAACAGTTCATCTTTACTTTCAGGTTTAATTCCATCACTCGGTCAGTCCCTGCTCCAAAGTGCTCGTTAAGTTAAATGATTAAATGAAATGTGTCAATCACAATATAAAACAGTAAAAACAACATTAAAGCAGTACTAAGTAACTCGTGCCCCTAGAGGCCATAAGCGCCACTGCAGGTGTCGTAGCATGTTGCGTTTTTTTACTCATTAATTGTCCGTGAGAGTAAATACTACGCTGACAGAAAAGACAAAGGGAGAGAGGGATATTGTACATCCAGTTACACAATAAGATACCATTTTTCACTCAAACTTGGCTGTAAATACTGTTTAAGTGGCGCTAGCCCGCCGTTAGCTTCACCCGTTAGCCTGTTAGCTTCTTCTTCGTGATTCCATTGGTTTGTATTGCACCTCCAACCCGGTGCAGGGAAAGTTGCCATTGTGGTTTTCTGGCCAGAGACACCAGGGGGAGATGAAAGACCCCACAATCATATCATTAACATTTGTATTACCCCCAGAGGGACTACGAAAAGGATTTATTAAGGTAAACACGTTACTCAGTACTGGTTTAAAAATCAATCAAGATCTATTAAATAATCTAAAAGCTTGAACGATAATAGACATTTCATGTGTTTCAGTGTTGCTCTTCTTGGCTGCAAATTGAAAAGCTCTGACCAATGTCTGTGAAAAGCACTCTAAAAATTAATTTCACTTCCCTTTCTCTCATTATTTTGTGTCCTCGAGCTGCTGCTAACAAACATTTTTATGGCCGAATAGGTATTTGAATTAGCTATTACCTATCAAACAATATTCAGTCTTGTGGAAACAGTAGGGTAAGGTCATCCTGCGCACTGTTTATTGCACGTTTTTTCACTTCAACTTGTTAGTTTCGAATAGAAAAATGCAGCTGATCCTCTTCTACATTCAGTTTATAGACAATACTCATTATCTTTTGTTGCTGTAGGCTTTTTCTACAGAGTAAACTAAACACACTTAATCATGATACGGCTCATTACCATAAAACAAATGATATTACGTTACGACCAGCAATGAATGAGAAAGGCATTTACAGACTCAAATTATCTTCTCTTTGTTCGAACAAACACTGAAAGATAATTGCAAGAATAGTCAATACGAACCAGTCCAGAGGCTGCAGAAAAGTTCTTCCCTGCAATATGAGAAAGGTCAATCAGACAAAGAGTAATTTGGAAAGGAAAAGAGAAGATCAGAAAGGTCATTAGCTTTCTGAATAAATCTAATTCTGTTGGGTAACTCTGACTGGGTGTCACAGTGGGTAAAAAAAATCTACACTCCCAGTTGATGAACTCACTGGTGAACTGGTTTACAAGCAATGAAACGGGGAGCAAGTACATTTTAAATGGTTATTTGTGGTCCAAACTCATTCCTGTAACTTTCCTAACGCGTTTGGAACATCCCAATTCTTCACAGGGATGACTTTATGAGCTCGTTTCATAGCTTTCAGCGGGCAATACTGTCTGTCACGGTAATGTTAACTGCAACAACTAGCTGCTTGTTCACAAATGATAAAGGGTTTTGTAATTAGATGCATGGCGCACAAAGATCTTGTTTCAGTTCATGTTTATTGAGGATCAACGTACTATAGAATATAGAATGTGGTACAATACTTTTTATGCTCATTAGGAGTAGAAAGAAGTAGAAAAGTGTGTATTCCCCCTTTAATATAATATAATTGTTGACAATACAGAGAGATTACACAATTGTATAATTTTACAATATTCTAAATTATTTGTACACAACAAAATAAGAAAGCCTAAATAATCAGAAGTCTGGTGAAACACAGAGCGACTTAATGGATTACCATGTACACAAATTACACAACGCACAACTTCTGGTAAGTTTTAGGTTAAGTTCTTTATTTGTCATTGTACAGTTGTAAAACAGAATTCAGGTGTTGGGTTAGTCCTTGGGCCGCTGCGACTGAGCGCCATTTGTGGACCAACTTGACCAGCATGTTTTTGGAGGTATAGGGGAAACCAAATGCACCCGGAGGAAACCTGGCTGGCTGCCTTCAGTGCTCCTCTGCTCCTCTTAAACAATGCACCGCCTCCTGGGTTTGTCCCTGTTTCAGAGCGTGGTGTCCTGCACTGGTCAGCTCCTCCACCTCCTCCCTCCTCTTCCGCCTGCACAGCTCCCTCCGCGCCACAACCGTCTTTCACCATCTTCTATTCTCCAGTGAACCTCCATTAGCCAGAACAATAGGGATAGAAGGCCTGAACGACTTAGCTGCGAGTCTTGCCCGGATACCTCCTTGTTCGTCCCTTCCTTGTTTCCTGTAGCACCTCTTGTGACGCCTCCACTGTGACGCCTCCGCTGTGCTGCAGGTGTGGGGGGCTCTTGGTGCCTCTTCAGTGTTTCAGAAGAAGAGATAAGAAGGCCTCAAATTTAGCTCATAAGCTAGCTGTTTGTTTACTTTAAAAACCTGTGTCCTTCATGACTAGTACGGACTCTCTGCAGTAAAAAATCCGCCGAACCTCACAAAAACACAGCAAAGATTACAGTAAACAATGTGGAACACAGAAACTACAAATGCGGTTCGAAGATAAAGGCAACAAACACCGCTGTACCAAGAGAGAAAGATGTTTTGAAGAGTATACACCATCAAAACGCAGTTAAAAGCTTCAAATATGTGGTCAGTTTTGCAAAATGTAGGACTTTTTAAGTGTTTTCAAATGACTCTCATGAAATTGTCATGTTTTGTTTCAAAATGGTCTCTAGACCAGCGGTTCGGGGTCCAAAAGTGGCTCGCGGAACCATTTTCAGCGGGTCGCGAGCCTTTTCCAGGTGACATTTCCTTCAATAATTATCTTCTATAAATATGGAAACATCAGAATCTGTATTAAATACTGTTGTTGTTTTGGTCATCATTTCAGCTTGGGTTCATGCCAAGTTAATTTGTAGGAGAAAAAAAGTATTTCACTTAATATATTAGACGTTAATTATTCTTATTTGGGTTGCTGCTTGTCATCCAAGGATTATGACGGGTCCTGACTGCATCCAAGTTGAGAACCACTGCTCTAGACTGAACTTCGGCATTATACGCAACCTATTTTTTAACAAATCAAACATTGCTTAAAACTTCTACAAACTGTTTACTCTTAAAACTTTGGTAACAGCTTGAATCTAAATGAAAGGGAAACAAAAGAACTCCTCTCATGAATAAAAGTAGTCGGTATAGACAACAGATCACTGCCACCGTGAATCACCATACATCTCACCAAAGCAGCAATTTTCTGAAACAGCGAGCGTTTCATTGGATTTACGTCTAATCCATACTCAATGTCCTGCTTCAGCACATTCAGACAACATTAAGAGCAAATCACACTTTGTCGGCTTGCACCTTTTCCCCTGAACCTGCAAAATTCTGCCCAGTTGTTTATCACAGTGTTTTAAAAGAAGTCCTGAGGGAAGTGTCAGGCTGTTTTTTTTTTTAAATCCCTTTATCACACCCTTTGAAACTTAAAACACACATGCATTTAATTCTTAACTTATTCATTCACACTTGGGTATTTCTATAAGTCAACTCGCGTAGTTTCAACTCTATAAACTATCTCCTGGTCCATTGTCCTTTGCTGGGCATGTTGGATCATTTTTGTGGTTAAATTGCCTTCACAAAGCCTAAGCCGTTAGCGTCCTGTGCTAATCAGTCAAATGTAACTTTATTTCTAAAGTGCTTTACAACAACAACAACAACAGTGGATCAAATACATTTTAGCTGCGCAGCTTTTCGGCCATTTCAAAGTGCTTCACTCCTGCCCAGTTTCCAGCAAGCTATATGCAGAGGGTTTGCAGGCGATGTCACAGCATGGCAACAGAAGCTCAATAAGTGTCGAAATTTAGAAAGTTAAAACATTTGTTATTATGTGTTTTGACAGACCGTAAAAATGTATGTTTCTGTTTAGAATGGAAATTATTTTTAAGTGCGTTCCCTGTATAGCAACAGATGCCATGAGACAGACTGATGGAAGCGTGACAATTTGCATTTCCGACCACTCACTCATGGGGCATGTTGTTATTCTGCCTATGGAACAGTGGAACAGTATGCCAAGATTCAAACCACTGACATTGGGAACTGTGGACAAATGCTCTACTGTCACAGTTAAACAAGGACCTAAACGCAGACCAAGACCAAGATTTATTGAACGCGTTCAGTCTAAGCTGAGATAGTTTTAGTTTCAGTTTTCAGCAGAGCTAGCATACGTACATGTACAAGGGTTGTCTACTCATCAATTACCCTCTAACACGATTAGCTATGCCACAATGTACCATTGGAACACTGGAGCGATGGTTGCTAGAAATGCACCTCTGCACACCTTTGTAAGTATTCCATTAAAAATTACCCATTTCCAGCTAGAATAGGCATTCACAACATTAACAATGTCTAGCAGTGGCGGCTGGTGATATAAAAAACAGGGGGGCGCTGTTGTCAATACCTACTTTCAATTATATTTTAAAAGACACTTATAAACATTGTTTTTAACCTAAAAAAGAAAGTTATCTTTGGAGCATTTTATTTCATTATTTTATGAATATTATGAATAGACACTTGTAAACAATAAAGAAGCATTAAATGAATTTTAACTTTTGATACATATTTTTTCTGACAATGAAATAAAAGATAATCACTCACTATACATATTTTAGTTTGGCACCACTAAGTACGAGATGATTTGTGTTTTGTACCAACAGAACCAGAAGAAGGGCACGAGGTGCGTTTTCGTTTCATTTTTCTGATTCCCTCTTTGATTTCCTGTACGTCATTAGAGCCAGACCTGCTATGTTTGCATTACGTGCCTCAGAGCCACAAGTCTAAACCATAGTTTAAACCTGTATAGTTTAAACCACAGTTTAAACCTGTAAACTGTCAGACAAAAATGATCCTGTCAGAAATAACAGTCTCCGTACCTCTCCGTAGCACCTGAGCTCCTCCTCAATGAATGAATGAAAGACGTTCCCCTCACACCATCCTCACGGTCCCGAATCTTCTCTCCATCAAATGTCCACGTCCTGGGACATGACTGTCTGTCCAAGTCAGCGAGGGTTGTCCCAAAGTTTTACGAAACAAGCAGTAGCTAAAGCAGACGAGCTAGTTAGCATCGTAATGCTACCTCCAGAAAACTCTGTTTAGACGCCGCGTCCGACTGAAGAAAGTTGTCCGAAGTCTATTAGTTTGACAAAATCCTTTCACCTCCTCTCAGGCAGCAACACGAAGCTTCTCCCGTCTCTCAAATAAAAAGTGTTTCCTCCCATGAGTTCGTACGTGAGCTCAGCGCTGCTACTCGTATATTGTTTACAGTCGAGCACCTCCACCATTGATCGACATCGGCTAGCTACGCATGCGGGTCACAAAAATGATTGACAGCGCCGTTGTCCAACTACATCAGACAAAAAACACAGTAGCAAATATTAATTGGCTGATAATTTAAATGGGAGTGTCCGGGGCGCTATCCTTGCGGCCCAGGAGGAAAGTTAAGGCGGCCTGAATTAACCGGCACTGGATGACTGACGATCTCGCAGAGAAGTGGGGGAAGAACAAGGCTTATTCTCCAGTTTGATCACGTGGTTGCAGCTGATGTGCCTCCTCAGGGGAGTAAACAGGCAAACGGGACACAAGTGAGAGAGTGAGAGGGAGATCACAGCAGGACCATGACACTTACCGCTGAGCCACTGATATTTTATTATTCATTTTAATTTCAGTCACACCATTGTGTGATTGTATATACTGTACAGTAGTTTGTCCCTTTGGCATCATTGTTCACACTCTCCTGGTTTGAGTGTTTTCTAAGAAGGTTTGGGAGAATGTTTTGGTTTGTAGACCCAAATAGAGCGTTCTGGTATTTAAAGTACAAGTTAAAGTTACAAGTCATCATTCTATTCTTTCTCTTCTTTAAGATCAAAACACTCACTATACATAAAAAGTCTTGTTCACGATAAACCATAGATCTTCTGTCGGCCTAATCTAAAACCTTTCAGCTACCCTTTTGAACAGCAGCACAGAAGTCCTGACAACAACCTCTGTCGTTCCTTAAAGGGGGGAAAAAAGCAACAAAATGATTAGTTCATGTTATTCGCGTTATGAGCACAAAAGTATCTCATATTCTTTGATGAAGTCAGCAAAAAGCATAACACTATGTCACTGCTCTGATCCCTAGCTTCATGCAGCCTTTGCTCATAGTAGCAGAAGCCGCCTCTCCATTGAAGCGCTTCTTATGTGGCATCAGAAGTGAAGTGCCTCAGAGTAAACAACACGTCTGTACGTCGACCACACGGGGGAGAGTTGAAAGAAGATGATGAATCCGTGGGTGCTCCCAAAAGACGCAGCACAGTTTCCAGTTTAATGATGATAGTACAGCTGCCGGCACGGAAGTCTCCACGGGAAATTCAAGATAAAAGAGAGAGTTGAGCCGATTTGCTTAAGCTTAGTTGTCAAATACTGGCACCCCATGTAATCAATTGGATGGGATTGCATATCTATCTGTAGTTTTGTACCATATAATCTAATATGGGGGGAAAGGAGTACAGGAAAAGTATGCTTAAAGAGGCAATATCACACAAAATTAGATAGTATAGTCAGAGGCTCTCATTTCAAAGTCACTGTACGTCTTGGAGCAGTTTTATCACACTGCTTGAGTAATATGATTTTGAACAATAACAAAACTCTGTAAGTCACAAAAGCTTCATGTTGATGAATGAAAACACAAATATCTCGAGTGGTGTCTGTATAGGCTCTCAGTCGTACAGGAGTTGTCCATTTTAGATGAAGATTCGCTTCTCATCCAAAAGGCTTCGTCAGTAACACAAAGGTGTTGCTGACGAAGCAAGGTTAGAAATCTAGGAGTAATCATGGACTCAGACCTGAACTTAAACAGCCACATCAAAGCAATAACATCATCAGCTTTTTACCATCTGAAAACCATTGCTAAGATCAGAGGAATAGTGTCAAAACCAGACTTAGAGAGACTCATCCATGCATTTGTCTCCAGCAGGTTAGACTACTGTAACGGCCTGCTCACTGGCCTCTCCAAGAACCAGGAAATACGACCACATTAGTCCAGTGCTCCGGTCTCTGCACTGGCTTCCTGTCACTCAGAGAATAGAATTTAAAACAGCTCTGCTTGTGTACAAGTCTTTTCATGGTTTAGCACCAAAGTACATCTTTGACATGTTAGAGCCGTATGAACCATCTTGGGCCCTGAGAACTTCAGGGAGGGGTCTCCTGGTGGTTCCCAGAGTCAATAATAAACACGGTGAGGCTGCGTTTCAGTTTCATGCAGCTAAAATCTGGAACAGTCTTCATGAGGATGTGAGACAGGCCTCAACTCTGACAATGTTCAAATCCAGGCTGAAAACAGCTCTTTTTACCCGTGCATATGAAAACTGAAAGTATTTTATCTGCACTCTTGCCTTTTACTGTAACTGATTAACTTTATGTTGATGTTTTATAGATTTTATCTGTTTTCTTGTAATTTTATGCAACTGTGAAGCACTTTGAATTGCCTTGTGTATGAATTGTGCTCTACAAATAAACTTGCCTTGCCTAAGGTTTCCAGCTCTCATGCAGACTATAAAGACTACTTTAGAGGGTTTGCCAACCTGTAGGTAAACAGCCTTTGTTGTTCTCAGTCTAAACAACCCTATTCTCAGATGATGCTCGTTACCTGCCTATTGATCCGTCCTGGGCTGAGTTCTCATTAGCATTAGCATGGCAGAGCCCTCCAGGCCTGGGAGCAGCAGGAGGCTGCCGCAGAGGAGACAGATGAAATTGCAGACCTCCGTTTCTGTTCATGGAAGGGTTTTGTTTCTTGACAAAAATTGCTTCTTTGACCCCTCTTTCAAACCAACGTTTTTCTTTAGCTAAATTTTAACCTCACTGTCATCAAAGGCGTGGTTGTTGGCTTTGAGACGGAGGTGGACAACAGACTGGGGCCACTACAGTTGGAAACCTTAGTGTCACTGACGAAGCCTTTTGGATGAGAGGCGAAACGTCCTACACTTCAACTACAGTACAGAAGATGACTCAAAAACCTTCATCTAAGATCTCGAGCAGTGTTTGTTTCTGTCCGTCTTCTTGCTTCACACTCAAAACACCTGTCCACGCTCCGATAGACGTTACACAGAGATTTCTGGGTAAATTCTCAGAATTTTACAGCCTAGACACCTTCATCAAACTCGTTCTGATCCTGTCTCTGGTCCAAGTATCTTCCCTGAGTGGTTGTTGTCACGTAGCTATTTTATTTTATTTTTTGTTTATTTGCATTTCTGCTCTGGTCACTGGAGCACACAAGAGGAAGATGTGCGCCCTCTGCTGGTATGTTTATAACTGCATTTTATAAAATCTTGACACTGAAAGGTATTTTCTACAAAAAGGATATGATGTCAAGAGTAGTTCTAAATGCCTTAATATTTATTTTACTTCATACTCAACCTAAATATCCACTTGATGTGAGTCTTTCATGCTAGCCATCTGTTTAGAAGGACCGAGACAAACATGGAGGTTAAAAACACGCCGGATGTTGTTTAGGTGAGGCTCGTTAATCCTAATTAGCGCCTGAGCTAATGGCAGCGTTAGCCTTGTTGTTGTGTGTCCAGGGCGATGAGCTGTGCACCTCCTCCTGCTCCACCTCTACCTCCCCAAGTGGACCCTGACACATCAACATTATGGAAAGTGTTCATGCAAACTTTACATACAGCGATTTATAACAGGAGTAACTTTTTTATTTTAAATACATTGTTTCCTGTGTTCCTATTGCTGACAAAAGAAATGTGGCCCTACAGTGAAAAGGTTATAGTTACGCCCACAAACCATCAAGTCATTTTTTTTTTTTTGGTTTGTTTGTTTATTTGGCCAATACAGCGCATGTTAATGACCACACATGGGACTCGTGCATGTAAACATTGTTGCCGTGCTGATTTCCATCTGATGTCCCACACTCAAAATCACTCTCATTCATCCTGGCCTATTGTACATGTTTTTAGTGGTAGGGGAAACCAAAGCATTCGGAGGAAACCTATGCAGACATGAGGAGAACATGTAAACTCCACAGAAAGGCCCTGTACGGCCTGAGGATCGACTCTAACCACTGCCCACTGTGACTTAAGGAGTTACAGTAAGTTCTATCAGTACATCACTTTCCCACGCTTATTCTAAAATACCTAAAACACATGGAAGAATGATACTTTTTACAGATTCTTTCACTAATAACTAGTTTATTTAAAAACTAAACCAAATCCTAAATCCCTCTGAGCAAATCTTTGGAACTAATATGTCACAAAATAAAACCACACATTTAAACCTGGCTTATCCATTATTTAGATTTTGTAGCTGAAAATATCTGCAATTTTGGTCATTTTGAAAATCTTGCCACTGGCTGCCAGGACAATGTTAGTTAGTTAGTTAGTTAGTTAGTTTATTGTTTATTGAAACAGGGACAGTGTACAAAACCATTAGTCTTTACAAAAGAAGAGATGATTTGTACCAGATTTAGCAAAGTAGCTATTTTCCATCTGCAGTCCCTGGACAGGTGAGTACAAAAAACATTACAATCTATAAATCTAATCTACAATAAAATCACTATATAAAATACATTCGTTTTCTGTACACTTCTAGAAAAACATATAAACAATCCCTACAATTTACAATACATTCATCAATGCTGACACGATTGATGATCTAAAATATACTTTTTCAAATTTCGAGTAAAACTATTAAGATCTACAGACAGTTTCAGACAGTCTGGAAGCTCATTCCACTGTTTAATGGAGCGAAATGAGAAGGCACATTGTGCAAAGGCCGAGGATCTTTTTGGGATTACACAGTTTTTATTTGCAGTGGACCGAGTGGCTCTCGTATTTTGCTCAGAACAAAGTCTGACAAAGTTCTTCAGTGGTGGCGGAGCTGTATTATTAGTGATTTTGAATATAGTTCTTAGATTATTGAATAGAATTATATTGTCAAAACTGAGCAGTTTGAACTTACTCAGGATATTGCAATGATGATAACGAAGTGTTTTTTGTCAAGTGCCTTTAAAGCCTGATTATACACAGATCTTAGTGGTTTGAGCGTGGTCTCCTTTGCCTGCGACCAGCTAGATAAACGGTAAGTAAAGTGAGGAATTATCATGGCGTTGAAATAAGTGAAAGCCGCCTCGACTGTCGGGCTGTTCCTCATATGCTTTAGAGAGGAAATGTTATATTTAATTGTGTTGGTTACTTTTTAACATGCTTTTTGAATGTCAGTGTTTGAATGCCAATTACAAATGCTGGTGTCGTCACTGAACAGTTTCCTTCTTACCTTACATGCAATAGACTGACATACAGTATCAAAATTCATCAAGTCATGTCCTCAAATCCTCATACGGAAAGAAGTCCTTGGACCAGTACTAAGTAACTCTTGCCTCTAGAGGCCATAAGCGCAACTGCAGGTGTCGTAGCAAGTTACGATTTTTTTAACTTATTAAATGTCTTGGAGAGTAAATACTACGCTGACAGAAAAGGTGAAGGGAGAGAGGGATGTTGTACATCCAGTTATACAATGATCTCCATTGTATTTTTTCCACTCAAACTTGGCTGTGAATACTGTTTAAAGTGGCGCTAGCCCGCAGTTAGCTTTGCCCGTTAGCCTGTTAGCTTCTTCTTCGTGATTCCATTAGTGTGTATTGGTTGCTCCGACCCGGTGGCAGTCAAGTTGCAAGCATGGTTTTCTGGCCAGAGGCACCAGGGGGAGATAAAAGACCTCCCAATCATCCCATTAACACTTGTATAAACCCCAGAGGGACTACGGAAAGGATTTATTTAGGTAAACAAGTTACTTAGTACTGCTTTAATGATAATAAACTACTGAAAATGATTCTTAATTTAGCATTCTTAATTTATTGCAGTAAGCATTTCCTTCCTGAATCACTTCATTTTCCCTATTTACTTTCCATTTCATCATTCGGTCAGAGCAAAACCTTTCATTACAGTAATTCATTGTTATTTAGGAACACACCGAAATCTCCCGTGACCTGGAACACAATTTCACTCCTAATAATGTCACCCTCTTTTTTCCTTTATCACTGTGGGCAATGGTGGCGCAGGTGGTGGAGCAGGTTGTCTGGTGATCCGAAGGTCGTGGGTTCAAATCCCAGCTCCTGCAAATTCACACTGTCGTTGTGTCCTTGGGCAAGACACTTCACCCTAGTTCACCCACCAGTGTCTGTGTATGTTGGTGTATGAATGAGAGTGTGAATGGGTGACTGGTTCCTTAAAGTAAAGCGCTGATGAAGGTAGAAAAGCGCTATGTAAGTCAGTTTACCATTTTTTTCTTTTTTAACAGGACAATGGTATTCTGTTGAGCCATAACTTTTCTTCAAAGCAGAAATTCTAAACATGTTATACAATTTGGCACATGTTCAGACCAGCGTCATCTGTCTTGGCCATTTACAATGCCGTTTGTCGAGGCTTAATTGTGTGAAATATTGGCGTCGGGCCTGAGATCTGAACACATCTACGAGTGCATCTCCAAATGAAGGCTCTTGGCAGCGCCGCACAGTCCCACGGTCTGCTCTAATGCTGTGAATTATTTGGTAATTAAGTGCCATCAGATGTTGCAAAGTGCGCAGCTAAATCAAACAAATGCTAATGTAAATCCTATATGTATTACGGCCTTGTTCATTTATTGATGTTTACGCTATTACTGAAATGAGGGCTAGTACCACTGCGGTGTTTATATATACTGTACGTGTGACCTCTTCAAAAACAGAGTGAAACTACAAAATAAAATGCATTCTGTAAACCGAGCTTCACTTCCTATGTTGCTATGGGGCATCCAGTGTAAAAGCCAGTTTGAATTGAAGACCCACAACTTTATATTACAGCCTGAATTTACGCTTTTTGTTCGCAATACATTCGGAAAATGGGTTTAATTTTATGCATTGAGTAATCCCCCAAGATGCCTCCACTACAGAGCACGTCTTACCAATTGCAGCTAATTTTTGGAGAGTTTTTTGACACGCTCCAGCCCCTCTGTGCCGGCAGACGCAGAGGATAAGCGACATACACACATTAGTCAGAAGTTTTCAAACTTTTCTCAGCAAGTACAAAGAGGATCTGTGGACGACCAAATCCGACTTAGGTCTAACCAGGGTTGAAGCAGAGCTGGTTCCTCATTTGAGAATGTTTACACCCAGTTTAAAAGTGGAATCAAGATGTATTACAATGACGAGCCCATTTTAAATTCAAATGCGTTCTCTGTGAGTTTGTTTGAACGGTGTTAGTGTGAAGTTGTTTTAAATTTGCAAAAGATCTTTAATAAGTGATCAAACTCCATAAAAGGTATGTAAATATATGAGGATTGCACAATGTCACCCAAAAAAAAAAACTGCAATATTCGATATTATTGCAATATATTACAATGTTGTTGTTTTTTTGTTGTTGTTTTTTTAAATCAAACTACTGTATGTCAAAATAAGACTTAACTTTAGGGCTGCACGTTTTCAAGTTTTTCATTAACCGTTAACCGAGGCCCTTAGCAGTTAATACTTGGTTAACCATTAGTGTGCGCACTAACCAACCCCCACCCCCCGCGTGCGCCGCCCCCTCCGTTACGTTATACTGACAAACGCAAAAGGGGTTTTTCATCTTTAACACCTTAATTAAATGACTGGAACACATTTAAAACTAAATTAATTTATAGAAATAAAACGCAGTGATATGACAGAGCCGTCAAAGTAGGTCACTGACTTGCGTTCACGTGGCCCTACAGTATTTTTATTTATTTTACCTCCAGTCATTTAGCTCGCTTTTTTGAAACATTGTGCAAAGAAACAGTCATTCATGCGTATAACAACAACAACACTTCTCTCTCCACCACGTTTTAACAATAACGAGAAAGGTGAGTTTTGTGCCTTTAGCTTACCTAGCTACCTCCTAAGTGATGCCCGGGTGTCGGCTGTTGAAGTTGAAGTATATCTAAGCACTGCAATGCAATACTTGCATTTTGATCCGTCATTCTGGGTTGTAAAGCGTTTCTCCCGTGCTGTGCTGTTTATGGCTGTTTACGCTTCATATTGAAAAGTTAAACTAGCTAGCCATGCGCAATGACGGCTTCTCGTGAACAAATGTTTGGGAGCGCTCTGGCGGTCTCTGGTGGGGCAAAAATGTATTACAAATATTTTCAATGGCACGGCAAATTATACACGCCAGTTAATGCTTTTACTCGGTTACGCAATTTTTAACGGTTAACCGGTTAATCGGTTAACCCACGGACACCCCTACTTAACTTATTAAAAGAGCTATACCTGATTTTACTTCTGGAATGACATTTATTTTGTACTTTTTTAATATATTGTAAACTCAAACATTTGTGGGGAAAACAGTCTGCATCAAATTATAAAACATTTGTATACATTTTATGTAACTTCAAGGCCTTTTTGTGAAAGTGACCCTGCAAGTTGTGAAATGTGCCTATAAACCTGTCACCCCCTACAAATATATCTCCATCCATCCATCCATTTTCTTCCGCTTTATCGGGGCAGGGTCGCGGAGGCAGCAGTCTCAGCAGAGATGCCCAGACTTCCCGATCCACGCACACCTCCTCCAGCTGTTCTGGGGGGACCCCGAGGCGACCCCAGGCCAGCTCGAAGACATAGTCCCACCTGCCTGGAACACCTCCCGAGGGAGGCGGCCAGGAGGCATCCGGAACAGATGCCTTAGCCACCTCAGCTGGCTCCTTTCGACGTGAAGGAGCAGCGACTCTACACCGAGCTCCTCCCAGGTAACTGAGCTCCTCACCCGATCTCGAAGGGTGCGCCCAGCCCCCCTGCGAAGAAAACTCATTTCGGCCGCAATTCTGTCCTTTCGGTGATTACCCAGATCTCATGACCATAGGTGAGGGTGGGAACGTAGATCGATCGGTAAATCGAGAGCTTTGCCCCTGACTCAGCTAACAAATATATCTATCTATTTTATTTGTGTTGCATTGTTTTGTTTGTGTTGTGTGTCTTCATATGGACCTCGAGTCTGATAATGATGATGATGATGATGATGATGATATCAGGAAAGTTACGAATGAGTTTGGACCACAACAAACATTTTAGTTTAGTAGCTTCCTCTTTCATTGTTTGCTATCAAATAAGGTATAGGGCCTTTAAATAAGATACTAAACTGGGACCATGTAACTAAATAAGAAAAATCATGCCTAAAACTGAACATGCGTTTTTTATATCGCGTATGTGACTTCTTGTTACATTGCGTCACGTAACAATGCAATAATGATAACTTGGCGATATATCATGCAGCCCTAACCCTCCTAAGTCTTCTGTTTCCCCTCACAGCACCGCTCCTCTTCCTTCCCGGCGCTCCTGGGACGTGGATCTGTTTAGATGGGGCAGGTACTCTCCGATCCCTCTCTCATTCTCAAATTGATTGCCCCCATCCTTCTATGAGTAATCACTCGCTGGCAGCAGAGGGGTTGACAGCGACAGCGGCCTCTGCTCTGTTCCATATGGATGAGCTGCGATTTGTCTGCCAGCTCCGTTTCCAGAAGGCCACGGGAGCGGAAATAGTCCCGCTCTGTTCGATCACTGTTCTCGCTCGGACCAGGAGCATCCGACAGGTTTAGGGTGATGCCTTTCGGCCGCACGCAGACAATGACGGAGTTTGTCCTTTCGGTGACCGGGAAAAGTAACAACAATGTCCAGGAAATAGGTTGCTGAGGTCCTGACAATCTATGGCTTTGGTGTGCGCCGCTTCACTGCTCGTGTCATCGTGGCAGTCTCCTCGTCGTACTGCATTCTGTCAGTTTTGACTGCCGGGCCCCGTCTCATTTCCCTCTTCATTTGTCCTTGTACTTTATGATGGTTGTTTGGTGTCGTATAATTCAGAGGGTATTTATCACCCACAACAATAAATGTCTCGAAGTGCACTATTTGTATTACAGCCATAGCACCTTGAGAAGCTTGATCTCATCTGATCTCAGATAAGCAGGGTCAGGGCTGCACCAGGATGGGAGACTGTGTGGAAATAGAGTTTGGGATTGAATGTTATAAATTAAACATTACCATGGATATTACAGTGATGTTAATGGGGCACTAGCAAACATTGTCAATATTAACAATAGCTTTTTACCCTGTCGGTAACACTTTACATGACAACCCGGTAACTGCTAAGTAATTACCTGGTAATTACAGTACTAGTAATAAATATCAATAAAAGTCGTAGTTCTTGGATAATTAAAGTATCAGTAGTAATTCATTACAATAATTGATAGGTAATTGCGTAACCCTAACCCTACACTTTATTGATATTCATTACTAGTAATTACTAGACAATTACCTAGCAGTTATTGGGTAGGGTTACTATTAACTACTACTTTAACTACCCAAGAATTACCACTTGTATTGATATTTATTACTAGTAGTTACTACTGTAATCACTACCGGGTCGTCATGTAAAGTGTTACCAAACTGTCAAATATAATGAAATATAATGCTGCTGTCATGATCACCTCTGAATATTCTTATGGTCTTAAGGTGAATAGGGAAACTTTTCAAATTCAACGATATAAATTTGAAATGTTTGTTGTATAGACTACTGACATAAATATGAGAAAAAGAATGTATTGCAAAGTTTTCTATAATTTTATGTTTTCATATAGAAATAAGGCCTTTTATGCCTAATTGCCCACAATTTCCCACATTTTTAGTGACGAGATTTGATTAATGGATCGAGCCAGGTTTGAATACGTTTAAATTTTGTTGACATATGAGTTACAAAGACTTTTTCTGAGGAGATTTTAGATATCTTGTTTAGTTTCCAAATAAGCTATGTTTATTAGACAAAAGTTTGGCTTTGTTTATTCAAAACTCAATAAATCAGGCTAGGAATTAGGTATTAAAAAATCCCTCTGAAAAACACATCAAAATATTGTTCAGTGCAAGGCTGGGAAATTTGAAGTCTGTAGGTGCTACATGTTGAGATATTGTCGCATCAGTATGAGTAAAATATAAAAGAGAAACTTTGAATCAGTGCAATAATTAAACATGTTGTTGTAAAGATTAGTTTCCAGGTCAAAGTTTATATGTTAAGAGACCAATTTTCAAAGCCTGAAAATTGAGAAAGTGTTTTTTGCATGCTGTGTCTCCCCTCAAGATCAAAAGGTCAGAATGATCAGACTTATAAAAGGGGCCAAACCACAGAAGCATTTAAATACAAAATAATAATCTTAAAAATCTACTGAAAAGTGTGAAGGCGACAGTGAAAGGATTGGAAGATGTCACCAAAAAAACGAAATCTCTCACTCTCATTTTGCATTGTACTTCTACTCGCCTGGTGTCTTATTAACACATCTGAAGTGGCGCAGTGTGACCCATCTTATAACACGCTTTTAACCGTCTCAGAGACGGGTACAGAGAGTGGCCGTACCTCTTCAGTGCCCCCGTTCACAAAGTAAACTTCACACTCGATGGATACATTTATAAAACGTCCTGGACTTGGCATCCACTGACAGCGTTGGCCGATTGCCCGAAAAATGTGAAAAAGGCGTCAACTGTGACCCGACAAGTTTATAAATTCAACCAGACAGGCGATATTTCTTCTTTCCTGTCCCATGTCTGTCACTGTATCACAGCCATCTCTTAACTAGCCATCTCCCTTACCTCAACACTGGATGACAGCGAGGTGTGAATTTAGGCGAGGAGAAAAGACGGTGAGAAAAAGGTCATCTTTGTAAAGAGCGAGAACCCGTCACTCAACAAGAGGGCCTAAGATGAGATTCAATCTGAGCTTACAGCGTTCATTGTGTCTACTTGTGTTACTTTATTATAACTTTCAAGGGTCATTTAGTCTCTTGCACAAGCTAAATGAATCATCAACTCCCACTGTGCGTCTGAATCATATAGAAGGAGTGTACGAGCTCACAACGGAGGTGCTCACACTGTCAGTGTTGGGCAAGTTACTTTAAAATTGTAATATATTCTATATTAGTGAATACAGCTTTAAAGATGGAATATGTTTCTATTAGATATTACTGTTTCAAAAATGTAGCTGAGTTTCACTACTTTGAGTTATTTTTGAATGACTTTTGGTAAAATATAAACTGAAAATAGTAATAATGCCACTGAGCGAAAGTAGAGTATTTCCTTTTCCTTCACGTTCCCCCATTCTCTCGTGTTTTGTTTTGACGACATTAACTACATCACTACAGATCTTAAACACCCACCTCCAACTTGATTTGTTGTGCTGCATTTTATTTGGGGGAGTTTGGCATTTATTGTTCATACATTTAAATGCACTTGTAACTCAAGTTACTTGAATTGTAATGACTAATATATTCCCGTATTTTACTTATATGTTGGAAAACACAAGCCAACTCAGTTTTCCCAAATTGGGGAACTTGTTTAGATTTCTTTCTTTGAGGAGATTCATTGACAATTCATGGACTTCGCCAAGTACATTTCAGTATTCCGTCTGTGTGGCTAAACATTTTTTTTTTCAAAGTACAGATCCAATCACCGGCCTCTGCCAGAGCCTGCTCCTCTCTGGGACGCCTCCTCTCAGTCTCCTGTCTCTGTTCTTTAAATTGGGATGTGGAAGGGTGATCATTGTCAGCAGACTGGCAGCCTCCATTCCACGGCGAACAGGTTGAGTGCACAGGGAAATTAATTGGTATTTGCCCTTTCGCTGGCTTTGTCTCCAACAGTTTGTCTCCAGGACGTGTCATAATAATCACGACTTGTGTCAGCAGAGATCCTTCCAACAAGCCAAATCATTGTTCGAATGGTTACTTACGAGCCATTGAGCTGGCCTGTAACAGCAAATCATTTCTGCCGTCAAGTTTCAGGGAGGTCCATTCCCTATTGTTCCTCTGTGGCAAGACTCTCTTTGATTAACAGGGTTTGATGATTCACCTGTTTATTCTGTAGACATCTGCGCTGTTTCTCAAATTTGTGGGATCTTAATTAATCAAACAACTATCTGTAAAGCCCTTTTAAAACGCTCAAAGTCACCCAAGTGCTCAACTCCATGGTTTTTTCATGGTTCTGTTTCAACCATTTTTTTAAATTTTCTCCTAAGTTGCCATGGTTGTTTTAATACAAAATGGACCAATCATTTGTCTCATTTGTTAATTCTCTCGTCAATCAACACCTATTGTAATTTATGGGGATGTAACAAGAGTCTTTGTATAGTTAGAAAAGAGCTGCTTGTCCAAGATAAGGTTCCTTTGTGTGGAAGATTTCACTATGTTTCCAAGCAGGGCATACTCTGACTTCCCTTCCTCAGACTTTTCTTGTCCCAGTCCTCATGAATTACAGTTTGAACCATATTTTCCAGTTGTAATATTTGGAGGAATCGGGTAAGCACAGGCAACTTATGGTAGCTCTGGGATTGTCTAGTAGCAGATGGTCAGGTAAAGTCCTGGTTTGGGCGTGTATCTATTCTGGAGTCATTATTTGTTTAGACCCAGTTTAGTCTTGGAATAGTCCTCTTCTTTACAGTAAATACTGGGTGGTGAGGTTTTGTTTTATTTATTTGGTAAAGACTGTGCAGTCACAAACAGACTCATTTATCTTTGCTTTATAGCAAATCTTTTTAGTGGTAGGGGAAACTAGAGTACATGAATAACATATTTTCACTGCTAGTTGCAGTGTTGGGTAATAACAGACTACACATATAGAATACAAAGAATACTTATTTTCAGCAACTCTATTCCGGTACAGTTACTCTTTCATTTAAGGGTGTTACTTTTCTAAACTCAGAGGAATACACAATCATACTGATTCCAAACCTGTTTTGCCTCACAGACGAGCACCCCCTACTTTGAGAATTCTGCCAATATTATCCTAACATGATCAACTAAATTCAGTTTATCCAGAATTTAGAGGAGTGTTGTTTTCGAAAAAGACTTTACTGAAAAACATCATTAAAGCTAGCCTGGCCTTAGTCATTCGAAAACTCCGGTCAATTATCTTTTCCCTACATGTACGTCTGGGTCTGACCTCAGTGGCCGCGTTACATCGGTTGAATTTCAACCTACCATTCGGCGAGCGGGGGAGGCAGGTGTTGTAGGTGATGTCAAGCATTTGCACCAGATTTTTCTGGTTGTAGTTTGGCAATCGGATACGAAAGTAATGGAAGGTCTTCAATCCGTTCTGGCTCGGCTCCCAAATATCCAGAAATTAAAATTGAAGCTTCACTCACTCGGGTGCATTACATACGTCACAACCAAACGCTAGCGAAAATCAGATCCAATCGTTTCAAAGGAGTTCACCCCTCCCACCTGATAACGGAGCTCAATTGTGAAGATCCAGACCCTTGTATGAAACGAAATGAGTACGAGGGTACATTAAACTTTTCCTTTAAATTAATCACTGTACCCCTGGCTGGGAAACACTGCATTGTGGTACTCAACCAGCAAATTTTAGCTTTATAATGCATCAATAAGAAAGAAAAGTGAGTGATCTAAAACAGGGATTTCCAAATTGGGGGTCAGGACCACTGGGGGGATCGGGCCGCGAGACACTGAGGTGGGGGTCGCAAATTCATCACACTGAATTGACAACAGTACATTTTAGTGTAATTAAGCCAAATATAGTATCCAAACATACATGAATAAACCAGATTTTGAATGGTTTGCAACTAGAATTATTATAAACACTAATTACATTTACAGAAGGGGTCCTGAGTAGTTAATCTGGTGATTTCGGGGGTCACATCCCAAAAAGTTTAGGAACCCCTGATCTAAAGATTTCAAACCCTTCACGTTCATGTGCCGTGATCTGCTGCGCTCCTGGTGCGTTCACAAAGTGCTTTTTGTGTTCTTACTTGGTGGTAAATAAGTTCACAATAGGCATTCGTATGTACTCAGAATACTTTACTCTGACTGGACTAAGTAGTGGAATACATTATGAAGTACATTTTAAGGCAAGTATTCAGTATTCTGTTATTAAATACAATTTCAAAGTATTCTCCCCAACACTGGCTAGTTAGAAAGCAAAGTTTGCAGAGGCCTTGAATGGGACATTAGGCTAGAGAACGTAAACTGCCCTGAATTATATGTGGTTTGACTGGAAGGGCATACAGTGTACAAACCTGCCCAATCTCTGTGTGACTATTTCATTATGATGTATTGGAGAGCATAAATAAATATTTATTACTGTGAGATTCTGGGGCCTCACTAAAACATCCTTCAACGTTTTTTTTTTTTACCTCAGTAGATTTTGCTAAAAGCCTTGGTGGAGACATTATTTAAGTGACAGGTTCCGCTCCACTCACCAAGCCGTCACACCGCCTGCTGTCTGATCACATTTATTTGCCAAATCCTCCTCCTCTCTCACTCTCTCTCTCACTCACTCACGTCTCCTTTCGCTCTGAACCCAAATGTTCCCGTTTAACCATCTGACAGTGACGCCAGACGCCAGTGTCACTTCTGCTGCGTCAACTCAAAAATTAGAACAGCTTTTCAGGCACACTTCCACCGTGCGGGGCTGACTGCGGTATAACACCTACAAACGTCACTGGAGATAAATATGAGGAGGGAAACTTTGTTAAATGCATTATTGATGTGCGCCGGGTGTTGACTAAGGGGTTTGGTCACGGTGCATGTTCAGGGCAATGTCGTAAGAATGTAAGTGGGTTAAAAGTAGAGGATATGCTTGCTTAGTGGAGAGCCGATTTTCTTCGCCAATTGACTCATAACTTCAAATCAGAACAATGCCGCCCAAGAAGTGTAATGGCCGTTTTAGAGTTAATTAAATTGAAGCCAGTAATACACTAATTGTGAAGTACCGTCTTTATCCCGGCCAAAGCACATGCTGAGTCTCTGTTTCACACCCAAAGACGGCCCCCCCGCTAAGCACCAGAAATGGTGCTGCCGGCTTTGATCCTCCCGAGGCGCCAAAAGGCCATCTGCCTTACATCTGGAACTGTGGCCCCTCCCACCGTGATGATGTAACTGTCTTCTATATTAACTTGATGTGAGGCTCTGGCGCTGCAGAGCTCGCCATGGATTTACCTGTATTTCTGTGTGTTGGCTCTCCGCACGTGTGTTAAATTAAAGCTTACACTTTTGATAAGACAATACTTTCAAGCTTTTCCATTATAGTGGTAAGAATTGCCACGACAAAAGTGACTTCCTGTTTTGATCCAGCGCGCCAAAATAAGAGTACACAGCTCGTCTCATTGATTAGTTCAGCAGGTGCTTGCAACATTACAAGAATGTAATTAAATACGCACATTTTAAGTGTTTTGCCTGTTAATATTTAGGCAGAAAGAAAGTTGAACTAATGAACTGCTGAATTAATGAATAAGATGGTGCTTTTATTTTGGTGTGCTGGATCGAAACAGGAAGTCACTTCTTGGCGGCGTTGTTATGATTTGTATCACAGCGTCATATACTATTTCCTAATGGGGTGTGGTGCCAGAACATTCTAATGTTACTGACTGTATTTCCCACATTTTCAGGGTATTTTAATGTATTTGATCTCAGAAGATCAAATACATTAGAAGTTAATAATTGCCTTTGTAATTAATTAATTGCAATTAATCGCATTTAAAGGAATAGGCCACAGTTTTTACATACTGTGATATGTTATTACCTGAGCTTATACAAGTTGATCAGAATCAGAATTGGTTTTATTGCCATTATGATGAACAGGTTCACAACTAGGAATTTTACTCAGCAGGCGCGCCAAACGTGCCAGGGTGGCTGTTAAATGGCACCCCTTTTTTGCTCAAATTAGAAATTACAATAAGCAATAAAGCAAGTACATACATACACAAATATACACAGTTGGATAATACACATTACGTGCGGAAAACACGCTGGAATTTTTTCTTTGGTACGAAAGGAAGGAATGGTGGGGGCTAGAGAGATGAGATGAGATGAGTGAGGCAGACTCAGAGGGAGGGGGCGGGTTAGGGGCGGGACCTTCAGTGTTGTGAATGAGAGACCTTGAAATAGTTTATGTCTTTTATGTCTTTGTATGAGCCCGGCGTCAGTCCTATCAGTCCTTTCACCCGCGGCTTGGCCTTGTGGGGGTGTTGACATTGCACAGGGAAGATAACGGCCCAGCTGCTCTCCTGTGCTCCATGGAGGATGAATTATACAGTTTTTAACTTTAATCATCAATGTGCTTTTCACTGGTCTTCAACATTATTCAGACATCTGCAGCAGGTCATGGCCTTCTCAGTCCATCCAAAGTTCTGCATAGCCCCGAGATCTGTCCTAAGACCTCCCGAGACATCTCTGCCGACTTTGCCAAGGTGTAATCCATCTTCCGTAATCCTTCCTCGTAACGAGAAGAAAGGACCTCACTTTTCGCTTCATTCCGTTGTAATTCCATCACATTAGCACTGACTGCTTCGAAATGCTCTTTTATTTCCACCGACAGCAGCGTTGTCTCCTATCCGGGGATGTGTACCTGTCTGGACTTTGTGCGCGCACTCAGTCACGCAAATGTTGTTAGCGTTTAGCCTCTCCCAGCAAAGGTATAGCTCCAAACTGGGGTGAAGTTTTCCCTTTTTAAATACAGTTACGTGAACCTTTACACGATCCAAGTCTACAGTAGTTACACAAAATTAAACATGTCGATTTTCTAAGCGGATAAAAGGGGCACTATATTGTGAGGCGTAATAACACCTGGAGTACTTTGACAATATTACTGCGCGGATGTCGAAGTGCTCCAGGTGTTATTACGCCTCACAACATAAAATGCCCAAAATTTCCTATATTTTTGTCGTCGCACAACTGTGAGAAAAATGTACTTTGAGAAAATGGCTCTTGAAATTACAATTTTCTAAATAAATATGAAGAAACACTGAATCAGTGAAATAATTATAGGTGTTATTGTGAAGATTAGGGGTAGTTTTGTTTCCAGGTGAAAGTTTATATGTTAAGAGACCAATTTAGCTCAAAACCTGAACATTGAAATAATAAAGTTTTGCCTGTAGTGTGATCATTTCAAACACTTCAAAGACAATAGAAATTTGATTTATTTTGTCCCATGTTTTTTTTGTCCCAAGACAATGGAGAATGATCATTTTAAAAATATGTTTTTGTTGGCTTAACTGTGTGACAGGTTTGACAGTACAATCATTTTTTGGCATTATGTGGTGTTCTTCATTATGCAGCGTCTTGCAGGAAAAAGAAAACTGAAAAATTGTCTGTTCCGCTAAAGTAATTTGCATTAAACTTTATGTAATTAATTCATCAGAATTAATCGAAAAAGTCCCGGCCCTAGTAATAATACATCTCAAACATCTCAAGATCATATGCTGGACCTGACGTCGCCCTGAAATAAAACGTCTGGAACATGCAGGACCTAATGTAGCGGGTTTAAGCCTCATGTTGGGCTATCTGTTTTCTTGTAATTTTTTCTGCAACTGTGAAGCACTTTGAATTGCCTTGTGTATGAATTGTGCTCTACAAATAAACTTGCCTTGCCTATCGGTAATAGTCAAGTGACAGTATGACACGTTTTAGAGGGACTTCACCAATCAAAACACCCATGATAAAATGAATGTCTTCATACTCAACACCATAATGTTAATCATAATGCAGCTCCTAACCCATAGTTTATGCCCCACTAACCGCTGTGTTTCCTGTTCTTGGCTGTGCAGTCCCTGTCAGTGAGCCTCAGCTGTGGCGAGAGGCAAGAGCTTATAACCATCGCAATGCAATAAATGTCTCGTTGTAAATAAAGTATTAAGACAGCCACGTGTATTAGATTTTTTTTTGTTCAGGTTAAAAAAGTTATAAAACATGTTTATTTAAAGCACAGATTTCCAAAGAGTTACTGTAATTTACTGTAGGAGGAGAGCTTCTTTCAGTCTTTGAAGAAAAGTTTGGAACAAAAACAAAGCTTTACTGTTATAGCTGTCTCGAGACGTGTTTGAAGTTGCGTAGGCAGACATTGTCCTTTACAAACCAATATGAGTGGGATGGTTAGAATATATGAGCTCTCTCTCAGAAGAGTGTTTGTCACAATTTGCTGAGGCGACCAGGGGCTGATATTTACTTTATCAGAGTGTGAAAATGTGTAACAATATCTCTTTGCTATTTTGCATTTTGCTTCTGGAGCGCTTGCCTCCGCCTCACCCATAGATAGGCCGGTTTCCAGACGCGCTCTCTCTTTCGCTTGCTCCATCTCCACTACCTTCAGCGCCCCTCGTCACCGGGCACGTTCCCGTGTGTCAGCTGTGCCACGCCCCAGGCCTCATACTGCCTTCTCTGTTGCATTTTAGTTTGGGTTTCTTCGTTAGTCATTGTCAGTTCAGGCGTTTACAGCCCCGCACCTTTCTTTGTTCTGTTTGACCGGTAAAGTCCGCCTTTCATTTCCTGGCCTTTGTCCTCCTCTAACGTACAAAACGAAACACTTTGATCTCGTCTCCTGTGTCTGAATATGTTCACTCTTTTATGGGGTTGTAACAGGGCCCCTTATCACTTTTGTACATGATGGGCAGATGAATGCCGGCCATCAAAGTTTATAAAAACCTGCCACATTTTAAAAAGATTTACAAAGAATCTACATTTTTTAAATACGAACAATTACTGTGAGTGTTGTAGTATATTCTTTTGCTGTTGTTTCTTTATTCTGCAGTTGTTGTTTTTTATTATTGTTCCTTATCATTTGTTGTTACCTTGCCTTATGTTCCCTTGTTTATGATTTGTTTATGATTTGTTATCTTGTATTACGTTCCTTGCTTTGATTGTTAATGTAAATGTTATTGTGTTTCCTTTAAGGCAGTTTATTCTTTAATAAATATCTCAGTAATTTAATAAGTTTAAAAATAGTTTAAAAATGTTGGAATAAGTTAAATAATCATTTTGATCTTGTATAAATAAATAATTCATGTTTTTCTATAAGTTAAGTTAAAAAATATATTATCGCTAAAACTACTTCCGGTTTCGCCGCACTACTTCCGGTTTCGCGGTCCCGAGTGTAAACAGAAGCCATGCTACATGTCAGGAGCAGTCAGATCTGCATCAGCTGCCATCCACGCTAAAAACATTAATAAGGCAATGCCGTAAGTTTGTATATTGTTTTATATCTTTGTTTAGGTTTATATTTTCGTATTATATTTGTAGTTTATAGGATGAGTGCATTTTATTTTTATATCTGCATCAGCCGTTAGCTGACATTGTGCTGTGCTGTGTTTGCAGTTTTCACCGTCCAGTAAAGGAAAAATCAAACTTCTACAGTCTCCGAGGTTTCTTTGCTGGTGGTTTAACTAAGTGTTTCATCAGACACTACAGAGAGAGCTTTGTAAAAC
Source organism: Neogobius melanostomus (assembly GCA_007210695.1). Lineage (NCBI taxonomy): Eukaryota > Metazoa > Chordata > Actinopteri > Gobiiformes > Gobiidae > Neogobius > Neogobius melanostomus. Next base: position 509,616 of record VHKM01000761.1, read on the forward strand.
ATGCTTGAACTAAACAGCACCGCTCCGTATGTGTGCTTTTCGTGTGGGGATAATAACATTGTCGTCACATAACTAAAACCTTTAAGTCCAAGACCCTTTGAGCCGGACTTTTGACAATGCATTACGTATGTTCTCACAAGCCCCTGTCTTGTTTTGAGCTGCTAAAGAGGCGGCGGAGATAAGTCAACGGTGTCAGTGATCTCTTGGCTTCAGGGGGTTATCGGCGCCTTTCTCCTCCGAACAAAGCAGCGACTCCGGTCTTTGACGGCAACCCACAACTTGGAAACATGATTAAAGTGCTCCCGTTTCAGCTAATTCCCCCGCGGTGAAACTCGATGAATCTACTGAGGAAAAAAAGGATAATGAAAAATGGGGGAGCATAAAGGAGGATGTGTCTTTACAATGTGGTCCGTCAGTCATTCGGTAAAAGGGAGGACTGCCTATGCCAATTAATGAATGAATCCCTGCAATTGGCTTTTTACTGTGAGATTGTGTCAAGGCTGTTTCAAATTGCTAGATGAAAAAAAAGTGATGGCACGTTTTATCTTCTGTTCATCCTCTGTAGAATCTATGCTCTTGAAGTGCTATCCTTACATATGAATAAATGAAACATGGTTTTAATTAAAAGTCAGCTTCTTTTTTTTTTACATCTAAAATGTTTCTGTTAGAGGCTCCATATTATACTTTATTCAGGCTTTTTAGAAGTACTTTACACAAAACATACTACTTATAGTTTGGTCATGTACAGCATCAGAATCAGAGTTTGGTGAAAGTGTCTGAAACATCATAGAAATGATCCGTGTGACGTATATATCGGAGTGCGGGCTGGCGTTCTGAGTGTGGAGGAGAACGATGGACTAAATAAAGCTCATTTCATGAGGATTTAAGGCGAGACACTGCAGGTGAATACAGAAACTTTTTAAATTTGGAGATATCAATTTGAAACTTGTGTTGTAGATTACTGACATACATATGAGGAAATAATGTATTGCAAGTTTTCTGTCGTTTTATGTTTTCATATAGAAATAAGGCCTTTTATGCCTAACAATGCCCCAAATTTCCTATATTTTGGCGACAAAATTTGAATCATGGATTGAGCATGGTTTAAATTAAGGATTTTGTTGACATATTACTTACAAAGACTTTTCAGAAGGGATTTTGGATATCTTGTTTAGTTTAAATAAGCTGCTTATTAGTGGAAAAATCTGTAAAAACAATAAATCAGGCTAATTAAATATGTTTAATAATATTAATAATACTTTAATTAATTTTACAAGCCTGTATTACCAAGTTTCTCAAAACGCTACACTGTAGTTATTATTCATTTACTCGGTGGTGGTAAGCTACAATTGTAGTCGCAGCTGCCCCTTGGGGTAGATTGACGAAAGCGAGGCTACCAGTCTGTGCCATTGGCCTACATGTTTTAAAGGGGGGTATTATGTAGAATCGACTTTTTCAAGCTTTATATCATGTTATTATGTCATTCCCTCATTAAACACATGCCTGGAGTGTTGCCTTGGCTCATTCACATATTTTTGAGTAATCAGTAAAAACTTAGACGGCAGCCATTTTAGGTGTAGCTATGCCTCAGTCCTCCTAGGAACGCCCCCACCTCCTGGAGACGCCTCTGGACCTTTCGTCACCAGCCAAGCCACCAACCACTGCTCCTCAGCTCAGCAGAGCCCCCTCCCCGCACAGTAGTGTTGTTTAAGTGCCACAGCAGTGTGCTGAAGGGGGCGTGTCGGAAAGCTTCTTAAAGAGACAGAGGCCTATTTCAAGACGTTCAGTACAGCCATTTTGAGAGAGCAATTTTATTCAAGGCAGTTATTTTAATTTATTGCATATACAGACCAACAGAAGGTTACGTCATCATTGTAGTATGCTATAGACTGGTGCTATGTGATTGAAAAAAGCATAATACTCCCTCTTTAAGTGGTAGGGGAAACCGGAATACCCGGAGGAAACCTACGCAGACACGGGGAGAACATGCAAACTCCACACAGAAAGAGGGGTTCGATCCCCAGCTGGACGGGGATCGAACCCGAGACCTGTGAAGCTGTGAAGCACGAGCGATAACCGCTGCACCACTGTGAAGTCTGTAGGAGCACCTTACATGGAGATGTCGTACCATGAGAAAAATATATTTGGAGAAAATGGCCCTTGAATTTACAATGTCCCAAATAAATCTATCGTGAAGCACTGAATCAGTGCAATAATGTAACATGTTATTGTGAAAAACATTTTTTTTTTTTTTTTTTTGTTTCCAGGTGAAAGTTTATATGAGACAAATTTGGCCCCAAACCTGAAAATTAGAGGAAAAAACATTTTAAAAGTGTTACAAAAAGTCGATATTGCACATGGTCCCTTTGAGATGCAGAATAATTAAGTTGAACTTATAATGCTAATGTTTCTCTAAATTGTGCATTGAACTGTATGTGGGGAAGTGGCTCCTCACAGGTGTCTTTTTGATGCTTGTGTTGCCACTTAGGCTAATTTTCACACATCTGTTTATTTGTCAACCCTAAAAGCTGCACCTGCTAACCATCATGTCATTTTGTGTACTGTACTTTGGGCTGTGTCGGGGTTTTAACATACCAGGATATTCCTCTGTTGTTTGCGAGCTAGTGCAATGTTAAACCAATGGAAATTTTAATATGCAAAATGCTCAAGGTTAGCGCTCAGACTAAATTATTCTGATACTAATCCAGCAGCTAAAAGAGTTGTTCTGCCACCAAAGCTTTTCATTTTGGTGCACCAGGACATCATTTTGAAAGACTTTATAAATTCTCCAAAAGTGTCATTTGACCATGAGCTTTTATAGGAACAAAAAAATAATAATAATAAAGACTTCCATTATAGCTTGGGGTGATGCTCTCCCGTAGATACAGTACCGGTCAAAAGTTTGGAAACACTTTTAGGGCCAGATCTTCCGCCTGGCGCAGTCGTTGCGCAAGTCAAATGGCACACGTGTGATCGTGCGCGAGAGGGCGTGGCTTATTTCAAAAAGAGGTCGACTGAGGTGTGGTTCAGGACATGCAGCACTGACAGCGCTGCTCTTTTTCACATTATTTTCTCTTTACATCGCGCTGCCTTGTATTCTTCCTTCAGAATCCATGTATCATGTCAAATTGAAAACAAAAACTAATTTACCTAAGTCTGTTTGACTGTAATGAAATAAAATCACTCCAAATGGCTTAATTTTCAACGTTTAATCTGATGCTTAAATTGAAATATACACGTCGAAAGCACTGGCTCAGGGCGTGATTATCATCAATTATGATTTATTCGTTTGCAACAGTCGGAGGTTTTCTCTCTTTCACAAGTAAAGGCGAGAAATCAAATAAAAAATACAAGGGCTGCTTCTTTAGCAGTAACCTCATGGTTGTGTCCCTCACCGGTCTAACGCCAATAACAACATAAATAAAGTTTAAAGCAGTACTAAGTAACTCTTGCCCCTAGAGGCCATAAGCGCAACTGCAGGTGTCTTAGCAAGTTACGATTTTTTAACTTATTAAATGTCTTGGAGAGTAAATACTACGCTGACGGAAAAGGTGAAGGGAGAGAGGGGTGTTGTACATCTAGTTATACAATGGGAATTTTTTTCCACTCAAACTTAGCTGTAAATACTGTTTAAAGTGGCGCTAGCCCGCAGTTAGCTTTGCCCGTTAGCCTGTTAGCTTCTTCTCCGTGATTCTATTAGTGTGTATTGCTTGCTCCGCCCCGGTGGCAGTCAAGTTGCAAGCATGGTTTTCTGGCCAGAGACACCAGGGGAGATGAAAGACCCCCCAATCATCCCATTAACACTTGTATTACCCCCAGAGGGACTACGGAAAGGATTTATTAAGGTAAACACGTTACTTAGTACTGCTTTAATACGAACGGTGAAGCGAATGTCAGCTTACTTTGGTATAGTAAATCAGTAAAACAGCTACTTAACAGTTTACTATAAACAAACCACACACACCTTTAAGTGCCACAACACCAAACCTAATCTGCGTTTTAAAGTGACCTGCATCAGGGAGCTCTCCGTGTGCCAGATGCCAAATTCCTGAAGAAAAGTCCTATTTCTCACATGTTATCCGGTTAAGTCGAGAGGGAACCCTGATGTCCCTCGTATCCCAATCCACCTGTAGTTCTGATCATATCCAAAACGGCGTGTCCAGGAGAAGAGACAACAGTGGCCTGGTACTTCATTCATGATAGTACGATGCAAACAAAGCGACTTATGACAAAAAAGTTTAGCGGGGCGAGATACTATAGGTGCCAGTTTACACTCAGCCGTGCGTAACCCAAACAAGAGCACGTATTCACCCTCATGGTGACGATCGTGAAGTTCATTGAGAAAATGCCAAAAGTGTAAACCAGTAATTAATCATTTAGAGGGGGAGTATTATGTAAAATCGACTTTTTCAAGCTTTATATCATGTTATTATGTCATTCCCTCATTAAATGTTCAAATCCAGGCTGAAAACAGCTCTTTTTACCCGTGCATATGAAAACTGAAAGTATTTTATCTGCACTCTTGACTTTTACTGTAATTGATTAACTTTGTGTTGTTGTTTTATTGATTGATTTTAACTGTTTTCTTGTAATTTTTTCTGCAACTGTGAAGCACTTTGAATTGCCTCGTGTATGAATTGTGCTCTACAAATAAACTTGCCTTGCCTTGCCTTAAACACATGCCTGGAGTGTTGCCTTGGCTCATTCACATATTTTTGAGTAATCAGTAAAAACTTAGACGGCAGCCATTTTAGGTGTAGCTATGCCTCAGTCCTCCTAGGAACGCCCCCACCTCCTGGAGACGCCTCTGGACCTTTCGTCACCAGCCAAGCCACCAACCACTGCTCCTCAGCTCAGCAGAGCCCCCTCCCCGCACAGTAGTGTTGTTTAGATGCCACAGCAGTGTGCTGAAGGGGGCGTGTCGGAAAGCTTCTTAATGAGACAGAGGCCTATTTCAAGACGTTCAGTACAGCCATTTTGAGAGAGCAATTTTATTCAAGGCAGTTATTTTAATTTACTGCATATACAGACCAACAGAAGGTTACGTCATCATTGTAGTATGCTATAGACTGGTGCTATGTGATTGAAAAAAGCATAATACCACCTCTTTAAAACATTAGATCCCAAAGTCTGACAGAAAATTCCAACCTGGACCTTCCAGCATCAGGCGAATGAATATACATTATAAGTGAACTGGATGAGTTCTGAACCAGCTAAAAATGTCCTGACACTACGGATGGTACAAGTTGCCCAGAAATCTCCATGAATCACGGCTAAGGAGCTGCAAAGGTCGCTCAGACAGAACCCGAATCAACACAAAGTTTTCTACATCCTCATAGATTTATATCAGGGGGACCGTATTAGCGAAGTGCAGAGCAATAGATCCCTGGCTGTACTGTACTGTATAAAAAGCCCGAGTTCTTTAGTATTCAGGGGGCGCTCTCGGTGTTGCTCTGCCAAAGCTGCGATGACGTGACGCTTCAAACATCCATCTCAATTTAGTCACATATGGCTATTCTTCTCAACGAACGGAGCAGACAAACGGCCCCCGCCAGACTCTGTGACGGATCTCGCCGCGAGACTCTCTCAGTAATGACGTTTTTCGTTACAGAGGGGAGGCAATTTGGAATTTGGCTCAAACCTGACAACAAAATAAAGCTTTCGTACTCGCTTCTTGCACTGTGTCATTTTACTGTGAAGTCGCAGTCGTGAGTCAGCCAGAGGAGTATTTCCATTATCTATTAAAAAAAAACAGACAGGATTGATAAAGTCCACAAAAGAGTACAAGAGTGTTGCAGAGGGCAAGGATTCTCCCTCTGACTAATAGGCAGATGGTAAACTATGCTGAACTGTTGCCTGGTAGTTGTGCCGTCATTTGGCTTGTTTAAGCGTCAGTTGTCCGCAATGAGGAAATCGTAATGGTTGGGCAAATTTAATAAAATCTCTACATACATAATGGGGTGAAATCCTGTTGAAATCTTACTGTGTGGTTTATATCTCAACAAAAATGGTCTGAAATGCATGGTTTTCATAATTCAATTTCCAAGTTTTATTGATCCATAATGACATTGAATCACCATCGCAATTAGATGTTTGTCCCATAGAGTTAAGTAGAACTGCACAATATATCACCAAATTATTGTTTTATGTCCATATCGCTAGAGGCCACAGTATATCGCAGTGTTTATTTGCTTCCAGTGTTGGGCAAGTTACTTAATAATTGTAATATATTCCATATTAGGGATTACACCTCTAAAAATGTAATATTTGTATTACATATTACTGTTTACAAAAATCTCTCCTGGAACCGCCACCTTAACGTGGTGGAGAGGTTTGAGCGCCCGAATGATCCTGGAGCTCTGTTGTCGGGGGCTTCGTGCCCCTGGTAGGGTCTCCCATGGCAAACAGGTCCTAGGTGACGGGTCAGACAAAGAGCGGTTCAGAAGCCCCTTATGAGAGACCAACAGGCCCGGTTAGAACCATGAGGCCGTCCTTCTGTGGACCCACCACCTGCAGGAGGAGCCATAGGGGCTGGTGCAATGTGATCTGGGCAGCTCCAACAGCTGCCCCCACGACCCGGCAACGGAAAAGTGGAAGAAAATGGATGGATGGATGGATGGATGGATGGATGTTTCAAAAATGTAGCTGAGTTACATTACTTTGAGTTACTTCTGAGTCACTTTTGGCAAAATATAAACAGAAAATAGTAATAAAGCCTTTCCTTTTTCTTCACTTTCACCCATTTTCTTGTGTTTGTTTTGAGGACATTAACTAAACGCAACTGCACATCTTGTGCACCAGTGTCCAACTTGATTTGGTGCTGCATTTTATGTGGCGGGAGGTTCGGCATTCTTGTAACTCGAGTTACTTGCAATATAATGACTAATATATTCCAGTATTTTGTGTAAGTAATATGTTTTATCCCTTAGTTACCTAAAAAAAAGTAACATATTTTTGTAACTCGTTACTTTTGTAATACGTTACCCCCAACACTGTTTGTTTTGGACAGAGCAAATAATCATGCAATGCCAGATTAGCATTGGGCTAATTTCCATCTGTTGTCCTGTCACTGTGGTCTTCCATGACTGAGATTTACACGTTTTTGTTCATACAGCCAGAAAACAAATGGTAAATGGTCTCTTTTTATACAGCGCATTTCCACCTACATAGGTTCTCAAATCAAACAAAACCACCCAAATCAAGATTCTGAAGTTCCACTCATTTTTAGCCCTCTGTTCCACCCACTTGGCCTTCCTTCCTTTTAACCCCGAGGAAATCCGTGCACTTTCTCCTTTCTTCTCCTTATCAGTTTTTGTGGCTAATTCTGGGAGGCTCTACATGAATCTAGGGCAGCGCGAGTGAATGTGTAAAATATGCACACTTTGCACAATGTTTGGAAGAGGGAGACAGACTGATTGGCTCAAAGGCAAAAAGCTGAATATGAATTTCTGAAGAGCTTTAAAGCACTGGCGCTATTACAGCTTCAAATGGGGTTTTATAAAGGAGGGGACAAAGCACATGGGACAAAAGTGTTTTTATCGAGGTGTGGAATATATTTCTATAGCAGTAGCTTTATTCCACACATTTATTTTTGGGCAGATGCATAAGTAGATAGAGTAGACTTTTATGCCTGTTTTTTCTGGGGTACAATTTCAACTAACCATGGCTCGGCCTAGGAGTACTTTCACCTGGGTTTAACTAATGTTATGAGTGTTCATTTGACACTGTTTGGTGCCTATATAGTTCACACCCTCTCAGTGTAAATGTGACACTGTTCAGTGTTAACTTCAGGTAAGAAAAAATTAGTGACGGTAACATGACTTTAAATATAATGTGCTTCTCGTTTCAGGATAAAGGCTGAGGCCACATTGCTCTTCAGTCACAAACCGACAGGTGAAGAAGGAAGTCATGGAGCTTATGCTTCAGACAGAACTTCAGACGCCTGATGGAAATAAGAAGCAAAGACAAAAACGTGTTTGTTAGAAACAAGTTTAAGAGGTGAAACTCTTTATTTACTTTTATATTAATTATAATAAATTAAATAAACAAAAATGTGTAAATTGCAACTGCTATAGAGTCATGTTTGTTCCAGTTCCTCTAAGTCATGGTGCAGCAGGACTGATGTGACATATGTTACAGAAGAAGCTTGTGAGGTTCATTTCTTCAACACAGTTACTATAGTAACTATTTTCTCCAAAGTAAAAGTAGATCTACCACAGTCCTGTCTACATCTGACATGGTCCACCATGAGCCACCACAACACGAACTGAGACAAATATGACCTACTACACCGCATAGAAGTGAATGTGTATATTTTATATATATATATATATATATATATATATATACCGACACCCATATGTTGGATCTGTGTAATTTTAAGACTTTTTTATTTCCCTCCAATACTTGATATAAACCAAAAAAAATACAGTTTCAGGTTTTTTTTTTCTGAAGTTCTGTCTAAAGCAGAAGCTCCATGACTTCCTTCTTCACCTGTCGTTCTGTGACTGAAGAGCAATGTGGCCTCAGCTTTTTTTTTTTTACAAAAAACTAAGAGCACAATGTATTTAGCGTCATATTACTGTCACACATGGTCTCTGGGTTTACTGTAGTTGGTCAGGTCAAGGTTCTGCAACATTATGAGCCCAAAGAATGAGACCAACATCCTGAATGACCACATGGATGGATGGATTCCGGATCGTAACCCCATTGAGAATCTGTGGGATGTGCTGGAGTAGGCTTTGCACAGTGGTCACACTCTCCCATCATCAAAACAAGATCTTGGTGAAAAATGAACGCAACATTGGATCTTTTGACATTACAGAAGCTTATTTGCAGTGTAACTAAATCAGGTATGTCGCCTTTATATTTCCAATAAGAAGAAGGTGAACCTAAAAAGTATTTGACAATCAATTCTAAAAGAGAGAGGATATTCATGTCTTTTAGCTTTATCTTGAACGCAACATTTTGTGATAAAGATAAAGTTTTAGTTTTTGTAAATCACAATTGGCAGCACAATTAAAGTATAGGTGGTCTTCAGAAAACATCAACAGGCCTAAGGGTAAAGCGGAAAGTCGAGAACCACTGACTCAGACTCGCGCATTCATTCACGGATCAAGAGGTCGGTAGTTCGATTCCAGCGTCGACCATGCAAACTGCTGTTGTCTGCGTGAATGAGTGATGGAGACAAACGCCCCAGACACATCAAAGCAGCAAAATGATCCAGTGTGTTACCATGACAACAGACCATCTCTGAGCACACCTGAGCTAAGTCACACTATGAATGAATAATAAAGGACTAAACCAATTTCAGAAAGCCCTAATATCTTGTGTACGTGGTGTTGCTGCGAATATGAGTCTGAAGAGTTTTTGAGAGGAGAACTTGAGCTCACATGTCCATCCCTGCAGCCTGTTCCAGAAGAAGCCTCATCCAATGTGTGCGCCGTGGTCAAGTCCAGGGAGCGCGGCCATGGCCTTGTGCCGGCGGACTGCAACGTGCTCCAAAAGTAGATCTGCCAAACCTCGGCGCTTCGCTTTGAACCATTCAGAAATGTGCCAGTGTAAAACAGCGTCTGTGCTCCCGGGGTGATTAATGGAGTTCAAGTATTTCTGCTTCATACATATTCCTTGTTGTGTCTGTGATTTGAAGTGGTTTTATGAAACGCAACAGTAACGCGGTCACGTTTTTTAAATTCAGCTTCTGCCGTGCCTCGCAGCCTCCTGGCATCATCCGCTCCACTCAAACTGTTGTCTGGCCTTCAGTTCTGCGCAGTGAAAGCAAAGAGGAGAGAGAGAGGAGGCGCTCAGCCTTCTCTGTCATGCCCCACTTCTCTCAAAAGCCACGTATTATGCATAACTGTGGCTGTGTTTTGTAAATAATTGGAGTCATTTTTGCTTTAGGTTGCTGTCACGTGGCATAGTTTAACATTGAGGTGCAGGACAGGTCAGGATTCTAATGGAGATTGCCTAAAATTGAGATGTTTGACCTGGTTTATTGTAACCACAGGGAACAGAAGGTGGACTGAGGCAAACATTTTTTTTATTTTTTTTTCCAGTTTTAAAATATGCCGTCAATCAGCTATCCACATGGCTATTGTCTCCAAGATGCTAAAATATACTTTTCAAGGCCATTTGTGAGCTTAAATGATCATGGGTTCATGTGCTTCCATTGAGAGTTGAATCAGAGCATTAAACATGGTTAAATGTAATAATAAATCTAGGCATGTTTTGATGAAGACACTTGTATGTAAAAAAAAAAAAGTGTTATAATACGCCATAAAAAAGTATAACAAGGCAGTGACAGCTTTTTTTCTTTTTTCTTTTTTAAAATCTTTGCAGTGGATGGTGAAGAGCGTGAGGCATGTGTGTAATCTGCTTTTGTGTCGCCTCTTCCCGGTGCTCAAATGCCCTCATGTGGCTCAAAGAAGCCTGTGCATTCGTATTACCACAACAAGAGTTCACAGAATCTGCCATGTCCTGTGACAATATATTGCTTGTTTTCAGACGGGACAATGTGATGACGTCTCTCTCAGATCGGGGCAGACTTTCTTGACTGAGTGTATAATATTTTCTCACAAAACATTCGTAAGAAAGTCCACACATGTCGAACTGGCTACATTTATCCAGCCACACCACAGTAGTAGATCTGATGCTAAAAACGTCTGGCCGAGTGCATACTTATTTTGTAAACAATCCTGGGAGACTTTTCTCCCTAAAGACAGGTTAGACACTCATCGTTGCAAAGAATTACAACGTCAGGAATGTGGTAAGAATGTGGATCACAGCGAACAATTCAAATAAACTGTTTAAATGTTTTTATTTTGGAAAATATTTGACTGAATGAATGAGAAACACAGATGCATGTAAACTTAAATACCTAGTCCGATACCATACATTTCTTTCATGGCATAGTTTTTTTCTTGTGAGTATTCATTTATTTGTTCTAATTTCTGAGAGCTATGTGCATCAATGTTATCTGCATAGCTTTTTCTTCTGCAGACAAGTGATTACTTAAGGATCCGTGTTGAATGCAAGTCATGCGATGCGTCGCCGAATGTGACGACACAAACTGTTGAGGTCTCAGGAAAAGCCACACCAGCTCCAGCCCGGAGAATCTAACGCACAAGACCTAACCGTGCGGGGTCGAGGCACTTTAACCGAGCATTCGAGAGAGCACAGAGGACACGCTAAAAATTTACAATAAACATCACAATTTTTATGGCAGAAACACTCGACTGAAGACAGAGACATGTCGAATTTGGGGCAACAGCAGAAATGTGTGTTTATTTAAAAGCTTCAAAAATCATTACAGGAAAAAGGCTTCACAACTTAAAATAGCACAAAGCAAAAATAAAAACTATTCATTTAGTCTACATTCTCAACTCCTCGGAATCATCTAAATCCCATGGATTCTTCCCCAAAACTCTAAAACTTAAAGTCTAATGACACGAACCCCAAAATCCGCCCAGTTTTAGCATATGAGGAGGAGTTGCCTCACAGGACTGAAAGATGTCATTATGTCAATTTGCTGTCGAAAACTTCTACAGAAGTAGAATGTTTTACATTTTCAAAGGAAAAGTAACATTTGTTACAGGTATTGTGTCTTTCCCTTTGGTATTGATTCTTAAATGTGGGTTACTGGTGTCAAACGTATAGATTAAGCAGTTTGTTGTACAGAGACTATTCTACTGGGATATTGTGAAGAGGATTACTCTTTAGTTTCACTCTAGGGAAATCACTGTTTAAGTGAATGCAAAGAATTCTTCAGTAGATTATATGTAGCAGAATGTTTACTGCTCAAATAAACTAAAAAACTAGAAGTGCCCTAGTTATTTTGATAAAGAAACCTATTATATTTGCGCCACTATATCTCACTGGGCTGACACATAGCACAGTGGTCCATTGTGGTCATACACTAGCAAGAGTGCTACAGTAGTCTACCCCCAAATGATACACACACCCAAATGGGAATATCCTCCTTTAGACATAATAGGCCCAGTGCGAATCAGCAAAGTCAAGCGGTAAAGTTTAACACTCCCCTAGAGAGAGCGAGGCGAACAATGGGCGCTCTGTCTTTATGCCACAAAAGCTGTAAAAAATCGAACACATAAAGGGCCTTGGAAAATATCAATCGCATGGGGCACGGACACACCCACGATCACAACAGCGCTGAAACAGGAGCCGCTGCCGAAGTAGGACACGCACTGTTTGTTCTGTTGTGATCGGAAGACACCTACATGCACGGCCCGTCAGCTGAGATCTCAGCTGGCTCGCTCCGCTGTGCCATCCTTCCTTACCCCGAATTATAGCTCAGCGAGGCCTGGCCGATATTACCCAGGGTGCATAGGGAGGGCATGCATATTTCATGACACATCATCTGTGGGTGACAATAAATCTGCTGTTTCTGGAAGGCTTTATAGTAAACAGGACCCACTTTATCTGTCAATTGTGAGCAAATGGGGTACTGTTGGTTTGTGCTCGTTCTTGTTCTTGTTCCGTTGATGCGGCGTTATTAGCGGGTTTGCGTTAATATTCGCGCAGGATAATGAATCACGAAACTCCCCTACTGTCATCGTGTTTTTGGTCATTTACCGCCGACTGGAGACACACTCTTTCTCTCTCTCATGCGGAGTTCGTATGGACTTCCGCATCCTGTGAGTGACTCTGCTCATGAACAACACGTGACGCAAATAAACTAATCTGACTGCACGGGAACGATTTGATTTTGCGGATACCGCCACCGGGGTAGCGGGGGGTCCAGACTGATGCCCCGATGTATAAAAAAAATACAGAGGGGAATCATTCTGGTCTCACCAGGCTAGGTCGGAGCACCAATACACACTAATGGAATCACGAAGAAGAAGCTAACGGGCAAAGCTAACTGCG